>MU228426.1:811267-828650 GCA_018584345.1 Thuja plicata | reverse complement strand
AAGAGGAGATCACAGAACCAATTGTCATATATTGTGATAACACGAGTGCCATTAATATTTCTAAAAATCTTGTAATGCACTCTAAGACAAAACATATAGCTATCAAGTATCATTACTTGAGGGAGCTGGTACAGAAGAAGGAAATGAGACTGGAATATGTGAACACTAAGGAACAGTTGGTAGACATATTTACAAAAATGTTACCCAAGGATGCTCATGAGTATCTAAGAGGTAAATTAGGGGTAATTCCCCTAGCTGAGGCTAACTAGTTGGAAATGGTACTGTTGCATCAAATTTTTTAATCAGAACACTTGACACATTGATGCACAGTAAGTCACATTTTTAGGATGCTGCCTAAAAACTGTGAAGTGGAAAACTAGAACAAAAAAGTAAATCAGTCATACACAAAGATGATAGGAACAACATGATACAAAGATTAGCACAGAAGAATCTACATGATGATGATGTCAACATCTTTGGCATTGTTGTCAAGGAGGGATATTATTGCTAAAACAACAGGTAACAACAAACACAAGAGAGATATTACTGAAAGAGGGAATTGAATAAGAAAATATTAGTGTGATTATAGACAGAGAGGGAGTCAGAATGAAGCTAAAGACATTAATGAAGATTTGTTCATATCAGGAACACAGGCACTTTTTGGATTGTATGGTAACTTTGGTTGGAAATTATTTTTTTATAGTTTAGTGTTTCCATCAATGCCAAAGAGGGAGATTGTTGGAAAGATTGCTACAATGTAGCAGTTGTTATTTTGTCATTGATGTCAAACCTTAATTGGTGAGACAATCGTTGTATGTTTGAGTACCTTATCCATTGATTGATGAAGATTTGAAAAGAATGGGATAACAAGAAGACCAAGGAAATGGTTGAGTTATGAGTATAAACCAGGGTACTTGATCATCTGGCACTTTGGAAAAGTGATACATTGTTTATCCAGCACTGACAGTTCACTGGAAGGTCAATGCCGAGAAAAGCAAAGTCGATGTCGAGAAAAGAAAAAGGTGATGTCGAGCAAAGCAAAGATGATGTCGAGTGCCAGTGAAATGCCGAGGGAGATAGTGAAATGTTGAGTATCAATATTTTGTTTATTGATAAGATTTGAGATCTATGGCTGACATAATTGATTCTATTGGGATATGCATTATTAATTAAGATTAGTCCATATTCATTTAATGCATGGGAAACTGTTATTAGTGCATGGATTCAATGGTTAATTAATGATTGTATTGGAGAAGTAAATTAAATGTAAAGATGGAAAGATCTGTTGGATATGACCTAACCTAAGATCTGCGATCTTGATTAAGCGGAAAAAGATTTATCTAACCTAGATGAAGAGGTATATTATAACCCACTGTGGTTATTGTTAATATATCAAAGTGGAATGCAAAGTGTTTCATGGTTAATTGACTGATTGGCAAGACCTAAGCAATGAAGGCTAAACAGAAAAGTAGAGAGAGATTGCTTGATAGATTTCCAAGCAGATCTGAAGTTTGAGATGAGAATGGAGGCCACTCAGTGAATTAGCATTAGAGCTGAAACTAGATCTAGATTTGTAAAGTAAGTTGTATGAATCAGATCACGCCTGTTGATTACTTTTTAGCCATTGTATCAGTTCAAATCCTTTAACCAGGTTGACCTAACAGTCATTGTATAAATCCTTTGAACAAGGTGACATTTAGATTGGAATGTTCTAAGTCCTTTAACAAGGCCACTCCTAATAGGGTGATTAAATCCTTTAACCAGGTCACAGTTAACAGTGTGTTTTGTAACCTTTAACAGGGTTGGCTCCTCATAGGGCATTACTTCAGAAGAGTAAAATTTTGGTAGCATGTTACTGGTGGTTTTTCCCATATTGGGTTTCCACGTTAAATCATGGTGTCAAAATGTTTGAATGTTATTATTGTGTTTTACTATTAAGTTTCTGAAAGCTTATTTCATTAGTACAGAAAACTGCACACTTTTATTGTTTATTACTTTCGGGCAGATCTGAGTTGTTGAAGTTGATTTAAAGTTTTATATGGGCACATCTAGACCTGAGGATAACTGATTCACCCCCCCTTTCAGTTATTTTGAATTCATATTAACAAAGGTGTCTTATTGGTGTCTTTCTTCAATTGAACTCAGTTTATTGTATAGACAACAGTACTTATAGCTTCTCTCCAGAATGTTTGTGTGATGCCTTTTTCAATCATCAATATTCTGGCACAATCAACAATTGATCTATTCCTTCTTTCAGTAATATTATTTTTTTGTGGTGTTCTCGGTGCATAAACCTATCTTATAATTCCATGCTCATTACAAAATTTAGTGAATTCATTAGAAATAAATTCTCCTCCTTTATCTGATCTTAAACATTTCAGTTATTTTCCACTTTTATTTTCAATTATAGCTTTATACCATTTGAACATCTTAAATGCTTCTAATTTATCTTTTAAGAACATGACAGTCATCATCCTAGAATAATCATCAACAAATAGAATGAAGTATCTATCGCCATAATAGCTCTTTTTTCTCATTGGTCCACATAAGTCAGTATGGACTAATTCCAGAATAGCATTATATGTGTAGGTTTTTCTCTTGAAACTAGACTTTGTCATTTTTCCTTTTTGAAAATTCTTACACATGACATGGTTGGGTTTTGACATGCTCAGTAAGCCTCTTACTTTTCTTTTCTTTCTTATCCTAACCATGTTGTCAAAATTTAGATGACATAACCTTTTATGCCACAACCAAATGTCTTCATTTATAGCCAATAAACAAGTGGTCTTAATATCATCAAGATAGAATAGGTTACCTTTTGTTTGTTCACCAATACCAATCAACCTTCCTGTTCCATTATAGATATTTTCCTTTTTTTTCTCAAATGAAACTCGGTGACCTGTGTTATTCAGCTGTGAAACACTCAATAGATTATAGTTAAGACCTTTCACCCAATATGCAGTTTTACATCTAATTAGATTACTCAACATGATGGTTCCTTTTCCTTCAATTGGACAAGGTGAGTCATTACCCATCCTAATTGATCCACCATTATAATTTTCAAAAGTTTCAAACTTTTCCTTATCTCCAGTCATGTGGTGAGTACAACCACTATTAATAATTGAGACATAATTTTTGCTAACTTTAGATATGAGTGCAGTTTTAACTTACCTTTCTTCTTCGTCTGAATCATCCTTCATAGAAACAAATACTAACTCAATATCTTCATCAGATTCGGTGTCAGTATTTTCAGCTTTGTTCTCAATTAGGTAACAAGCCTTCTTGCCTTTGTCCTTGTAGTCTCAGCTATCTCTTCTATCAAAGTGTTGGTTGCTTCTGTAGTCTCGGTCATCACTTCTCTCAAACTTCTTTTCATAAGATCTGTCATTGTTTCTTTCATCCTTTCTCTTATTAGGGCATCTAGCAACAAAGTGTCCAATTTCTTTGTAATTAGAATATACAAATAGTAATTTACCTTTGTATCTACCTTTTCCTCTTTGCAATCTTCTAGCCATTAGTGCTTCAATTTCATCAAGTTCTTATTCATCACTATCACTTTCACTATCATTTCTCATAGTGTGTTTATGACTTGATTTACTTATTTTTAGAGAAGATTTCAATGCACACTCAATAGTTGGTAAGACATTGTTATCATAGTTATTCATCTCAAATGAAATAAGTCTACCAACGAAACTATCAAAAGTAACATTGTTATTTTCTACTGCTCTCATTTCTTGAATTGCTGATACTCTAATAGCATAAACATATAGTAAGGTTCTCAAAATTTTACTTACCATTGTTTCTTCTTCAAGTACTCCTCCTACACCTCAGATGGCATTAACAACTTCTTTGATTTTTCTACTATACTGAGTGATGTTCTCTCCTTTCTTTCTTAGGTCATCAAACTTTCCTCTTAAGCTTTCAGCCTTAGCTCTCAGCACATTGGTGTCTCCTCCATGTACTAGCTTAAGTTTATCCCATATTTTCTTTATAGTTGTGCATGATTTGACATCTTAAAATTCAACATCGGATAGCAAAGAAGCAAGTTCTATAATCATATAATTGTGTTTATGTTTTTCTCTCAATTGATCAACAGTTAGAGGTCATGTTGGTGCAACATATTCAGTATCCAAGTATTGTGTGACATCATTTCCAATACCTGATAGGTGGATTCTTATCTTTCTTTTCCATGTTGCAAAGTTGTCTTTATTCAACTTAGCCACATCCCTTTTACTCATCTTTTGATCTTTAGATTGAGTCTTTAAACTCTCTTCCAAGCACCAAAGATCTGATATAAATTGTTAGAATAACTGAGAGGGGGGTGAATCAGTGGCCTCAAAAATAATTCCAATAATTCAACCAAAAATTATACCACAAGTATAATATCCTCTAGTTATCTTTCAGTCCTAAAAGATGTATGCCTTATGTAATTCTAATCAAACATATACTTCTTGGTGAATATATTGTTTATCTTTTTCTAGCCTCTACCGAATAGCAGTAATTAAACTTAGTGTTTACCGACCAATCCTATTTTAGTAATGTGTAAAGAAAAACATCAAAGAAATGAACCATATGCACATTTGACACATGGATTTTTAATGTGGAAACCCTGTTAGGGGAAAACCCACTTGGGACCGGTAACCCAAAACTTTCACTCTTCTGAAGTGAGCTAGGTGAAGAGCCAACCCTATTAAAGGTTACAAACACACTGTTAAGTGCGACCTTGTTAGAGGATTTAAAACTAATAGTTTATCATTTTACCTAGCATTAACTATGTTTTCGACATGAAAACCTTTTTATACTCTTGAGTATATCAATACAATAAGGATGGTTAAATCCCACACGGTTAAGAGATTTTCTGAATCAATGGTTAAACTGAAACAGTAAATGATCTGTTCAACAATACAACTTTAACTTGCATATTTTCAGATCTATTGTTAGTCCATAATACCTCTTTGATCAATGTTCTCTTCAATTCCTTTGCTCCCCTTGTTTCTTCTTTCTGCTCGGTGAATGCTCTTGCTTCTGTGTTGCTCGGTGTCTACAGATTTCTTTGGCTCTATTCCTCAGCCTATATGATCATATCTACATGAAGACTTCTATCTTCACAAGAATTATATTCAACATTCCTCTCTTCATAATGAATTACTTGTCTCTTTATATAGACATGATTTCACCGTTCAATCTCCTTGTCTTCCTTTTTTTTGACGTAGATTTCTTCTTGATCCACAAATCTCGCCATGCATTGCTTTAATATTTAAAGCTTTTCTTTAGTTTTATTTTGTAGATTTATCCTTGTTAACTATGAATAAAACTAGCTTTAAATATTTTGTTCAACTAGTCGATGAAAATAAAGCAATCAATCAGTTAACTCTAAATATAGCTCCTGCCAGCTAAGTGTTTTGTCATTTTCTAACTCCAATTGATTTCGGTCATCAAATCTTAGTTTTATCGGTCATTGACTCTAGTTGTCCTCATGCATCAAATTCAGTTATACTCGGTGACCACTTTAGTTATGCTTGGTGTTGCGAGGCTCAGTATACACTGTGAACTACTCAGGGTTCTCTGTCTGTCAGTGTGCACTGTCCGTCGGTGTTTACTGTCACTCAGTGTACACTAGATTTTTATTTTTACCGATAACATAAAATTTATCTCTTTGGTTTCTTGAATTTTATGACAATATGTATATTACCAATCAGATTATATCAAGTTGACATCAATGACAATACAATACATTAACTGATTTAATGTCTTGCATTTACTTTCTACAGCTCGGTGATCATGACCTTATCATCTTCAAACATTCAATCAGTTATAGTTCACCATGTGGTGCTTGAAGTTAACAGGTAATTTAATTTGAAATGCTCATCTGGAAAAGTCATGTTTACTTTTCTATTTTAAAACCTTATTTTATGTGAAAAGGCTCAATAAGCGATCTGATTAGCCTACTTTTCTTGCCTTTTCACATCTCAGCAGATTACTTATACTTTTTCAGGATCTCTAATCTTTATTAACCCTACTTTTTATATTGTTTCCTTGAAATGGCATGAGATAGGATACTCATGATTTTACTATCCTTAGACCATAGTCTATCTGGAGATTACACGACTGCTTTATCTCCAAGTCTCTGAATGTTTCCTCTGACATGGGTTACATTATGAGTTCTAGCACCAGCCACAGATCTCTTACTTCATCAACAGTTCTCGCTAAGTCACTAGATGGTTTTCTTAACTCTGACTTTGTTCTGAGATTCAACACTAGCCACTCATTTTAACTTTACCTTGCCTCTGGCTTATTTCTTAAAACTGGATAACTCATTTCTTCTTATCTCTGAATCTCGCAATAAAATCTACTAGTCTTTTCTTTGACCATGATCAAATGTAGAGATTCAGAGATAAAGGAACTGCTAATTCATTGAATAAAACTATTAACTTGAGTTTCATCTTGAGTTCTAGTGCTAGCCGTTCATTTGAGATGAGATCAATGATCCTCGCTAAGTCTCTAAAATTTTAACTTAACCTTAGGTTCATTTGGAGATCTAGCAACAATGCAAAAAGATAACTATGTTCTGACTCTGAGTCTATCTAGAGATCAGAGATAACTAAGTCTCTGAATTGCTGATCATTTTGACTAACTCTGGATCTATTCAGAGATCACACACACACCACAAGATCTAAATCATATCAACGGTCAAAAAAATTTATTATCACCATAGCTCTTAACTTTAACTTGAATCAAGTCATTTGGAGATTGCACGAAAAGGCAATCTCTAAGTCGCTGAATTATTTACTTAACCTTGAGTCTATTCGGAGACCATGCACCTTCCACACGATGAG
The DNA here is from genome assembly GCA_018584345.1 of Thuja plicata. Lineage (NCBI taxonomy): Eukaryota > Viridiplantae > Streptophyta > Pinopsida > Cupressales > Cupressaceae > Thuja > Thuja plicata. Next base: position 821,814 of record MU228426.1, on the reverse strand, counting down.
ATCTTGATCTACGTCTTGCACTGAATCACTGAATCATTCTATACTTGATTATTTTATCTTGAGATTACACAACAACCCTTGATCTCACTTTTGATCCACGGTTCATACTTGATCTAATAATCCTTGGCACTAACTCTAGTCTATTCCAAGATTACGAGATAAAGGCTATCTCACAATCTCCCAATGTTTACACTAATTTCTATCAAGTCTTGAGATTTAGAGATAAAGGCTATCTCTGAATTGCTAAATGATATGTCTAACCTTGGGTTTACTTTGAGACTTAACAAACACCACAGATTTCCTTAGCCACTTAAACACATGTCTGCATCTTAGCTCATTATTTCCTAATCGCTAAATAATTCATGACCTCTTAACCTTTTCTAAAAATTTAGCGCCAAACGCACATCTCTATTCTGATCAACGGTCCAGATTCACTCACAGAAAACCTGACTTGGCTTTGAATTAACCATAACTGACCATGGTTCATTTGGAGATTCAACAACTGAATAGATCTCTAAGTCACTAAATAGTTCTTATAGCTCAAGTTTAACCTGGAGATTACGTGTTAGCCCTCAGATCTTTCTTTGATCAACAATCACCGCTAAGTCTCTAAATCATTTTGTACCTGACCAATTATTCTCAAGATTAAGAGATGACCCTTGATTCTGATTTTGATCCAATGGCTCATGCTGAATCTCAAGACAATTTTCTTAACTACACTTTCATTCTGAGATCACACGACCAAGTTACCTCTAAATCTCGTAATGAACTTCACTTTACTTGGCCTCAACCGCAGGTCCATCTAGAGGTTACATGACTACTTTATCTCCAAGTCACTAAAAGATTTCATAAGTCTGAGGTTAAATTGGAGATTATTTGTAGACCGATCGATTAAACCAAAGAAAAAAGAAGATCGACGACCCTCTCTAAAACGGTGAATAAAAGCTTGACCTTGGCTATTATCTGGAGATCACACACTAGCTACTCATCTGGAATGAGATCAACGATCCTCGTTAAGTCTCACAATATTTCACTTAACTCTGATTTCATCTGGAGATCTAGCGACAAAGCAAAAAGTAAAATCTATTCTGACCTTAGGTTGGATTATGAGATTCAGCGATAAGGCTATCTTTGAATCACCAAATATTTCTTGTAACTGGAGTTAAGTCATGAGATCTAGCGCTAGCTACCATACAATGAAAACTGCATCTATGGTTGTCGTTGAATCTCTAAATATTTGAGTTGACTTCATCTCTGTCTAGCAATCACGCACCAACCACATGATGAAAACAAGATTGACCGCATGCGCTTAATCCCTAAATCCATAATTGTATATTGCTTTCTTCCCGAGATTAAGAGATAAAGATAACGACCAAAAAAGGTAAAAACACTTAAGTTACTCGCCAAAAGTAACTTCAAAAAAGAAGAAGATCATTAGGGTCTAGGGTTTTTTCATGGTAAAGACACAAGAGACCTAGATTTTAAGACTTTCAACCATATTTTGTACCACATTGCTTAGGAAAAAGACATTTATAGGAAAATTTGAGAGCATTTTTTATGACACTTTTGAATTTTTAGGCATAATCGATACTTGGAACCAAAACCTTTAGCAAGACTCAGAAAAACTAGAAATAGACCCAACATATCCATTTGACTTAGTGCATGGTATTAATACTAATAATCCTAAGAGTTATTTTGTTTTTGTTAGTTTTTGTCAAAGTCATATTGATCATAAGAGTCATTTGGTGAAAGATGAAGGAGTTAATAAAGTCAGTCGGTAAAGAGAAAAGAGACAGTCGGTAAAGAAAAACAAGTTAAGCACCGAGCAGAGATAAGCACTGAGCATATTAATTATCGATCAGTGATAGTCACCATGAAGATATAGTTAAAAAAACAAGAGCACTATGTCATTGAGAAAGAACAATGCATATTACCGAGTATCACAGGGCTGACATAACTATTCAATGCAGATACATCGAATCTGGACATCGAGCACAAAATATTTTAAAAAATCAAAGGTGAGCGTTAGTTAGAGAATTAGAATTGAAAACACCTGATTACACATGATCATGAGGTAGATCCACCTAATGGAAGTACAATATTGGGAAATCGAGATACTGAGAGGGGGGGTGAATCAGATCTTAAAACTTAATCACTTAAAAAAAATTGATCCACATTCATACATATATGAATTTAACCTACCATCAGATAGCATCCACAACATGAAATGTATAACTTATAACACAGAATTTTGGTAACCCAGAAACCCAAATAGGTAAAACTGGGGTGGGGATGATACCCACAAAATCTTCACTACTACAGCAATAAAGTGTGCATGTTAGGGCTACAAGAGTTTTATTACAAAATGCAATCTACATGGTTAAAGATCTATTCGGTTAAGAACTAAAGATCATTACAATCTACCTTGTGAAAGGATTTCAACTTACAATAAAGTAAGCACTCGGCTAAGAGATTTAAAGAAGGTCTGTTAGAACCACTCTATTAGGAGATTTCACCTGATACACTTTTTATAATGTTTCAAGTAGTGATCCTTGGTTATGCACTTAGATGCTGATGTCAGATTTTCTCTTTCCAATACCTTCTATGATCTCACAATCTAATATGTCTTTTCTCTGCTATTCACTTCTCCGTCACTCTGCTTGATCTAAGCTTCTTCACAAAATGACTCACTTTTCATCTCTCATGAACACACAACCCTTCTCTCTATGTTTTTAATAATAGGGTTAGAAGCAATCTTATATGTCTTTACGGATCTGTTAGCGAGATCTAGATCAACGATCAAGATCTAACATTTATGCCTCCAAGGCATTCCAATTTTTTGATTGGATACATGCCATGCATAGGATAAAACAATTAAATGCATAAATAACTCCATAGATAAATAGTAAATTCTTACATATGTTGGCCCAAAGCTCATACAAGTCAGCCTGAACATTTTAGCTCAAAGTTTGAATCAATCCTAACATGTATGCAAAAACTATTTTTCTTAGCACTTAACATCTCTGTCACTCGACATTTAAATATTCTACTTAGCTCGGCATGATGTAACTCGAAAACCTGTAAACTTGCTCGGCCTTGAATTGCTTTAGCTCGGCCACATTGATAACCAACTAAAACTGCCTAAGTAAATGACTAAGTGTTGGTCACTAATCATCAACAAAACTTAGGGATTAAAAATCTCCCCCTTTGATATTAGTGGCAAAAACACACTTATCATTTTGATTTGTTCCATCCAAAATGTTGCCTAAGTACACAATGTACTCCCCCTAGGAATGTACTCCATACTACATACAAAAATTTACATAGTATACATGCCTTCAAAAAAAATATTTATAATTATACCTGTACTATTCCTCTTACATTGTATCCTTGTCAGATTCCCCGTTGTTTTTGTCACTAATTGTAGGTGGGGTTAATTTGTACTTATCCAAAAACTGTTTATGAAGTTGTAAGGTGGAAGCAAATGCAGTGTCCCGACTATCCTTAACATACTTCATAACCTCGAATTTGACTTCTAGCTCGGCAGATAGACTCACTAAACATTCTGCAGTAGAGAGATTTGAATTTCTCTTAACCAATTCTTTTGCAGCTGAAAGTTCTTTCTGAATTACCTCCAAATGAGGTATCAGATTTGTCTAAACACTAATCAGTGTGGCCCTTATCCGACCATCTTCAGCCATGAGCTCGGCTATTCTCCTTTGTGCATTAGTCAATCTGTTAAAATGTAAGGAGCTAGTGCTAGTATCCATACTCAGTGAACTCCTAGTTGATTTCAAGTCTAATTGCAATTTCTCTATAGCCTATAGATTATCCTTTGTGAATAATTCTACATCACAAAACTTCTTATACAAAGAATAAACATTAGTTGCAACTTCCTCCAAAATTTCTACGAGAGAAGAAAGTTCAACCTACTTTGTCCCAATCTCTTCTGAGATTTTCTCCAGTACTTTGTTCTCAAATTTCCTCTTAGACCATTGCAATAATTTCTCATTTGATTAAATGTTGTCATCATTTACCTTCTGCACAATATGAACTAATTTTTCAAGAATAGGAACTTGAGGATTTTCATCTTCTATGTCAAAAGCTTTTACAAATATATCCTTGATGTCATGTAACACCTGCTTTTTCTTCTACTCTCTTTTCATTTCTTCCTGCCTTTTATTCCTCTTGAGTAATTATTGAAGAGTCTCAATCTGTTCATAAGATAAAACATTGGGATCCCATTGCAGAATCATAATTACTTCATCTAATGTGACATTAAGAGTGGGAGACTTCTTCTTCATAATTTTCCTCCTCTTAAATTCAGGTGAGCTACTTCTCAGCTTTGTTTCCTCAATACCTTTTCGTGTGTCAGTAGTAGTCACCATTGCATCTTCCAATTCAGTCAAAATTTCCTATTGATCAGGCATACCTCCTATTTTAAGTATAGTGGGAGTAGATGATGTAGAGTGTGGTAAATCAACCAACACTTGCACTGTCTCTTATTCCTTAGGCTCATTTTCAGTATCCCTCATCTCCTCTCCACTATCTAAAATTATTTTCACAACCTCTAAAATAGATGGATTTTGTGTAGTTACCTCTTGTTCATCTGTCTTCTCCTTCTCTACTTCCTTTTGTTCAATTTTATCTTCAGGTTTCTCTTGAGTTTTCTCTTCATCGTTCTCTATACTCTTCTCTCCTTTAGCCTCAATAGCCTTAATAGGAGATTATATACTTGTATCTCTCGGCTCATCCTGACCCTCGGCATTCAAATTACTAGAGTCATCAATTGTGATGTCAATTGGACTATCTGCTATCAGATCAACAGTGTTTACTGTATCTATTTGTTCTTTTGGTTCTACTTTAGTCTTGTCAGGCTCATTAGCAATTTTCTCTTTTTCTTTCTGTGCTACAGGGGTGGTTTCAACTTCTTTATCCTTCTGCTCAGATGTTCCTTCATTAGTCTTCTTCTCTTGTGGAGCTACCAATCCAAATATTTCCTTCCATATCCTAGTACTCTGATGTACTACATTTTCAATATCATTTTTCAAAATAGCATATCCTCTGAGTTTAGGTTTGAATTTATGCTTGTACTCCTCGACAAATTTAGCTCTTTGTTTCTTAGTCAGCTCAGGGATAACCTTAGCTAATGTACCTTCTCTAATCTATCTCTCATTAGTAAGTGAAAATTCCCATTTGCTAGATAGAAACTCATATAGTTCAGTCGGCACATTATTTCCTATCTCTATAGGAGTTAACTTGAAAGTGATCATCATATCTAGTAGAGCTTCCTGAACTTTATGCTTATCTTCTACATTCAATTTCTCATACTTGATAAATTTAAAACTAGATAACCAAAAAAAATTCCTCAAATTCTCACACACATCATTAATATCAGTGGGTCTTTTGAATGGTGTAGTTGGTATGTTGCTAGGTTCATTAGTTTCAGTCTTTTCTTCATCACTTTCTGGATCCAAATGTATTTTCCTTCTTGGTCTCTTTACTTGAAATCTAGGCACAGCCTTTGTTGCAAATTGAGTCTTTGATCCAAGACTACTCTCTCCAACCTTCTTCTTTTCATATACATTTTTTTTCACTACTGGAGATGCAGCAGCAGATGCCCTTGTCCTTGGACAATTGGCAATGGGAGGGGTAACTTTAGGTTTTGCTTGGCTAGGCTTAGTTACCTTGGCTACTGTTGGTTTCTTTCCTTTTTCCTTAATAGGAATCTCTTTTTTAGATTCACTTACTTCTTCTTATTCTTCTCCAGATATATCTTCTCCTTGTCCGGTAGATAGGCCTAGAGGTGCATCCTATGGCTCCTCATCACTCAGCAATCCAACCATTTTCTTCAGATTCTTCACAATCTTTTTCCTCTTTCTCTCTATGGTTCTTGCCTTTAGATTCATAGATATATTTTCCTTAGCTTCATCATAATTTCCAAATCTCTTTTCTATTGTGTCAATCTCCTCTACTAGGAGTGTTTTGATAGCTGCTGATGTTTCATGAATGCTAACTTCATAGGGAAATGGCTCTAGCCATGATACCCTAGGTGTCACAGCCTGAATGTATGTGTAATTTGTGTCAACTAGAAAACATATCTCCTCATAGTGCTTTTCCACTATTGAGCTAGGAATTCTAGTCCTCAACCTCATTCTCTTTTTGAATTCCACAAAGTAGCTTCCCATAATACTATTGAAATTACTACCTAATTTCTGAATACATTCACTAATCTGCACAGTAATAGGTCTATCCTTCTTCCAAACAATTTTTCCCAATGTAGGAAATGAATTATGTTCATAGAAGAATATGCAAACTAGTAAGGAACCAAACTTACATGATGAGATCTTAGCTTTTCTGATCAATAATAGGTTCTCAGCTAGTTGTGTCAACTACAGCTCGGCAAGGTCGTAGGTGTGATTCTTTTTAACTATCTTCCATGCTTGGTCCATAGCTATATGGGGAACACTATCCAGTCAGCTTGACTGATAGAACTTATGTGCAATCACTCTCACTCCAAATTCAAGATCTAAATCTTCAATTGTAGAGATAGTCATACCTCTTTTGTTCCAGACAACTCCTGTGTTAGCTGCTATATCTTCTTTACTTTGATCTCTCATCGTCCATTTTTATATCCAGTTAATTGATGAATAATGTCCTTAGTGATCCTAACTGGTCCATTGTCTAGACACATATGCATATCATGAACTTGACTTAGAACAACCTTAATCCATTCATCTTTGAAATCTGGCAAAAAATCTAGGGCACGAATTAACCCTTTGTCAGCTAAATGCTTGAATTCATCCTTCATAACTCCATTTTCACACAAATTGTTGTAGGATTTTCTCAATTCACTATCACCTACTTCACCAATATTAACCATGTAACAAGATCTAACATCGTGGATCATGAGTACCTTTGGTGGAATAGATGAGAGGGCTCTATTCAGATCACCTAAAATTGAACTTTCAGGAATGGCTCAGAAGTTAGGAGGTGCACACACATTAATTCTCACCAGCTGGACTTGCTTGAGATCCTCCTCCATACCCTTTACTAGTGCGGAAGAACTTGCAACCATAATCTCTAAAGTTAGGGTTCAAAAATGAAGAACATGGTACCTCGACAAGTAGCACTTCGTACTATTCACCTTAGGGTTGTCAACGACATGCTGGCAAGATCTTTGATACAAAATTTGCTAAGATCAATTCTACAACTTCAATCGCTCTGTAAATAGTGAAAATTGCATGGTAAAATGAAGAACAAACGGTTCATCCTTATATAGACTCAAAAGGTCAAGGTAGGTAAGCAATAAATTCTATGCCCATTGGGTTAGTGCAAACCAGCTGTCGTTGGCTGACTAACGCAACTTACATACCACTCAGCTTACCATACTCGACCATCACAAAACTTACTCGACCAACCAGCTCAGCACCTATAGTGTTGTTAACTCTTCTCGACATTTGTCACAAACATGTCCTGGTGCATCTCAACATATGCAAGTATGGACTTTGGCACATTTACATATTAGGAACTAATGTAAGATTTGAGATTTAAATGCAGTTCCTTACATACCTCTATTACTTAGTTAGAGATGGTGTGATCAACTAATCCATTAGATTGGGTGACCTTGGCTTCAGTAGTTTCACTGCTGCTTGACTCTATTTTCCTTACCCATGTCTGGTTCATCTGTGTTCTAATTTCCTCAACAGTAGGAGTAGGTACTCTTGTCCTACGCTCTCTCTTAGTGTGACCAATCTTCAAACAACTAAAGCAAACTAGGCTTCCATTCATCCAACTCTTATATTTTCCTCTGAAATGTGTCTTTAAGCAATCTTCAGGTGCATGTCCATATTATTCACAGTAATGACAACTCTGCCTTGTGTTATAATCCCAACTGTAAGTGTTGCCTTTCCTAGGTCCTTTTGTTTTTCGTAGATGTCCATTGTTGTTTAGCATTGTATCTACAATCGTGTGCTTTATGACCATATTTCTGACACTTGCAACAATAACCATTGAATCTTGGTTTGGGAGGTGCATGATTTGCTTTAGCCCAACATTCATATTCTTTATGTCCAAACTTCTTACAATTAAAATAGTAACCATTGAACTTAGGTTTAGGATTGGACTTACCTTTCTTGCTTTGAAAAATGTTTGTTGTATGACCTAGTTTTCCACAGTGGTGGCAAACAGGTTTTTTGTTCTTTGTCTATGCATTCCTCCTTTCACCATTCTTGGATGATTCTCCTTTCTTTGTAGATGTATTTGGTTCAGTGTGACCTAATCTAGAAGAATATTTTGGTCTCCTTGATGCTTCCATCAGATTCTAAAAATGAGTCAAGGCTTCATTAGGTTTGTTCAACCTTTCATTCAGTTCCTTCTCAGATCTCAAATCATCTTTCAATTGATTGTTCTCAGATCTCAGATTCATCATTTCCATATCTTTCCTACTAATCTCCTGATTTGCAAGTAGCAGTTGATTTTCCATGTCAACCTAATTGATTGTCATCATTTGCACATCATGTGTCCTTTCATCAAGTCTGATAGTCATCATTATTTTATCTTCTTCTGCCATAGCTCTTTCATCTTTAGCTTTCTTCTTTTTTTCCACTAATTCACATAGTCTTACTGTCTGCATTTCTTGTTCTCTTTTCAGATTCCTGACTACCTCACACAAAGTATTGTTCTTTTCCAGTAGATCTACAATTGTTGCATCACTCTCAGTGGAATCTCCATTCTGAAATAGATTTGCAGTGTCATCTTCCTGATAATGAGTATCATTCATTTTTTTATCCATATCTCTCCTAGCTATCAAATGATTTCTTCAATTCCTATCTTGTTGTCTCAAGCTGATGTAATGCTAGTTGAATCTCAATCTTTTGATTCTCAATGATTTTACCCAGCTTGTAAACCTCCATCTCAAGATATGTACTCACAAGCTGATTAAAAGCTTTTATAGGAGAACTGAGCTCTGATACCAATTGTTGGAAGTACAATATTGGGAAAGCAAGATACTGAGAGAGGGGGTGAATCAGATCTTAAAACTTAATCACTTAAAACAAATTGATCCACATTCATACATATATGAATTTAACCTAACATCAGATAGCGTCCACAACATGAAATGTATAACTTATAACACAGAATTTTGGTAACCCAGAAACCCAAATAGGTTAAACTAGGGTGGGGATGACACCCACAAAATTTTCACTACTGCAGCAATAAAGTGTTCATGTTAGGGCTACAAGAGTGTGATTACAAAATGCAATCTACCTGTTAAAGGTCTGTTCATTTAAGAACTAAAGATAATTACAATCTACCTTGTGAAAGGATTTCAACTTACAATAAAGTAAGCACTCGGCTAAGAGATTTAAAGAAGGTCTGATAGAACCACTCTGTTAGGAGATTTCACCTGATACACTTGTTAGAATGTTTCAAGTAGTGATCCTTCATTATGCACTTAGATGCTGATGTCAGATCTTCTCTTTCCAATACCTTCTGTGATCTCACAATCTGATATGTCTTTTTTCTGCTATTCACTTCTATGTCACTCTACTTGATCTAAGCTTCTTCACAAAATGACTCATTGTTCATCTCTCATGAACACACAACCCTTCTCTCTATGTTTTTAATAATGGGGTTAGAAGCAATCTTATAGGTCTTTACGAATCTGTAAGCGAGATCTAGATCAACGATGAAGATCTGATATTTATGCCTCCAAGGCATTCCAATTTTCTAATTGGCTCCATGCCATGCATAGGATAAAACAATTAAATGCATAAATAACTCTGTAGATAAATATTAAACGCTTACATATGTTTGCCCAAAGCTCATACAAGTCAGCCTAAACATTTTACCTCAAATTTTGAATCAATCCTAACATGTATGCAAAAACTATTTTGCTTGGCACTTAACATCGATGTCGCTGGACACTTAAATATTCTACTCAGCTCGACATGATGTAACTCGGAAACCTGTAAAATTGCTTGGAAATGTTGCTCGGCCTTGAATTGTTTTAGCTTGACCAAAGTGCTAACCAACCAAGGATAACTTTAAGAAACCCCCCTCTAGAAAAATATATAAAATCCTGGCGAATCTTTCATTTTATTTTTAAAAAAATTAATTCCTATTGGTGAATCTCTCAATTTTTTGGGAAAACAAATTATTTGTATTGGCGAATATTTTTTAATCACAAATTTTTTGTAGAAAATATTGGCGAATCTCAATCAATAACCAAAATTTCATTAATGACCACGGAAAATAATTATATTTAAAGAAAAAAGAGTTCTTATAGAAAATTATTAGGCTAACTATGAAAATATTTGATGGGTTTAAGGGAGCTCAATAGTATCTAGTTGCTACCATTTATTTAAAATATAATCAAATAATCCTCATTGTATTGTGTGAGATACATGTATCGTTATTTTTATTATTATAATAGGACCCAAAATTTCTTCAGTGTCATTGATTTATAAACAATCCAAAGGAAATCTTAGCCCCGATAAGCGTTACAAATAAGATAGTAACATTTTTGCCTCATGGAATATAAT
>MU228426.1:780172-811217 GCA_018584345.1 Thuja plicata | reverse complement strand
TACAAATAAGATAGTAACATTTTTGCCTCATGGAATATAATGAAGATCACTAGATTATATTTTAAATCAATAATGACAACTAATATTGGTGACACAACCCTACTATAACTAACAGTTATGATATATAATTGGTGAATCAATTTAGATTTCTATAATAACTGATAAAATTTAGGCGAATTGAATCTAACCATCTATCAAATATTAGGCGAATATTTGAGTTCAAATTTTTGATAAAATAAATTATTTGGTGATTTAAATATTTCTAAAATAAAATTTTGTAAAAGTTTGGCGATTTAGGTCACCTTAAATCTTGAATTATTAGCCAAATTTAGATTCTAAAATTTCAAAAATTAGCCAATTGGCGAATATTAGCCACTAAAAAAATCACTGTAACTAACTAAAACTGCCTAAGTAAATGACTAAGTGTTGGTCACTAATCATCAACAAAACTTAGGGATTAACACCACCAATGAAAATAAGAGGAATAATGCATTGGGAATGAAACCAACCTTTCACCGCTTAACCTACATTGTTGAAGGAGAAAGACCTAGAACTTTTCCACCAACTAAACATCATATAAAAATTTAGAGGGTGAAGAGTAGAACAAGAATGTGTGTGTGTGTGTGTGTGTGTGTGTGTGTGTGTGTGTGTGTGTGTGTGTGTGTGTGAGAGAGAGAGAGAGAGAGAGAGGAATGGAGTATAAGTTATAGCAAAACAATGAAAATGAATAAGTTTGATATTACCGAGTGTAGTATGAGGTAATGAAATAATTGATCATAGAGAGTCTGAATAAAATTTGATTGATGCATTTTTATAGACATTTTGTATTAGGCTTTATTGTATTGAGAGGAGTGTAAATCCCATTATTGGGTAGACCCTAATAGGTCTCATTTTGTAAATCCTTTAACAGGGTACATCTCTTAGATTATAGATTGTAAAATCCTTTAGCAAGGTAAACTAAATAAGTTTTTTTTGTACTCTTAACAGGGTAAGCTATCATAAGTAGCTAAATATTGTATCTTTAACCCAGCAAACTTTTCACTGTAGCAGTGAAGGATTGTGGGTGTCATCCCCACTGCATTTTTTCCTTTAACCAAGGATTTCTGCGTGACCAAAATCATGGTTTCATGAGATATGTTTTTATGTTTTGAATTATATGCTTTATAATGTTTATCTGCAATGTATTCAGTTCGGTAAATGTTCAGAGTAGATGTTAAATTTTTTTGTAGTAATGATTCACCCCAACCCTCTTAGTACTAATCATTCCAGAGTTAATCCAACAATTGGTATCAGAGCCTGGACTCTTGAAATAAGGGTTTAACCACCTGAGAGTAAAAGATCATAACCATGGAAATTTATAGGCAAGCTAAGAATATTGAGAGTCTTGAGTTTGAATTGGAAAATGCACAAGAGGTGATTAATGATCTAAGAAGAAAATTGGAAAATCACCAAGGGTGAGAAAGAACTTATGTAATGAATTGAAGTCCTCACAAGAACATGTTGATGTACTTGAGACAACATTTGAAGGTAGTCTAAATGATGAATTTGATACAACTATTACAAACCTAATGAAAAATAATGATGCACTTACCAAAAAGTTGAACCAGATAAAGAAAAATTAGGAAGCACAAGGTATTAGAATGGGTGAGATACTTGAATCAAAAGGAAAAGCTAAAGATGCATAGAGGAAGGAAGAAGAAGACAAAAGGAAAGCTGAGATAAGACTAACTGAAAAAGACAATGAGATCATGAGAATGATACAAACTCACTATGTTATGACCGATCAACTAGTGAATGCAAATCAAGAGGTAACCAGAAAGGAATTTGAGAATTAAACGCTGAAGTCTAAGATTGAAAGATTGAATAGAAAACTGAAAGCAGAAAAGGAAGTCAATGAAGTACTAAAAATAAGCGAAGAATCATTAAGGACATTGGATAAACAGATTAGAATTCAAAAGAAACCAAAAGATAAGATTGGACTTGGATTCACTGAAAACAACACTACCAAGAAAGGAGAGTCCTCTAACCAACCTAAAAACCAAGATATTGCTACCCCACTAAAGTCAAAGAAGCCTACTTGCTACTACTATGGGAAACCTAGACATAGAGCCAATGTGTACAGCAGCAAATGAGGTAAATCACCAAGTATTCCAAAGTTTGATGGTTACTATTGTCATTGTAATAAATATGGTCATCAAGCATTTGAATGTAGATCTAAGATTACTAAAAAATCATGGAATCCAAAATTTGATGGCTACTGCAATACTTGAAAAATATATCGTCATAAATATTAAGATTGCAGGTCACAAAGAAGGAATGATAGATGGGTACCTGACCGACATATTACACCAAGCAACTGATAAGGCACATCTATACCATGGGACTAAAACATAATTATTTCATGTGCATCATGTGGGAGATATGAACATATTGCATAAAATTGCATGTTGATGGATGGTAGAAACAACAGGAGATCAAGGAGAAATCTTGGCATGACATGCTTTCATTGTCACAAGGTAGGAGACCTAGCCAAAGACTTTAGGTACCGAGGTAAAACTCTAATCGAGGAAGATAGAAATGATGACATTAATTTTTCATTAGTATGAAAACAACCCTTTCGGTAAGCATACACCGAAAGACAAGACAGAGAAAACCAAATATCAGATACAAAGAGATCACAAAAGATGACTAAGTGTAAAGATAACTGACGACACAGCATAGTGTGTAAGCTAAAATTGCAAATCAGAAAGATAAAGAGGAACCCAATGTGTAGGATACAATGTAGACCAACAAACAGTTAAAGAGAAACCGATAGAACAAAACCGAAAGACAGTCAGAGCATAACCGATAGACAAAAACTGAAAGTCAGTTGTAGCCCACAAAAAGTGGATCTAACTTCCACGTCAGATAAAGCAAGCCTATTCTATTTATAGGATATTTATTTGTTTTTAAATCCATTTCTTTAGGGATAAAAAACATAAATGTAAGTGCTTTAATCAGTCTAACTGATTTAAAACACATAGACTAGAAGATCTAAGTACAAGTTGTAAACCTGATCTTAGAGTTAACATTGTTTTTCTCAAAACTTGATGATGTCAATCCATCTTATAAATATCTATGATGCAATCATTCATATGTATGTGTGGAAAGAGAAGAGAGAAGAGAACATGAATGAATCATATGAGCACATCTATGGATTAGATTAAAAGTTTCAAGAACAAGAACAACAAAAGGCGAATTTGGTTATCAGAACCAAGAACAGAGGATACCGAGAATCAGAGGTATTATTCAATCACAACAAGGTGATAATATTTTTCATGTAAACTAAATTGGATCTGTATCAACAATAGGAGATTGCATTTACCAGGTCAATTTGTAATTTTCTATCATTCTGACAAGTAGAGCAAAGTGTTAAAATCCTTTCAAGGAAGGTGGATTTAATAGTCCAACTACAAATCTCTTAACCGAGTGCACACTCAAGAGTGTTGCTAAAGCTCTTAACAGAGTAGAATTTAATAGGTCTCCACCGATAGTATTAACAGGGTAGATCATCAAAAGTGATCAAATTGTAATCCTTAATCAACCCCTTCCAATCTATAGATAGTCAAGATTTTGTGGGTGCCATCCCCACCACAGTTTTTACTTCCTAACTGGAGTTTTATGTGATATCATATCTTGTGTTATGTGTCAATTACTTTCATGAATGTTTCTATGAATGATTCACATGTATGTTAATGTTATTAATTGATATAACTCACATCAAGATAGTATAGATCTGATTGAATGGATATACAATTGATTACAAAGGTTAATTGATTAAAGGATGGAAAAGTTTTAGAGGTACTGATTCACCCCTCCCCTCTCAGTACATACTTCCCATTAATGCCAACAATTGGTATCAGAGATAAGTCTCTTCTTGAAAAATTATTAAGAGAAAATATCATACAATGGAGAAGTACAGACTTGATAAAAATATTGAGAATAAGAAGCTATAAATTTAGATGTTCTATGAACAGTATAAAGAAGCTAGAATCAACATGAGACAGCTGCTAGATGAAAGAAAGAATATGTCATCTCGCTATAATGAGACAGATTATCATGAGGAAGAGATGCTAGATTTCTTTGAATCTTTGGGATCAACTACAAGAAAAGCATCAGATACATCAGAAGAAAGCAGCACAAGCCTAACTGAAATCAAGAGACAAGTTAAATCTCTACAAATCGGTCAAGAGACACAGATGGTAAGGATGATTGATGTCATGAAAAATTCTAGACAAGCTAAGCAAGAAAGAACACTAGCTATTGATGATAGAAGAAAGATCACATAAAAGCTACAAGAAAAAGAGTATGAAATACAAAGACTTACAGAGCATCACCATGAGATTACAGATCATATTATTCTTATGATTCAAGAGGTGAAAAAAATAAATGTTGAACTCATTGAAAGAATAGAAGCTATCGGTGAACTGAGGGATGAGAATGAAAATTTGAAACATGAAATAAGAATTCAGAAGCAACATAATGAAATTATCAAGAAAGCTGAAGAAAGCAATAAAAGAATGGATGATTTTATTAAAGGACAACGAAGAGTCAACAAAAACAATAGTCTAGGTTTTATCGAGAATGGAGAATCATCAAATCAAACTAATCCAAAGAATGTCTATGAAAATCCAAGACCAAGAAAGCTGACATGCAATCACTGTGGAAAGAAAGGCCATACATCAAATGTATGTAGAGGCAAAATGAAAGGTATTCCTAAATCTACATCTTCATTCATAGGATTTTGTTATAAATGTAACAAGAAAGCTCATAAAGCATATGAATGTAAGTTTGAGATGAATCAACCAAAGAAGGAAACCTACATGGATAAGTACTGTCCTACATGCAAAATGAATGGGCACACAACTCTTGAATGCTGGAAAAAGAAAAGACAAGCATGGAAGCCTAAAGGTCAATAAAATCCCTATCAACCGAAGAGAGTCGATAACTAGTATGTATGGGATTACAATACTTGGACAAATTGTACATGTGGAAGATTTGGTCATATTGCTGAAAAATGTATGAGACAGTGGACTAGAAAGTCTAGAGGCTGGACAAACCCTGTAATGACATGCTTACACTATCATAAATTTGGTCATCTCAAGAAAGACTACAGAGACTGAAAGACAGAGACAAGCACATATCCCAATGGAAACACCATTGAAGACATCCAGAGAGCAAGAGACAAAATGTGGAGAAGAGCTTCAAACAATGATGAAGCTGGACCAAGCAATGCAAATGGTGACACCCCATCCAATGGATCTGGTGACATCACCACCCCCACCTAAGAAGAACAAGTAAGCATGGAAATGCATTACCCAAGTTATTATTTTACATCAGTTCCATAATATATATTGATCAAATGCCAAATTAGCATAAGTAAAGATGCATCATGGTATTACTTGTTAAAATTTGTGATAACTATGATTTCGGGCATATATACCAAAACCCATCGGTATACACTCAAAGATAAGACTGCCTACACTTACCAAGAAGCGTCAGTTAACATAAGAAAGCAAATTTGCTAGTGTAAACTAAGCCTCGTCGGTAAAGAAGCAAAATGAACAAGTTGTTTGTGACACCGAAACCTGTCGATAAAAGAAAGTGGAATAACGACCGCTCTGAAATGTTTTGTCACCAAAGGAAAGTGAAATCTTCACTGACAAACTCAGTCTTCATACACCAAGGAGTTGGTAATAATTTATGACATGCATTTTAGGTCATCAACTATAAATAGGGCAACAAAATAACTCATTGTTCACGATGACCAGAGCAGAGCGACCAAGGCAATTTTTGAGCAGAAAGTGACTGAATCACAGAGTGACCACAACTTGACACACAAAACTCCAAAGCACTTCAGTAATCTTTGCAAGAGTAAACAAAGTTCTATAGAATTGACAAATATATTTTTTGCGTATTTCATAGGAAGCCCTAAATTTTGAAAATGGCCTCGACATCAAGAACTGTGAAATCCAAGAACACAAAGAAGGATGAGTTCAAGCTCATCAAGAATTCGGCATGTGAGGAACCTAACTACAAGATTCATCCTAAGGTTTTCTCACAACCTGACGACGCTGGAGCATTCTCACGCATACCAGCTAGGGTTTTGCTTGTGGAAGACGTTCGATCTTTCATACACTACAAGATTGCAAAGATAGGAAGTTCAGAAATTGAAGAAGCTTATAAGAAGTTATGCAAAAAAGATGGAACACTGAAAGATGAACATAAAAATATTGAATTACAAGGGCTCACCAATGCCCTAATGGTCCTGAAGGTCTTCAAAACCGAATGGATTTAGTTAGTACTAAGCCGAATGCATAACAACAAGCTATGGCTTGATGAATTGAAGGTGATAACCCAAGCTGTTATCCATTTTGTCACTGGTTACCCTATAACAGAAAAGGTGAAAGAATTGAAGCATCCACCTAAGGCCGAGACTGAGAAGATGACAAGAGCCAAATGGGATGATAGAGGATTGAAAGTTACCACCATAACCGATGATGAGACCAAGTTCAGTGCATGCGTTCTGGGCTACAAATTCTTCCAAGCCAGCTGATTGAACAACATAGCATCAGGTGCAATGGAAACAATGTATAAGATTATGAAGAAAGGAACACAATTGGACTTATCTAAACTACTCCTGAATCATTTGAAAGATAACTTAAATACTATCAGGAATGCGAAGGCAAACACATGTAAGTTTGGCTCACTCATAATGTGTATTTTCTTCTACTTTCAAGAAACATTCCCATTAATAGGAGATGTGAAATGGGACAACACCAAACCGATCACCATGCAGATCAGTGAACACATAGCTTCACTGGGAGAAAATTTTGAGATAGTCATGGATGAATACTTTAATGTATTCAAAGACCGAATGCAAAAGAGGGTAAGGATTCCCAAACAAATCATTGAAAAGTATAAGGATGAGATATGCTTCATGGTTGATATAGACAATACATAAATCAAACTTGTTGTACCAAGGACAACATGGTTACAACCATTAGAGTATGAAATAACCATTGATCTCTCAACTAAGGCAATTGATGCCTTGATCAATGAACCACTAGATAAGAAACAACCCAAGTTTGAAACATATGAGGAGGCCAAGACAAGAATAAAATTTGGCCTAGTTGTTAAGAAAATTGTTAAGAAAAAGGACAAGATGGTAAAGAATATCAAGAAAATATTGTCGGCAACTGAAGAAGAAACTGAACAGGATGAAGAAGGTGAACACGAGGAAGAAACTGAAGAACAGTTATCTATCGGTAAAACTGAGGAAAAGGATGACTCCGAGGAAACAGAGTCAGATTCACCACCTCCTCTACCAACTAAGAAGCCAAGGACAACAACTGCTTCTAGAAAAAGAAGCCAAACATAAAAGGATTCTACTCCTTCACCTTTAAAGAAAGGAAAGCTTAGGACATACAAGAGGAAAGCTACCACACCGAAGAGAGGAAAAAACAAAAGAGGAAGGAAGCTGATTAGAACTCAAGAGGATATTGAAGACACCGAGTAAGATGAAGCTATAGAGGTAGAAAGTGTCAAGGTAAAAGCTCCTGAATCAATTAATGACATATGAAAATCTATTGCAAACTTAGGATCTATTATAGATTCAAAGATTAGAAGATGGTTGAAACTAGATCCAGAGGATCAGAACAAATTTTAAGACGCCATTATAGGAAAAATGTACAAGTTTAAATGTGTACCGATTCAGTTTGAAGGAAATCATGTACCAAGAGAACTATTAGATAGACTATACTCCAGATGGACATTTTCTTTGAAGAATGAGAAGGAAATAAGAGAAAGTGTACTTGTTACTCTCATGCCACCTAAATCCAAGAAGGTAGAAATAGAAGAAATGATGGAGAAATACAAAAAGGAGTTCTCACTGAAGTTGAGAGCATATAAATTTCTCGAAGGAAAGCTTATAGAGCTTGAACAGGACAACCATAAGAAATGGTGTAAGATTCTAAACAGACCTACTGAGGAGGAAATCCCTGAGAAAGATGTTGAACAAGTCTTAATAAAAGATACCCAAGATGACACATCTATTGAGTTAGACAAGGAAGAAGATGTTGCAGATGAATAATGGCCAGACGCCACAAATGACAACATTGTGGATACTAATATCATTGATATCACTGATGACCTAGCATAGGAAGTTAATAAAGATGAAGATGTCACTATTTCAAAGGACACAACCAATGAGCAGGACACAACAGTTGATGTTGCACATGTAAACATTCTAGGCAATATGCCAATATTGATACAGACTATCAATATTCTACAAGAATCAAACAAGTCACCTGAAAAGGATGCTCCCAAGGATGCAGGGGAATAAGAAAACAAAGACAACACCGATCGTCATAAACACATCAAAACCGCTCAAAATGTAACCAATACTAATTAGGTTACTAGAGGACATACAGAAAAGGATGCAGATACAATAGATAAGAATGCAGAAACAAAGAATGATGAAGCTAAGGACACTGATGAAGGAGACAAACCTAAAGATGGCACTCCTAAGGAAACTGAGAAAGGTGCTACCGACGATGTGAAGGTGAATGTGGAGATGTCTACAAACACCCAACAAGCTGAAACCAAAGCAAAGCAGCAAAAAGAAGCACAACAGGTAACTTCATCAAGCACAACTGAGAAAGAAGAGAAACTAGCAATGGTGCTACACTCAAGTGATTCACAAAAGAAGAAGAATAAGTTGGAAGTCACCTTGGATGAACTTATTGAAATACCAAAGTGTGACCCATCTAAACTTGATTTTGAAGCATAACAATAATACTGTGAAATATGCCAAAGAAAGGCATTACAAGAGAAGCTGAAGGAACAACACAGGGACTCCATGATACTAGAGACAACATGGGACATATTACATCAAATTATGCCCGATGTTGATATTGATCAGAACAAGCCAATACTAGATCAATTAGCAACTCTCACCAAAGAAATAACAACTCAAAATATTGATGCAAAAAAGGCAATTAAGGAGAGAGCAGAGTTGAAGTACCAAAAGAAGCTCATTGAGAACATCAGCCAAGAAGTGGCGGTCAACAAGCTAAAGCTATTAGAATTCATTACTAAATTAGATCCAATTATAACTGAAGCTATAACCTTAATTCAAAAAATGATCACATTAGACATGTTCACTAAAGAGAATAGTGACAACATTGCAAAGCTGGATACAGATCTAGAAAATAGTTCAAAAAGCTTAACCACCGATGGAGACAATACAATTAAGTTGCATTATGAGAAGATCATTGAGATAAAAAGGTTAAGGAAATAACTGTGGGAAGCAAAGACACACTTTAGGGAAGAAGTAACCAAAATCCAACCTCAACTTCTACCAAACCTTACACTACTCCAACAACACATCAGTTCAGCATGACAACTAATAGAAACTCCTGAGATGTCTATAGCAGACAACATCTATGACATGCACACAAAGATCACACTCGATCACATGGCTCTGGAGAACCTAAAAGAACAATGGGAGAAAATGATGGAAGACATGAAGTCTTTGCACTCCCACATTTTTGATAAGCTATAAGGTATAGACCTTTTCCCTTAATATCAAAAAGGGGGAAAATGATATGAGTACTACACAAAAAAAGGAGAAAATGATATGTATTCATTCATTCATTCATATGGGAAAATGGAAAACAAATATGTATATGTATATTCATAAGGGAAAATTATATATATAAATAGAAAATGATATGTACAGAAGGAAAATATATCATATGTATAGATATACCGGCATATCCATAGGGGGAGTCATTAAATGACTAAGGGTCATATATGGTGTATATACTTAACATTTTGTTAGTATTTTGCACATATCAGTTTTTGATACTAATGTCAAAGAGGGAGATTGATGACATTAATTTTCCATTAGTATGCAAAAAACACTTTCGGTAAGCATACACCAAAAGACATGATAGAGGAAACCGAAGATCAGATAGAAAGAGATCACTTAAGATGACTAAGTGCAAAGATAACCGATGACACAACTTAGTGTGTAAACCAAAATTCTAAATTAGAAAGATAAAGAGGAACCCAATAGAGGAACTTGACGTGCAGGATACAGTGCAGACTGACAGATAGTTAAAGAGAAACTGACAGAACAAAACTGAAAGATAGTCAAAGCATAACTGACAGATAGAAACTGAAAGTCAGTTGCAACCCGCAAAAAGTGGATCTGACTTTCAAGTCAGAAAGCAAGCCTATTCTATTTATAGGATATTTATTTATTTTTAAATCCATTTCTTTAGGGACAAGAAACATGAATGTAAGTGTTTTAATCAATCTAACTGATTTAAAACACATAGACTAGGAGATCTAGGTACAAGTTGTAAACCTGATCTTAGAGTTAACATTGTTTTTTTTTAAACTTGATGATATCAATCCATCTTATAAATAGATGATGCAATCATTCATATGTATGTGTGGAATGAGAAGAGAGATGAGAACATGAATTAAGCATACGAGCACATCTATGGATTAGATTAGAAGTTTCAAGAACAAGAACAACAAAAGGTGAATTTGGTTATCAGAACTAAGAATAGAGGATACCAAGAATCAAAGGTATTATTCAATCACACTAACGTGATAATATTTTTCATGTAAATTAAATTGGATCTATATCAGTAATAGGATATTGGATTTACCAGGTCAATTTGTAATTTTCTATCATTATAACAAGTGGAGCAAAGTGTAAAAATCCTTTTAAGGAAGGTGGATTTAACAATCCAACTACAAATCTCTTAACCGAGTGCACACTCAACAATGTTGTTAAAGCTCCTAACAGAGTAGACTTTAACAGGTCTCCACTGATACTCTTAACAGGGTAGATCATCAAAAGTGATCAAATTGTAAGCCTTAACTGGCCCCTTCCAATCTACAGATAGTGAAGATTTTGTGGGTGCCATCCCCGCCGCAATTTTTACTTCCTAACAGGAGTTTTCTGCGATATCATATCTTTTGTTATGTGTTTGTTACTTTCATGAATGTTTCTATGAATGATTCACATGTATGTTAATGTTATGAATTGATATAACTCACATCAAGATAGTATAGATCAGATTGGATGGATATACAATTAAATACAAAGGTTAATTGATTAAAGGATACAAAAATTTTAGAGGTATTGATTCACCCCTCCCCTCTCAGTACATATTTCCCATTAATCCCAACAAGAAATAACAAAGAGAAAGTAAATGTTGAAGATGTGAGAAACTGTTGGAATTAATGGAAAGTAGTATTGAGAGGAGAAGGGTGAATCAGTACCTCTAAAACTTTTAACACCTTACACAATTCATCATTAGTAATCTTTCAATTCTAATTTACCAACCATTACTATTATTCTTTCTTATGTATATATTATTTGTTCATAATATTTAATAGTTTTCAATCATTCATAGAAACTGATAAACACATAACACAAGATATGGTATCGCAGAAAACTCCTGTTAGGAAGTAAAAACTGCGGTGGGGATGGCACCCACAAAACTTCATTATCTGCAGAATGGAAGGGATCCAGTTAAGGCTTACAATTTGATCACTTATGATGATCTACCCTGTTAAGAGTATTAAGGTAGATACCTATTAAGATCTACTCTGTTAAGAGCTTTAGCAACACTGATTTAAGTGTGCCCTCAGTTATGAGATTTACAATAGGACGGTTAAGCCCACCTTTCTTGAAAGGATTTCATTAGTGTACTACACTTGTTATAATGAGTACAAATGTTGATCTGACTGTATGCAATATACTATTGCTAATTTACAGATCCATTAAAGCTTTTACAATAATAACATCACCTTAAGTGATTGATGAATACCTTTTCTCTGCTTGTCGGTAGCCTCTGTTCTATTCTTGAAAACTAATTTGAATATGTTTTTGTTCTTTTGTATGAATTCTCTATCTGGTCTTTAGTTTCTCTCCGTAGCTACTATCTTCATTGATCAACTTCTTTTCTCAATGGATTGAGCATCTATTTATACAAGTATTTTACCTATCTTGGAATTCACGTATTAAAATGTTAACTCTCAGATCCAAGGTTTACAACTTGACCTTGATCTTTAGTTTGCATGTTTTAAAATAGTAAAACTAATTAAAAAAATAATAATTACATTGATTCCTCCACACATAATGGATTTAAAAGCAAATCAAGAAGTTATAAATACAAATTTAGTGATTTATCTAACGTGGAAAGTCAGATCCACTTTTTGCGGGATGTAACTGACTATTGGTTCTTGGTCTTCAGTTAGAACTTGCAGTCTGTCAGTGTTCCTTGAATGAACTATTCATCAGGTTCCCTGTATTTGTTGGTTTCCTCTCTTTTCTATTCCGTCGGGTAGCACTGTTGTTACTTGTCGGGTATCTTTTACCTTTTTGTCATCGGATAATACTTAACAGTGTTTTTCAAGTAACCTTATCGTCAGATAGTGTTGTGCCCATCTGTCAGTGTAGAGTAAACCGATGGTGTAGATCATGTTTTTGTCTAAGTATACTAATTGAAAAATATAATGCCTTCAATCTCCCCCTTTGACATTAGTGTCAAAAACTGATATGTGCATAATACTAAACTCTTTTGGTATGTATACACCATGTTTATATCCTTGTCATAATATGACTCCCCCTTACTGTGTGCATCAGTATAGTGTATGTATATGTACATGTATATTATTTAATCTCTATATGTACATTATTTCCCCTTTCTTCCACTATACATATGACTTCCTCCTTTTAATTGAGGTGATGTACATATCAAATTCCCCCTTTCTTTAATACTGATGACAAAAAATGTACAACTTACAATATGCCAAAATTGTGACAAAAATGTGCAACTTACAGTGTGTCAAAAATGTTAGAATGGGTAATTTTGATATCTTCCAACAGTTTCTCCCATTGTTCTTTCAACTGTTCTAGTGCCATGTGTTGCAGCTCTAGTCTTGCGTGCATATCATAAATGTTGTCTAGAACAGACATTTCAAGGGTGGCAATTAGAGTATTTGCCTGTGTCATATTTTTTTGCAGTAGTGTTAGTGTCGGTAAGAGCTTAACTTGGAGCTCATTGACCTCATCTCTATATTTCATCTCTGCAAACTGAATGTCCTATCTTTGTTTCCTAGCCTGTATGATTTTTTCATTGTGCAATTTAAGTGCTTCTTCTATGTTGGCTAGATTCTGTGCACTGGAATTAAGATCAATATCTATTTTTTCTATCTCGTCGGTATACTCCTGAGTGATTAGATCTGAATTGCACAATTTCTTTATTAAGGTAACAACTTCTGACATAATTGGATCAATTGTAGTTACCAATTCAGATAGATTGACCTTTTTCAGTGCCACTTCCTGGCTTATTTTCTCTATGAGCTTTAATTCATACTTTTGTTCAAGTCTCTCTTCCATAGCCTTCTCAGCATTGGTATTCTGAGATGTTATTGCATCTGTGAGTATAACTAGTTGATAAATCATTGGAGCTTTTTGATCAACATCTATGTCTGGTACAATTTGTTGAAGTATATTTCTTGCTACCTCCAGTACCCTGGCCTCTTTTGCCGCTCTCTTCAGCTTGTCTTGTATAGATTTTATTTCACAGAGCTTTTCATATTTTGTCAATGTTGTCAAATCCAATGTTCTTGGATCACAGACTGGAATCTCAATAATTTCATCCAGATTTACTAGATTCTTATTCTTTCCTTTCTTCTTCTTTGAGATTTGAGGGGATGCAAATGTATGAACTACCATAGCTAGTTCATTTGTTCGTGCTAAATTACTTGGTGAAGGTTTTTTAGATGATGCATCTTGTGTCTTCTTCTTTGTGGGCACCTATCAGTTATGTGAACACATCTCTTCATTAACCTTGGGTGTTTTTGCAGAATGTGCTCTTGATTTATTTTCTATCTCATCCTTCTTTCCTTCTTCACCTTTCTCTGAAGTCTTGTCCCCTATTTCCTTTTGAGTTTCTTCCTTATTCTGATCAGTAGATGTAGTTTTCTAATCATCAATTGTAGCTTGCTCTGCAGTTGTATCTGTTGTCCCTTTGGCTTCTTCATCACCCTTGTCTTTGGGTGTGCTTGTTTCCTTTTCAATTGATCCATTATTGCCCTCTAGTATATTTATTGCCTTCATTAGGATAGGCATGTTACTTTGAGTTGTGGCTTGGGCTTTGTTAGTAATGGTGTCCTGCTCATCGATTGGTGCCTTGTCAGCAGTGACATCCTCATCTTTTTGTATATCTTATGCAAGGTCTTTCACTTTTGTGTGCATGATTGAGGTGTCTTGCACTTGTTCATCAACAATGTCAACTATCTTACCATCCGATGTATGTAGTACTTGATGGCTTTGTTGATCCTTAAGTGTAATAAATATTACATCATCTTTCTTCTTTGGATCATTTTCGGAATCATAGTGAGTGATATCTTGGATATTATCATCCATGTCTGTATCTAAGTTAATAGGCTCATCATCACTTTCTTGATTGTCCAGAGCAATATGTTGAGGACTTGCATTATCTATCTCCTCCTCTCTGTGAGGTGTGCTTGTGAGAAGTAATTGCTTCTCAACACTTGTTGACTCTATTGGTAGATCCAAGAGATGTCTCCATTTGGTTTTTGTCATTGAGTCCAGTTCTATAAACTTGTTCTCTAGTACTTTGTAAGCCATTATTTTGGCTACAAATTTACTTGTGTTTCTTTAGTACTTATTTTATCTCTTCAACTTTGGATTTAGGAGGCATCATTCTCACGAGAATTCTTTCTCTTGGTTCTCTCTCTATTTGCAAGGCATATGACAATTGTTGGTATACCCTTGTACCTATCTCTTCAAGTATTTAATTTACAAATTTATCAAGGGCATACTTGTTCTTGATCATTGATTTTATGACTGTCTCTTGTATTTTATTCTGATCCTTTGGATTCAGTATATCCCATTGTCTGTTCTTTTTATTAGTCATTGTGCCATGAGTAGCAATTGATTTGGCAGCTTCATCTATCGTTTGAGTTCTAAAGTTCTTCTTTACTACATCTGGCTCATCATCTTTGGTGTCATCCAAGTCAGCCTTTGTCCTAACAAACCTTTTTTCTCTTCTTTGGTGGTGTGGTTTTGATAGGTTGTTGTTTTGTTCTTTTTGTTGGCCACTTCCTCATATAGGTCCTTACTTGACCTTTTTTGAATGGTGTGGTATCGATAGTAGAAGTTTGAGTTCTTGTCCTTTGCTTCTTTGCAGAGGTGGAGATGGAGGTGTATCAGATTTAGTGGCCTTTGTATCTGATTTCTTTTCTTCTATTTATTCATCGATGGTGCCCTATTCATTGGTTTCCTCCTGTTGATCCTTCTCTTCTTCTGAGACTGATAGAATCTTCTTGAGATTCTTAACCTGTTTATCCTTCTTGTTTATAGTCTTCTTGACTTCTAGGCCTTGTTTTATCTTTGATTTGGCCTCCTCATATGTTCCAAACCTTGGTTGTTTCTTATCAACGGGCTCATTGATCAGTGCCTCAATAGCACTTGTAGCTTGATAAATATTGATCTCATAGTCTAATGGTTCTAACCAAGTTGTTCTTGGTACAATCGGTTTGATATGAGTGTAGTCTGTGTCTTCCATGAAACATATCTCATCTTTGTGTTTTTCAACTAGTTTTTCAGGAATCCTATTTCTTTCCATTATTGTGTTCACCAATGATTTTGACTATCTATCAATTTGTATAATGGAACTGATGCAAAATATAGCTTGGTATAGTGCAATTCCATACTTACTTGTTCAGCTCAAGTTGAGTTGGTGGTGTCACCAAATCCATTGGATGGTGTGTCACCATTTGCATTGCTTGGCCCAGCTTCGTCATTGTTTGAAGCTTTTATCCACATTTTGTCTCTTTCCCTCTGAATATCTTCAATGGTGTTTCGATTGGGATATGTGCTTGTTTCTGTCAATCAGTCTTTGCAGTCTTTCTTGAGATGACCAACTTTATGACAGTGTAAGCATTCCATTCCGGGGTTTGACCAGCCTCTAGACCTTTTGATCCATGCTCTCATGTAGTTTACAGCAATGTGACCATATCTACCACATGTTGTACAGTTTGTCCAAGTGTTGTAAACCCATACATATTAATTTTCAGTTCTCTTTGGTTGATAAGGAACTTCTTTACCTTTTGGTTTCCATGCTTGCCTTTTCTTTTTCTAGTATTCTTCAGATGTTTTCTCATTCATCTTGCATGTAGGACAATATTTGTCCATGTAGGTTTCCTTCTTTGGCTTTTCTATCTTTCTCTTGCATTCATAAGCCTTATGTCCTTTCTTGTTACATTTATCACAGAATCCTATGAATGAAAATGTAGGTGTAGATTTGGGAGTACCTTTCATTTTACCTCTACACATATTTTATGTGTTCCCTTGCTTTCCACAGTGCTTGCATGATAGCTTTCTTAGTCTTTTATTTTCATAGACATTCTTTAGATTTGATGATTCTCCATTTTTGGTAAAGCCTATACCGTTGTTGTTGAACCTTTGTTTTCCTTCAAGAAAGTGATCCATTCTTTTATTGCTTTCTTTAGCCTTTCTAATAATTTCATTATGTTGTTGCTGAATTCTAACTTCATGCTTTAGATTTTTATTTTCTTCTCTTAGTTCACTAATAATCTATATTCTTTCAATGAGTTCCACATTTATTCTATTTGCTTCTTGACTCATAAGGATAATCTGATTTGTGAGATCATGGTGATGCTCATCATGTCTTTGAATTTCCATTTCCTTTTCTTGTAGTTTCTCTTAAATATTCCTTCTATCATCAATAGCAAGTGTTCTCTCTGTTTCATCTTGTCGGGCAGAACTCATCACATCAATCATTCTTACCATTTGGGTCTCTTGACCAATTTGCAACATCTTTATTTGCTCTGTCAGATGTTGATTGATCTCCTTTAGATTTATGACATTCTCTTCTGATGTATCTGATGTATTAATTGAATTTGATCCTGAAGATTCAAAGAAATCTAGAATTTCTTCTTCTTGATAGTATTTTTCATTGTTCTGGGTATCCATACCTTTTATTTCATCTAGCAGCTCTCTCATCTTGATTCTCACTTCTTTATAATGTTCATAGAACATCTATATCTCCAGCTTTTTGTTCTCAATATTCTTATCAAATTTGTACTTCTCCATTGTAAGATATTTGCTCTTAAGCCTTTAAGCTTTCCAAGAAGAGACTTAGTTCTGATACCAATTTTTGGAATTAATGGAAAGTAGTACTAAGAGGGGAGGGGTGAATCAATACCTCTAAAACTTTTAACACCTTACACAATTCATCATTAGTAATCTTTCAATTCTGATTTACCAACCATTACTGTTATTATTTCTTATGTATATATTGTTTGTTCATAATCTTTAATATTTTTCTATCATTCATAGAAACTGATAAACACATAACACAAGATATGGTATCGCAGAAAACTCCTGTTAGGAGGTAAAAATTGCGCTTAGGATGGAACCCACAAAACTTCACTATCTGCAGAATGGAAGGGAGATGGTTAAGGCTTATAATTTGATCACTTCTGATGATCTACCATGTTAAGAGTATTAAGGTGGAGACCTATTCAGATCTACTCTATTAAGAGCTTTAGCAACATTGATTTAAGTGTGCACTCAGTTATGAGATTTACAACAGGACGGTTAAGCCCACCTTTCTTGAAAGGATTTCATTAGTGTACTACACTTGTTAGAATGAGTACAAATGTTGACCTGACTGTATTCAATCTACTATTTATGATTTACAGATCCATTAAAGCTTTTATAATAATAATATCACCTTAAGTGATTGATGAATACATTTTCTCTACTTGTCAGTAGCCTCTGTTATGTTCTTGAAAACTGATTTGAATCTATTTTTGTTCTTCTGCATGAATTCTCTATCTGGTCTTTAGCTGCTCTCCACGGCTACTATCTTCATTGATTAACTTCTTTTCTTAATGGATTGAGCATCTATTTATACAAGTATTTGACCTATCTTGGAATTCATGTATTACAATGTTAACTCTCAAATCCAAGGTTTACAACTTGACCTTGATCTTTAGTTTGCATGTTTTAAAATAGTAAAACTAATTAAAACAATAATAATTACATTGCTTCCTCCACACATAATGGATTTAAAATCAAATCAAGAAGTTATAAATACAACTTCAGTGATTTATCTTACGTGGAAAGTCAGATCCACTTTTTGCAGGATGTAACTGACTGTTGGTTCTTGGTCGTTAGTTAGAACTTGCAGTCTGTCGGCGTTCCTTGACTAAACTATTTGTCAGGTTCCCTGTATCTATCGGGTTCCTCTCTTTGTTGTTCTGTCAGGTAGCACTGTTGTTACTCGTCGGGTATCTTTTACCTTTTTTTCATCGGACAACACTTAACAGTGTTTGTCGAGTAACCTTATCGTCAGATAGTGTTGTGCCATATCTGTCGATGTAGAGTAAACCGATGGTGCAAATTATGTTTTTCTATAAGTATACTAATGGAAAAATATAATGCCTTCAAAAAAAAATGAAAAAACATGGAAAAAGAAACTTTAGATGATGGAACATCATTCGGTATAGTCAAAGGCACCTCATCCTCTGGGTCGGGTGCACCTAACTCCACCTAATCAGTGAAAGGTATGTGTAGGAACTGCGAAACTAAATTTCAAGTATTAAATTGGTTCCTAGCATTGTGCAAAAATCCATATAAGCATATTAAGATGCATTTGGATAGATATTTTGAAGTATGTGTTCCATGTATAATTGGTAAATGGAAATGATTTTTTACATCACTCGATAAAAGGAAGTAAAGTATCGTAATCAGTAAAAAGTAGTCGATGTCAACATTTATTATCATTGTTCTATCCATTGGAAACCTGAATTGAGAATAAGTATATATAGACCACTTTGTCTATCATTTTAACCTACCATTTCCAAAGGGCATATGAGCAAGATGCAGAGTCGATTCATCTATAAGCATCCAAATGATTTTTGAGGTAATTCTGAAACTAATCTAAGGTCATTTGAGAATATCTAAGTGATTATTGGTGTTAACCTAGATGTTGAGCATGAACAAAGTTAAAGAGAATGAAACTCAATTTCATACAAACAATGATAAATCTGATAGTTATGACACCTAAGGTTCATAACCCATTTGTTGTTGAGACGGTTGATCCTGTCAAACCTAAGTACAAACTTGTCCCCATGAAGGCAGTCAAACCAGAAATGATGGGAGCTCTCTTATCTATTCATGCAAGGGTTATATAAATCAAAGACATTCGTACTTTTATCCACTGCACGGTCGAAGAGATAAGTGAAGCAAAAATTGATAAATCCTTCCAAAGTTTATGTACAAATGGAAAATTGAAGGATGATCACATCCATCTAGAAACCAAGGGTTTAACTCATACCCTAAATATACCAAGAAGTTTCAAGATCGAGTGGATGAGGATGGTAGTAAGCCCATTCCATGATGAATTAATGCAGCTAGAGTAATCAGTCAAGATTATAAAAGATAGTTTACACATAGTGACTAGATACCCAATCGGTGATAAACCAAAGGCTAACAAGAAAATGGATAAGAACAAGTCATGTAAATTGACAAAAGAACAATGGGACAAGAGAGGTCTTATAATATCAACTTTTGAAGACCCCAACCTAAGTTTTTCATGTAATGTTATATCTTACCGAGTCTTCCAGTCCTCCCTAGTTGATAGTGTACCATGTGGAGTTGTAGACCTTGCATATAATATTGTTAAGAAAGGTATCCATATCGATATATGTGAAATATTATTGAAGCAGCTTGATGAAAATATGAATACCATAAGGAAATCCAAGACCAACACACTTGAGTGGATCATTACTCATATGTATATTGTTCTATTTCCATAAATTCTTTCCATCTATTGGGAATGTGATACAGAATGCAAAGAAGCCTGTTATATATCAGATAAATGAATACATTTTGAGCTTAGGAGATAATTTTGACACGGTGATGAATGACTATTTTTCAAAGTTTCAAACAAGAATGCATAAAATATTTAGGATACCACCTCAATTAGTGGAGAAATATCAGGATAATATATTTTTTGAGATACATACAAACACTTGCATTGTTAAGGTTGTTGAGCCTAGGTTTATATGGTTGCAGCCAATGGGATATGAGATAAACATTGCCATTGTTTCACAACAAATTGAAACCCTGCTAGATAAACCTATTGGAAGAAGAGAAAAGTGTTGTGGAACTTATGAGGAAGTGTAGGAAAAGATAAAATAACATATTTTGATGCCTAAAGTTATAAGAAAATCAAGTAAAATAATTGTTGATCTGTCAAAGAATCTTGGAGTAGAAGATGATGAAGAACCATCTGATGAAAAGGAAAAGAAACCACAAGTGATGAAGGCATCACCAACCATCAAAGGTACAAGATGATATACAAGATCTTTTGTTACACCAAAAAAACAAAAGAAACCTAAGGTAGAGCCATAAAGAGACAAAACCTATGTAAGAGACAGGAAAACATCTAACAAACCTAGAAGAAAGTTGAAACTGCAAGAAGAAAGTGAGACTGAATCTGAGGATCTCATTCAATTCAAAGCTGTAAAAATCCAGCCCCGAGCACCAAGGAGGCTAGATGACATGCTAGATACAGTGAAAAAGCATGGAGTATTTTTTGGGATAAAGTATGAAAAGTACAATATAGAGAGTAATGAGAATAAGGTAAAAATTATTAATCAACTGATGGAGATTATGAAGACTGAGTGACAATAGGTATACATGTTTGTATAAATGGTTAGATCAGTTGTTATTTTTTCATTGATGTCACACAATTGATTTACTAATTTTTATTGAGTTGTCATATCATAAGAAGGAGAATTTAAATGGGTGACAAATACAGATCGAACAATGATGAAGTAATGTTGTTATAGTTGTTTGCTACTATATATTTTATGTTATCAAGTCGGTACATTTGATTAAGTTGGAGATTGAAAAGAGTTAAGTTATGATTGAAAAGAGTTACTATACTAAGATAGACAGAGTCAGTCGGTATAGAGTTGTGTTAGTAAGTTTTAATTGTCGAGCACCGAGAATGAGTTAGGCATCGAGCAATGAACAAAGTTAGTTACCAAGTTGCAAAGCAAGTTACCGAGTATAGGATATTTATTGAGAATGATGATAAGATCAAATTTAATACAAAGCTATGATGATCTGGATGTTAATAAGAATTAAAGGAAGCTTTTTAGAATATATACGAGAGAGAAAATTCAATGAGAAGATCTAAGGTGAAGATCAAGCAGTTAAACCTGATTATTAGAGTTCCAAGAAAAAGTTCAAGTTATGAGCTAAAAGTTAAATGGTTTACCAAGCTGAGATTTGTGAAGAAGATAATCGAATGAATGAGAACAAATAATGGAAAACCGAAGCAATGAGATTAAGAGGAAAAAAATTTCTATATAAAGGATGAGAAATAACAGAGAAAATGATGCCAACGAGTCGAATTATGAGGTAGAAGAAGTTGAAGAACATAAGTTACCAAGCATAATAGAGAAGCAAAAAGAGTAGAATCTATAGTCTAAGAGCAAACAAAAATGGAGTATATGATGCTAGTATTGATGTGAGCATAAAGGATCTGAACCAAGAAAAGGTAGTTTCTATATTTAGAGATCAAAGTTTTATTGTTTCGTATTAGCATTTGTAACATAGAAAATCTGTTAATCGGATGGATATAATAGTCCTATTTGTAAATCCTAGACGTAGGTGACATTCCAAAAGATTTTTTAAAGGCCTCTAGCAAGGCCACTCCTAATAGGGTGAAGATCTAAATAGATCTGAGTTAAATCCCTTAACAGGGGCACATCTAGAAAATGTGTTTGCAATCTTTAACAGGATAAGTTCTTAATTGAGCGTACTTCAAAAAGGTACATTTTTATTATGCGTCACAATTCCCACATAGGTTTTTCCCATATTGCGTTTCATCGTTAAATTTAGTGTTAACTAAGTTTGAATGATTGGTTTGCATATTATGAGATGTATGGTTGTTTAAGTTATTAAATCATTTGGTGAGTTGATTATTACTATGTTTAGTTCTACTGAGTGAATCAGTGAGATAAGTTTTAAGTATTTAAGTTTGATTTTGTCTGATTCACTCCCTCCCCTCTCAGTGGACCAAAAATGGGTATCAGAGCTCTGGTACCTTGAAGTGTTAAGTTTAAAAGGACTTGAGTCAATATCTAAAGATGTATAAGAGGGAAGAACCAAAGCTAAATAGGGAACATTTCTCTACAAGGAAAAAAAGAATGAGATTGCACGTGTCTGGTATAGGAGAGTATGGACTTTGTTCTATTGATAATGAATATGTTGCACCAACAAATGTACTTTTGACAATTAGTGAGAAAAGACATAAACAAGAACACACACAAGTCATGATCGAGATTGATTCTACACTTACCTACCAGTAATATGATGAACTTGATGGATGTACTATTTTGAAACAAATGTGGGATAATCTTATTTTGACCTATGGTGGAGATCAACATGTTCAAAAGGCAAAAGCAGAAAGTCTGAGAGATAGATTTGATTCAATAAGAATGAAAGAAGGAGAAAATATAATACAATACAACAATATGTTGGTCCCACTGAGAGGGGGGTCAATCAGACAATTTAAAACATAAACTCTTAAAACTGAACTCACTGATTCACTCGGTACATACTGAATATAGTAAATAACCAATTCACCAAATAATATAAGTAGTAATCAATCATTCAAACTTAGCAACATTAGATTAAATCATTCACACATGATATAACTCATTATCATAGGATTTAAGTCATAGACACAGGATTTAACGAGGAAACCCAATTTGGGAAAAACCTCTATGGGAATTGTAACCCACAATAAAATTGTACCCTTCTGAAGTATGCTCGGTTAAGAACTTATCTTGTTAAAGATTACAAATACATTTTCTAAATGTGACCATGTTAGGGTAATTACCTAAAATATGTTAATATCTTCACCTTGTTAGGAGTAGCCTTATTAGAGGTCTTCAAACACTCTTTTGGAATGTCACCTAATTCTAGGTTTTACAATTAGGACAGTTAAATCCACTTAGTTAAGAGATTTCTCTGTTACAAATATTAATAAGAAACAGTAAAATTTGATCTGTAAAAATTAGCAACTCACTATTCTTGAATCATATCCTTTATGCTCAAACAAATAATGGTATCACATACTCCATTGATCTCTTTCTCAGCCTGTAGATTCTTTGATCTATCTTTCTCTGTTCTGCTTGGAAATTGTTGTTCTTCAGCTTCTTTCCTTCTTTTCTCAATTCTCCACTAGTATTTTCTCTATGTAATTATCATTCCTTATATAGACATACTTATGCCTCTTAATATCCTTAATTTGATTTTCCTTCCTTGGTGCTCATTCGTTCGATCATCTTCTTCAATTTCTCAACTCGGTAAACCATGTCACTTTTACCTCAGAGCTTGTAACTTTCACTTTTTTGTTTAACCGCTTGCTCTTCACCTTAGATATTCATGTTGAATTTTCCCCCTCATAGATCTTGTAACAAACTTCATTTAATTCATTTCCTCTTCCAGCTCATCATTGTTTCACATTAAATCATCATTTAATATTTGTATACTATACTCGATAAAATTTTCTTTGCAACTCGGTAACTAAATTCATCACTGCTTGGTGTCTAACTTTCTCTCGGTGCTCGGTGCTTGGTAACTGTAACTGACTCACATTACATTCTACCAACTGACTCAGTCTAGCTCGGTAAAGTTCCTCTTTCAGTCATAACTTAATTCATTATAGTTCCTGACTTGATCAATCAAATGTACATATTTGATAACATTAAATATATAATAGAAAATAACTTAAACAACATTACTTCATCATTGTCTGATATGTATTTTTCACCCATTTAACTTCTCCTCTTAAGATATGGTAACATAATAAAAATTAATTAATTAATTGATTGACATCAATGACAAAACAACAACTGATCTAACCATTTCTACAATCATGATACTCAGTATCACTCGGTCTTCATCATCTCCATCAGAAATTCATCAGTTAATCAACAATCTCCCTCTTTGGCATTGATGGCAACCACTATAATAGTGTTATATCAATTGATGATGGCAGCTCTCAAATACATAAATGTAATCCCTCTGAGTTGATATATCTATTTCCACTTTGATATTTATGTTTCCATCAGATCATAGATCTGAATCTCCCTCTTGGATAAATATTTTGTTTCTGTAACAAACAACTGAATCTCCTTCATGAGTAAATATTTGTAGTTCATTCTTCTCTCTCAATATCTCTCTATAGATAAATGTTATCAACTCATTATTCTCCCTCTTTGACAATAATGTCAAAAGTCATACTCCTAAAAACTTGTTTCAATAGTGGATTATACCTTACATGTAATCATAAAATATTACATACAAAAATCTTTTCACAACTTCAGGCATCACCTAAAGTGTGTCATACCAACATCAATTCAGAAATAGATATTCTAATGAAATATAGAATTGATGTATCATGCCTCATGCTCCTTAGTGAACATTGGATAGGGGAAGAACCCCTAATTTACCTATTAGATAATCAAAATCATCCTTAGGTAGTGGCTTTGTTAAGATATTAGCCAATTTCTCCTTTGAATTCACATATTCCAACTTCACATTCTTCTCTTGAACTTGTTCTCTCAAGTAGAGATACTTGATAGAAATGTGCTTGGTCTTTGAATGCATAACCAGGTTCTTTGATATGTTAATAGCACTAGTATTATCAAAAAAAATAGTAATTGGATATGTGATCTCTTCTTTCATACCTTCAAGTAATTGCTTAATCCATGTTATGTTTGCATAATTCATAGCAGCAGAAAGATATTCAGCCTTGACAGTAGACTGTGAAATACAACTTTGTTTCTTTCTCAACCATGTAGCCAATCTTTCACCTACAAAGAATGCTCCTCCACTAGTACTTTTTTTGTCATCAACATTTCCAGCCCAATTTGGATTAGTGTATACTTGCAGATCAAAAGTACCTCCTTTATTATATAGTAATCCAAACTCTTCTATTCCTTTCAGGTATCTCAAAATTCTTTTTAGTGTAGACATATGTGTTTCCTTCGGATTAGAAGAAAATCTTGCAATAATTCCAACAACATGTGCTATATCAAGTCTGTTGTGAACAACATACTACAATTTACCAGTCATGGATCGATAAAGAGTATTATCCACCTCTTTTGTTTCATCCCCTTTAGATAATTTACATCCAGTAACCATCGGTATTCCAATAGGTTTGGAATCTTCCATACCAAAGTTTTTAAGCATCTCTTTAATATACTTGGCTTGTGTAATATAGATTCCTCCATTAACTTGATGTATCTATAGACCTAGAAAGAATTTAATCTCTCCAATCATTGACATATCAAACTCTTTTCTCATCTCACCAGTAAAACCTTTACATAAAGTGTCATTGCCTCCAAATATAATATCATCAACAAAAATTTCAGCATTCAAAACTTTATTATCACTGTCACATTTCAAGTAAACATTATTGTTATCTCTTGTTCTTTCAATCCTATTTTTCTTAGTTAAGACTTCAATCTCTCATTCAATGCGCAGGGTGCTTGTTTCAATCCATATAAAGATTTATGTAACTTACATACCTTGTTTGTTAGAGTATATAGTTTTCCTCACTTATTAATTATATCATGTTGATGTTAATTATTAAGTTAGTCGTACTCTATTTTTCACTTAAGCTTTCTCTTAGGTTAGCCTTTTCCTTTTT
Organism: Thuja plicata; assembly: GCA_018584345.1. Taxonomy (NCBI): domain Eukaryota; kingdom Viridiplantae; phylum Streptophyta; class Pinopsida; order Cupressales; family Cupressaceae; genus Thuja; species Thuja plicata. Next base: position 785,349 of record MU228426.1, on the reverse strand, counting down.
TAGGGTTTCATTCACCTTTAAGGTTGAATGCTTGTATTTGTTTTTGTACACTCTCTGAATACATTTGAGCTCTCACTTTTTGAGCACAAAAAGGTTTCTACTTTTTCTGTCTTTGGCTTCATTCTTTGTAACAGGTATTTTGCATGTAGACTGGTCTTGGAAGTCGAAGCTATATTTATCAGTTTCTACATGGTATCAAAGCCATTCTACTGCTGCTTGTTCGAGTTCCTTTGAAGTTGTGGATCAAGCATCTTTTTTTCTACATTTTTTTGTTATTTTTATTGGATCTGGGGAGTTTCATTTTTTTTGGTGCACTTTAGAAAAAAATTGACCTCACGGTTGCGTCTTGAAGGCCCAAAAACCCTAGAATCCATATAAAACATGACCTATTTGGCCTCCGGAGCATCTGGAAGAAATTTTTTACCCTACTAGGGTCGTACAGGCACAAAAATAAAAAAAAATTCAATTGTTTTTGCAAAAAAATAAAAAAATGTTTAAAATTAATGCCTCCAGCATTATTCCACGCGCGCCGCCCCAGCCCACGCGCAACCCTCCTACCACCGCGCCGCCACCGGCCCCCGCCGCCCCGCCCGGCCGCCACCGCCGCCCAGCCCGGCCACCACCTCCACCGGGGCTGCCGCCAACCGGCCACCTCCGCCCGGATGGATGTCCCATGATGGCCATACGGCCGTCAAAATTATTCCTGGGACTGTGTTTTTCCAGTGACCTTGTCTTTTGGGGGTACCTGTGCCTTTTTGGCTCTACAAGGCTCATACAGACTCAAATTTTTGACTTCTATATATCATCAAAAATCTCTTTCCAAGCCCGTCACTCTCATCCAGGTCTAATTTCCTGATTTTTCCATTTACTTGCCAATTTTTTAGTCAAAGATGTACCTTCTTTTGTGCTCCTGCTCTGCTTCTGGAACTCAGGTTTTTTTCTCGTTTCTTGTGCTTTCATAGTAATTTGTGGTGTACGGGGGATAGTATTATACATTATGGGGGGGTGCATTTTAATTTCTGCAATTTCCTTCAAAAAGACCCTTCTACTTCTATCTTATTCTTCTCTCAATGTCAGACCCCTCTGTGGCCTGGCTGACACCACATAACTACCACACATGGAAGCCACAAATGACCAGACTCCTCATGTCACAAGGTTTATGGTCCTGCATGGATGTGGCTCAGCCAGTTCTACAGAGGCCATATGAGGCTCTTATGCACAGAAATAGGATGGATGAAGCAATGGACCTCATTGCCATGAATATTTCAGATGGGTTGTTGTTCCACCTGGATGGTCTGACCACACCCAGGGATATGTGGGACAAGTTTTCCACCTTGTTTGGCACCATAAATCAGTTCAGGATTCTCCAGATAGATGCGGAGTTCACCTCCTTGGCACCTGAATCATTCACCAGCATTGAGGACTTCCTGATGAAGTTCAAATCTCTTCGATCTATCTTACAGGTTGCTAGAAAGACAAAGTCAGATGATGAGTGTATCTTTCTGATACTCTCAATACTTCATGGCCCTTGTCAGATTTTCACTTCTACCTTCTACTCCACTATGGATGCACTGGGTGCATGTCATGTTATGCCCTCTTTTGAGACCTTCTGTGACAGGTTAACTTGTGAGCAGTCCAAGCTCAGTCAGATGGATTCTCTTATAGGTTCATAGTCACAGGCATTGCTTGCCAAGTCATCTCAAGATACACAGAATTTGAAGCCAAAGAAGATATCTACTTCCTCTTCTTAGCACTCTACTGGCTCACCATCTTCTTCTAAGAAGGAGAAATAGAAGACTCAAAACCCTACTTGTTCCTATTGTCAGAAGGGGCCCCATGATGAGTCACAGTGTTTTCAGAAGAGATTTGATGGCTATGAGAAATAGATTGCAAATTTTCAATCTCTCCTTCAGAAGAGCACTATTTCCTCTCCATCCTCTTCCACCTCACAGGGGTTGTCTTTTCAGTCTTCTGCCTCATCTTCGACATCTAGACAGGATTTTGGACAGGGTCATGCATTACAGGCTTCTGCTGCATCCCCTTCATAGGTCCCTTGGATACTTGATTTAGGTGCTTCTCATCATATGGAATCTTCTCCAAAGATCTCTTCTATTGAGGCTTCTCCTATTCCCCACATTCTCATGGGGAATAACACTGTTATGCCCGTCTACAGGAAAGGTTTTGTATGCATTCAGGATGGCACATTCAATGATGTATTGTATGTTTCATCTCTGTCTATAAACCTTCTCTTTATTTACCAGATTACACACTGTGGATCAGGGAAGACAGTTGAGTTCACGCCAAATTCAGTCTTCATTCGGGATAGTGTGACAGGTGGCATTGTTGCTACAGGGACAGTTGATCATTCCACCCGTCTCTACACCTTCACACATTTTGGTCCACCATCTCCATTATCAAAGCTCATCTCTCCTCTTCCACAAGAGCATCATGTGGTGCAGTCAGGTCACTTGAACCTCTATGTTGTTCCTGAGACCACTGCTGTGACTGCCACACCACATCTTGTTGAGGTTTCTTCTCTTCAGCAGGACTCTTCTTCACCACTGCCAGACCCTTCAGCTCCATTTATCGAGCCACCAGATGTAGTTGTTGAGGATTCTACAGAGGACACTCATCTCCTCTCTCATGATAGTGTCAACGCACCTGTCATAACACTTGCATTGGGGATTCCATTTCAGGATCCTTGGGTCTACTCCTTTGAGTATCAGCTCGGCCTTCCAGTGACATACCATCTTTTAAGATTACCGCTTCACTACTCACTGTATTTCACTCCTTTTTTTTGGAGTCACAGTGGTTTGTTCATTGATCTAGGGGTTCTTTCATTTTGGGGGGGCTTTGGAGCCTCAACCCTCTCTCATGGGGGGGTTGGCAGCACGCATTGTACTCATGGCTTTGAGAGATTCTCTTGAATTCATTCTTTGTCTTTTGCTTTCTTTTATATATCTCTTTTTGGAGAGGAGTTTTTCCCACTGGGTTTTCTCCTTTATCTCTGATTCACAAAGATTTCCTTGTATTGGGTACCTGATCAGGCCTTGTTGCTGGGACCCATTTCTTTCTTTCATAGTTGTGCTAGGTTAGCTTACCTCCTGAGCTTCACTTAAGGGGGGGTGTTAGAGTATATATTTTTCCTCACTTATTAATTATATCATGTTGATATTAATTATTAAATTATTCATACTCTATTTTTCACTTAAGCTTTCTCTTAGGTTAGCCTTTTCCTTTTTTAGGGTTTCATTCACCTTTAAGGTTGAATGCTTGTATTTGTTTTTGTACACTCTTTGAATACATTTGAGCTCTCACTTTTTGAGCACAGAAGGGTTTCTGCTTTTTCTGTCTTTGGCTTCATTCTTTGTAACAGGTATTTTGCATGCAGACTGGTCTTGGAAGTCAAAGTTGTATTTATCAGTTTCTACATTATTCTTGTTTGTGTTCTCAATGAATCCCTCTGGTTTCTCAATGTATACTTCTTCCTCAAGCATCCCATTAAGAAATGTAGACTTAACATCCATCTGATAAAATTTGAATCCTTTGTAAGAATCATATGCTAGAAGTATTCTAACTCCTTCCGGTATAGCAATAGGTGCAAAAGTATCCTCATAGTCAATTCCTTCTTCTTGTGCATAACCTTTGCAAACCAATCTAGATTTATTTCTGATAACTTCTCCATTCTCATTCAGTTTGTTTCTGAAAATCCATTTAGTACCAATCACATTTTTGTCTTTAGGCTTGGGTACTAAATTCCATGTCTTGTTCTTCTCAATTTGATCATATTATTCATATCTTTCATCCAATCCTCATTATCCAATGCTTCCATAACTTTCTTCAGCTCAAATGAAGATATCAAACATGTATTGTCTCTGGCCTTGCTCCTTGTCATCACTCTAGCTTCCTTATTTCTAATAATATTGCTCGGGGAATGGTTCCTTCTTACATACTTTTCCAATATAGGCTCGGTAGGTCTCGATTCATCAATACCAACATGCATTTGTGGAAGTTCTTGTACATCTTCCTCTACGGTAGGTTCCCTCGGTAAATTTTCAAGTGCATCATGTTGTACATATAAAAACTTCTCATAATCATGAGGTTCCTTCTTACTATCTTCTTCATTCCTTTCTGCAAATTCGTCAATTCTCACATTTGCAATTATATCATCTTAAAATGGAAGCACTTCCATATTAATAACATTTAGCCCTCCTTAGGGGATGTTTTTTACCTCCATCATATCATCCTCCCATTTCTGCATCATCCCCTGCTTCTGTGCCTGATTAGGACCCTGATTGGGCCTCTCCGGGCACCTTCTACCCCACTTGGCATATTTTTTAGGGGTTTTGGCCTCCTGGGTCAAGGTCAACCTTGACCTTGACCTAGGTCAGGGTCGACCTTGACCTTGACCTAGGTTAGAGTCAACCTTGACCCTGACCAGGGTCCCCCTTTTAAATATGGAAGCTTGTCGGCTGCCAGGGGTCATCCAAAATTTAATTTTCCCGCTTCCGGGTCGGCTGTTTTGGGTTCCAAAGCGGTGATTCCTAAATTATATTTAATATAGGTCCTCTCCTAGGGGTAAAGACTTTAATGGGAATTTAATTATCCTATGTCAACCTCCTTATAAGATTGTGCCCTAGTTTCATATAAAAGGGAGCCTTCTCCTCTCATTTTCTCTAAGCATGATCAAGTAACAAGCACTAAGGAAATTAAGCATTCGAAGGACATTCAAGCATCCATTATTCTCAAGCTTCCAAGGTGTTCAAGTATTCATCTCAAGAATTCAAGTTCTCCATTGAAGATCAAGGATTCAAGATTTCAAGCCTTTGAAGGGATTAGGTTCAAAAATTCAAGATTCATCATTCAAACCCTACATCTAGCCATCATGGTGGTGTGATCTTCTTTCAAGATCCTTTGTGCATCCTCAAGACTCATTCATTCTCTTCAAGGTGGATTCCAAGCATACAATCATGGAGTTTTATGGTTTCTATTGAGTCCAAGCTTTCATATTCACATACTTGCTTACATTTGAATTACATTAGCATATCTATTCAATATCATAGCTTCATTGTTAGATTCAATTCTACTACTTGCTAGCATTCTATACTTTATTGATTTCAAGGTTAATTCCTAAATCAGGGTTTGACTAAGGAAAACCCCTCCCCCCCAACAAACAA
>MU228426.1:746004-777645 GCA_018584345.1 Thuja plicata | reverse complement strand
GTCAATACTCTTCACTAAGAATATGGTATACATTGTTGTAAAGTGGGATATCTCCTTACCTTGTGAAGTAGGTATCCTCTTCCTCTTCCTTATCCTACCTAGTGGGTAGCCATGATAAGGAGGGGGGCATATATAGGGTTTTCCTTGTACTATAGTTTAAATTTATTTACATTTTATAGAATGCTAAATCCTTGGAACGTAACGCACACAAGTTGCTAAATCCTGAAGAGATACGCACCTTTTTTTATTTTTCAATATGCTAAATCCTTGGAAGGTAACACACACAAGTTGCTAAATCTTTAAGAGACACGCATTTTTACTTTTATGTTTTCTAAATCCTTGGAAGGTAACGCACACAAGTTTCTAAATCCTAAAGAGATATGCACCCTTTTTATTTTGTGATATGCTAAATCCTCGAAAGGTAACACACATAAGTTGCTAAATTCTGAATGGACACACATTTTATATTCCATAGTGATACAAGAATGTGGATCTATGAATATTTTCAAAAGCTGTTAGAAGACGCATTTACAATTACAAGCACAGTTTATGGGTGAAACTGTTTGGGCTCTCCCTCCTTGGTGATTCATAGTAAGGTGGGCATCTTACTAGGTGAGGTAATCACTTTTTCCTTTCTCTCTTTTGCTTTCATGCTAGTAGGATTAGATCATGAAGCTATGTTATCTATGGTGTTGTTCTTGTTTTACTCATGTAGTCATATATGTTTTCTATGATTGATTGCTTTTTACTTTCATATCTTTATGTATGTATGTTGAGTTAGAATCCTTGGTTTGGGGACTTATGTTCCTGGCTTAGTGATATTCTACCTCATTGCGATCCACCAAGAATCTTTCCTTCTAACTTTACTGTGAGCATGTTCGATTTCCATACTCTCACTAAAGTGGGGGCTTAATGTGTCATCTTAAAATGGAAGCACTTCCATGTTAATAATGTTTAGCCCTCCTTAGGGAATGTTTTTGACCTCGATCATATCATCCTCCAATTTCTACATCATCCCCTGCTTCTGTGCCTGATTAGGACCCTGATTGGGCCTCTCTGGGAACCTTCTACCCCACTTGGCATGTTTTCCAGGGGTTTTGTCCCCCTAGGTCAAGGTTGACCTCGACCTTGACCTAGGTCAGGGTCGACTTCAACCCTGACCAGGGTCTCCCTTTCAAATCTGGAAGCTTGTCGGCTGCCGGGGGTCATCCATAATTCAATTTTCTCGCTTCCGGGTCGGCTGTTTCAGGTTCCGAAGTGGTGATTCCTAAATTATATTTAATATAGGTCCTCTCCTAGGGGTAAAGGCTTTAATGGGAATTTAATTATCCTATGTTGGCCTCCTTAGAAGATTGTGCCCTATTTTCATATAAAAGGGAGCCTTCTCCTCTCATTTTCTCTAAGCATGATCAAGTAACAAGCGCTAAGGCAATTAAGCATTCAAAGGACATTCAAGCATCCATTATTCTCAAGCTTCCAAGGTGTTCAAGTATTCATATCAAGCATTCAATTTCTCCATTGAAGATCAAGGATTCAAGATTTCAAGCCTTTGAAGGGATTAGGTTCAAAAATTCAAGATTCGTCATTCAAACCCTAGATCTAGCCATCATGGTGGTGTGATCTTCTTTCTCTTCCTTTGTGCATCCTCAAGACTCATTCATTCTCTTCAAGGTGGATTCCAAGAATACAATCATGGAGGTTTATGGTTTCTATTGATTCCAAGCTTTCATATTCACATACTTGCTTACATTTGAATTACATTGGCATATCTATTCAATATCATAGCTTCATTGTTAGATTCAATTCTACTACTTGCTAGCACTATATACTTTATTTATTTCAAGGTTAATTCCTAAATTGGGGTTTGACTAAGGCAAAACCCTTCTCCCCCCCCCCCCCCAACAAACAAATTTATTTTTCTTGCAGGAACAGGTTCGGGACTGCAGATTTGGATACAGATTTGGATACCCTTTTTGGCTTTCTTTTGGACTCCGCGAATAGATTCTCTATCAGAATTGTGCAGGTCAGGGTCGACATTATTGGGTTAGGGTTAACATTTGTGTGTCAAGGTCGACCTTTTTCATAAGATAGTGTCAGATTGGAAAAATATTTATGGGTTTTGTTCGTCTTTGCATTCCGATTCCAGATCATACTTTAGTTTTTCCAGAAACGGAGTACAGACCTCAAAAAACAACATTCTTTGATCTGCAATACTTTAAGGTTGGTTCTTCTTCCTATCATTTTTAATTACTGTAATAAATCATATTTACTTAATAATTAACATAATTTAAGATCTCCTTCTTTACTCTCTTTTCCAAATAGTTGATTCATTTGTGCAATGATCCTTCTTTGGGGTTAATCAACTTGGATCTTCCATTTGTGCATTTGAGGATAGAAGAAGAGCATCTTATCTTCTCCTTAATCACAATTACAATATATAATCAACACAATTCAATTAAATGTAAAGTAGGGTTAAGGAAATCAACACTCTTTAATCAAATCAAACAACAAATTAACAAACAATCTCCTTACCCTTTTCTACCTTTACAACACTTTCCACCATTTTGTTAGTAACCTTGTTCAAACATTTTTAAGCTTTACTCTTTGTAGAATATCCTAATAATATCCCTTCATCTACTTTTGAATCAAACTTACCTGCTCTAGAATCTTTTAGACTCTAACATTTGCTCCCAAATATTTTAAAGTAACTAACATTTGGTTTGTGATCATACCATATTGCATAAGGTGTTTTGTTGGTACCTTTCTTCATTTGTACTTGGTTCAATGTGTAAACAAAAGTACTCACAAATTCCGTCTAGAAGTCCTGTGAAACTCCTTTTTCAATCATCAGTGTCCTAGAACAATCAACAATGGATCTATTCCTTCTCTCAACAGTCCCATTCTATTGTGATGTCCTCAGTGCTGACAATTGTCTCTTTATACCATTCTCATTATAAAAAAATGTAAACTCATCAAAATTAAACTCACCTCCTCTTTCGGATCTTAGACATTTCAATTGTCTTTCAATTTCTTTTTCAATTCGGGCCTTATACCACTTAAACATTTGAAATGAATCATATTTTTCTTTTAAGAACATTATAGACATCATTCTAGAATAATCATCCACAAATAAAATAAAATATTTATCTCCATAATAACTTTGAGATCTCATCGGTCCACATAAATCAGTATGAACTAAATCTAAAATACCTTGTGTAACATAAGTCTTTCTTACAAAACTATATTTAATCATCTTACCCATCTGAGATTCTCTGCACATAGCACTCTCTAATTTTTCAAGTCTTGGTAGTACTCTTACTCTATTCTTCTTACTCACTTTGATTAAGTTGTCAAAATTAACATGACAAAGCCTTTTGTGCCATAACCAAACATCTTCAACTTTAGAACATAGGCAACTCTTCATAAAAATCTCAATATAAAATAGATTACCTTTAGATTGTTCTCTAGTAGCAATTATATTTCTCTTCTCATTAAATAATTTCACTTTTTCATATTGAAATTCTAGTTGGTGACATGCATTGTTAAGATTTGAAACACTCAACAAATTATACTTTAATCCTTCAACCCAATAAACATCATCACATCTTGTTTTATTCAGTAGAATTATAGATCCTTTTCCTTTCACAGGGTATGGAGCATCATTACCAAATCTAACATAACCTCCATCATGTTTTTCCAAGGAAATAAACTTAAGTGTGTCACCAATCATGTGATGTGAATAACCACTATCTATAATCCTGTTGGCAAGTGATCAATTTTGTGTAAATGTGATTCACTTTTTGGTTGTCATTTATGGCAACACATCTGGGTTTCAGATCGATTCCTGTAAAGATAATTTTTGATGATTCAAAAATCAACTAAGTATAGAAGCAGAGATACAAAAGTGTTTTGGATGTCAAAGATCAAGATCGATGATTTAGGGCAAGCGAGCTTAGAGGATGATAGTGATGCAGGAGCATCTTGGGTCATTGGAAATCCTACACAACCAAAAAGATGTTTTTTCTTTCAGTTCTTTAATTTGTTCTCTGTCACTCAGGTTCTGTTGCTCAGGCATGCTTGTCTCTGTTGCTTGGGTTTTGTTGCTCAGGCATGCTTGTCTCTACTGTTCAGGAATGTTTACCGATGGATTTCAGTGATGCTTTACCGACATATTTTGGTTATGCTTTACCGACGAGTTGCTGATTTTTGGTAACCATCTACCTGAGACTGTTATTTTTGGGAGTTGGATCTTTGGCCGACTTCTTCAATTATTTTCTGATGGCTTAATTTATTTGGGATCTCTCATTGGGATCTGTATGGACCTAAATCTAGGTCTCACTTATGGATTTGAGCATCGACCTCTTATGGTGGACTCTTGTATATATTCTTGTGTATGTTCTTAGTTTAGGGGATATAATTTTTTAGAGAAAGAAGGTAAATGTTTAGATATTGAGATCGAAGGTCTGTGATCTCTGTTGTATGAAGATATTATTCTAATTCATTGAATATATGGCCAAAACCAGGAAGGCCTTACAACCTGACATGTAATGATTTTGATCAAGTTAATATAAAGGATCTCTGTGTTTTCTTCTCTCACTTTATTGATTTTGGCTTCCGCATTGTGTTTGCAAGCTAGTTTGGTAGCTAGGAGTGCCCTTGGCCCCTCCTACTTACCCTCCTTGTGTCAAGTGGTATAAGAGTGTGGTGAGATCTAGTTCCTTCTTGAAACCCTAACCCTTGGTGGTATTGTTGTGGGGAAGCAGATTGCGATCTAACCTACATTTGCAGAGGGAATCAAGATGGTTCGTAGGAGAGGAAATGTTGATCCAAGTCTAGCTGATATGCTTAGACAGATGGATGCTAGATTGGAAGCTGTTGAGACAGCCCAACATAGATGAAGACATCTTTATGATGTTAGTGATGATGAAAATGAAGAGGTTCAAGGTGAAGTTGCACCTACACCTGTGATGAATCAAGAAGAAGAGTGATTCCTGAGAGCCTTGACAAGTTTGAAATCCATACCTCAGTTTAATCCTCCTAAGTACAGTGGAAAATTGGATTCTAATGAATTGATTAACTGGATAACAGAGATGGAAAAGTATTTTGAATATGAAAATGTGGCAGAGGATAAGAAGGTGAAAATTTCAAGTACAAAGCTGAAAGGTCATGCATCCCTATGGTGGGAACATCTGCAATTGGATTGGAAGAAGAAGGATAAGGATAAAATCAAGGTATGGGATAAGATGGTAAAAAAATTGAAAGGTAAGTTTCTACCTTGTGATTATCATATTAACTTGATTAGGAGAATGCAAAGTTTGAAGAAGAAGGATAAATTTGTGAAAGACTATACTGAGGAATTCTATAGATTGGACTTCAGAGATGGACATGTTGAAGATGAAGTGGAAAGAGTTGTAAGATACCTGAATGGCTTGAGAAGTTCTATACAAGATGAAATAAGTTTGGTCAAGATGGAAAGCATTGAGGAGGCATACCAATTTTCCCTAAAAGCTGAGGAAAAGTTGAACAGAAGATATGAACAAAGATAAAGAGGCAGAGGTGGTAGATTCCCTAGAGGAAGAGGTAGATCTTATAGTGAGAATAGTAGATTTGAACCAGACAAGTCAATTTTGGACACATCTCAAGATAAAGGAAAGACTGAATGGAAAGGTGGAAATTCATACTAAGGAAGAGGAAATTACTCCAGAGGTGGTTATAGTAGAAAAGGATTCCAAGTTACTTGTTACAATTATGGTGAAGAAGGACATAAATCTTTTGAATGTACACATGCAAGTAAGAAGGGCAACAGTAGGAGAAATGCATTGGTGCAAGAGGAGTCACCAAATGAAGCTGAAAAGGAAGGAAATTTCATGATCTAAAGGATACTATGGAGTGAGAAGGATAAGCAAGATCCAATCAGGAAAATTTTGTTCAAGACTAGATGTAGAGTTGCAGACAAAGTTTGGAAAGTGATTGTTGACAATGGAAGCTCAGAGAATCTGGCATCTGAGGAAATGGTTACAAATTTTCAGTTGGATAGGATGAAACATCCAAAGCCCTATCATATCTCATGGATCAAGGATAATCATACATTAATGGTGAGTGAACAATTCTTTGTGAATCTAAGAATTGGAAAATACTATGATAAGGTGTTATGTGATATTATGCTTATAGATTGTTGTCATGTTTTGTTGGGTAGACCTTGGCAATATGATATACATGCTATACATGATGGAAGATTGAATAGATATTCTATTTGGGTTGATGGTAAGAAGAAAGTTTTGTTACCTTTGGTTGAAGAATCTACTGGTGAGATATGTACATTTGTGAAAATTTGCTTGATGGAAGGTAAATAGTTTGTTAATGATTTGAAAAGAAATGATATTTTTTATGCTTTGATTCCTAACAAACTAAGTAAGAGTACAAAAGATGGCATTCCTACAGAAGTTTGAAAGTTGTTCACTGAGTACAAGGAAATAATTTCAAATAATGTACCTGATGGTTTGTCACCAATGAGAGATATCAGTCACGGTATGGATCTGATTCTAGGAGCTAGTTTACCAAACAAAGAACCACATCGGTTAACACCTACCGGAAATGAAGAGCTTAATCGACAAGTTCATGAATTGTTGAACAAAGGCTTGATCTGAGAAAGTTTGAGTCAATGTGCAATACCTGTTGTATTGGCACCTAAGAAGAATGGAGAATGGAGAATGGGCATGATTCCAGAGCAATCAATAAGATAACAGTAAAGTATAGGTTTCCTATATCGAGAATGTATGACATAATGGATTGTTTGAGTAGAGAAAGATATTTTACCAAAATTGATTTGAAAAGTGGATATCATCATATCAGAATCAGATAAGGTGATGAATGGAAGACTAATTTCAAGACAAAGGAAGTTTTTTATGAGTGGTTGGTTATGCCTTTTGGTTTAACTAATGCACCCAATACTTTTATGAGGTTAATGAATAAAGTTTTGAAGAAATTATTGAACAAGTGTGTGATTGTATATCTGGATGACATTTTGATATTCAGTAAGAATAGAGAAGAGAATTTGATGCATATAAGACAAGTGTTGCAGAGATTGAAAGAGGAAAAGTTGCTGATAAATCTAAAGAATTGTTCCTTCATGAAAGAAGAGCTTGCGTATTTGGGTTTTGTAATTTCATTTGATGGTTTGAAGATAGATCCAGATAAGATCAAAGCCATACTGAGTTGGCCTACAACTCAAAATGTCATTGAGGTAAGATCATTTCATGGATTGGCAAGTTTTTACAGGAAGTTCATCAGAAATTTCAGTTTTATTTGTAATGCTATGACTGAAACAATGAGAGGAGACAAAAGAGAATTCAAATGGACACATGGAGCCGATAAGAGTTTTGAAGCTTTGAAGCTAAAGGTTTCTGAATTACCTATGCCAGCATTACCTGATTTTAATAAAGTATTTCAAGTTGAATGTGATGCAAGTGTAAGTGCAATTGGAGCTATATTAACTCAAGAAGGTAAACATGTTGCTTTCTTTAGTGAAAAGTTGAATGATGCAAAGAGAAAGTATTATGTATATGATCAGGAGTTCTATGCCATTGTGCAAGCTATGAAGAAATGGAGACATTATTTGATGCCAAATGAATTTGTGTTATATACTGATTATAAGGCTTTACAATATTTGGGTAGTCAGAATAAGTTGAATCAAAGACATATGAAATGGGTAGAGTATTTGCAGAGTTTTACATTTGTGATTATGCATAAGAGTGGATTTTCTAATAGAGTTGATGATGCGTTAAGTAGAATAAGGTCATTATTGACTGAAATGAGAATTGAAGTTCTTGGTTTTGATGACATGAAGAATTTGTATGAAAGTGATCTCAATTTTTCAGAGCAGTGGAGTGTGTGCAAAGCACCTAATACAAATCAATCAAGTAAGTATGAAGATTATTGCATTCAGGAAGATATGTTGTTCAAAGGTATTCAGTTGTGTATACAAAGAGGATCAATGAGAATTAATCTAATTAAGGAGAAACATAGTAGTGGATTAGCTGGACATTATCGTATTGATAAAACATTGAGTTTGTTGAAGGAGAGGTATTTTTGGCCTCAGTTGTACAAGGATGTTCAAAAATTTGTAAGAAGTTATGGAGTCTATCAAGTTGCAAAAGGAGTGAGTCAAAACACTGGTTTGTATACACCTATTACTATTCCTGAGAAACCTTGGAGTGATATCAGCATGGACTTTGTTCTTGGCTTACCTACGACAACAAGAGGTAATGATTCCATATTTGTTGTTGTGGATAGATTTTCTAAAATGACACATTTCATATCATGTAAGAAAACATCAGATGCAGTACATATAGCAGACCTTTTCTTTAAAGAAATTTTCAGATTGCATGGATTACCAAAGTGTATCATCTCTGACCAAGATAGTAAGTTTGTTAGCTATTTTTGGAGAACACTTTGGAAGAAGTTAGATACTGGGTTGAAATTTAGTTCTACATTTCATCCACAGACTGATGGACAAATAGAGGTTGTAAACCAAAGTTTGGGTAATTTGTTGAGATGCTTAGTTGGAGACCCACCAGGCAATTGGGATTTAATGTTGGCACAAGTAGAATTTGCATACAATAGTTCAGTGAATAGAAGTACTGGAAAGACACCTTTTGAGATTGTTCAAGGCACACAACCAAGAGGTATATCAGATTTTAGAGATATTGTTGGAGAAGAGAAAAGAAGTGTTGAAGCAGAGGAATTTGCAGAATTTATGAAGACACTGCATGAAGAAGTAAAACAGAAGCTGGAGAAAAGTAATCGAAAATACAAAGACAATGCAGACAGATCAAGAAGACATAAAACATTTGAATTTGGTGATGCAATGATGGTTCATCTAAAGAAAGGAAGATTTCCTATTGGAACACATGGTAAACTGAAGATGAATAAATTTGGTCCTTGCAAAATACTGAGAAGATTTGACAGTGGAAATGCTTATGAGGTTGAATTACATGATGACATGGATATATCACCTATATTCAATATTTTAGGCTTGTATGAATATCATGAACCTGATGAAGAAGTGACTGTATCATTTGATTATCCTAAGAAAAAGATAGAAGAAGTTGAAAAGATTTTGAAACATAAAATTGGCAGAAGCACAAGAGGAAAAGAATACAAGGTATATCTGGTGAAGTGGAAGAACAGACCGGTTGAGGACTCATCATGGATTTCTCAATCCAAGTTGGATTTATTTTAGGTTGGACCTAATAAATGATTTGAAGAATCATTTCTTGTAACCCCAGGTTTCTAATGCAGAAGCATCTTGGGTTATTGGCAATCCTACACAACCAAAAATATTTTTTTTCTTTCAGTTCTTTAATTTGTTCTCTGTTGCTTAGGTTCTACTGCTCGAGCATGCTTGTCTCTATCGCTCAGGTTCTATTTCTTAGGCATGTTTATCTCTGTTGTTTAGGAATGTTTACCCATTGATTTTAGTGATGCTTTACCAATGGATTTTGGTGATGCTTTACCGATGGATTTCGGTTATGCTTTACCAACGGGTTGCTCATTTTCAGTAACCATTTGCCTGAGACTGTTATTTTTGGGAGTTGGATCTTTGGATGAATTCTTCATTTATTTCCCAATGGCTTTATTTATTTGGGATCTCTCATTGGGATCTATGTGGACCTAAACCTGGGTCTCACTTATGGATTTGAGCGTCGACCTCTTGTGGTGGAATCTTGTATATATTCTTGTGTATGTTCTTAGTTTAGGGGATATATTTTCTTAGAGCAAGAAGACAAAAGTTTAGATATTGTGATCGAAGGTCTGTGATCTTTTTTGTATGAAGATCTTATTATAATTCATTAAAGATATGGCCAAAACCGGGAAGGCCTTACAGCCCGGCATGTAAATATTTTGATCAAGTTAATATAAAGGATCTCTGTGTTTTCTTCTCTCACTCTATTTTTTTTTGCTTCCGCATTGTGTCTGCAAGCTGGTTTGGTAGCTGGGAGTTCCCTTGGCCCCTCCTACTTACCCTCCTTGCATTAGACAGTATGGGGTATGTATTACCTCCACCTAAGATTGGTTTGGTTTTGGTTAAGTCTACAGTGAGTTAGAAAGAATTAAAGACAGACAGACTGCAGCATGGCAGCGATACAGAGCAGTTGGACAATAGCGAAGATTGAGGGAGTATGACTTGGACTCCAGACAATCAAATTTGTATTTTGTTTTTTGATAACCTCCAAATTGACTATCCAAGAGCACCGACTATGCATTTTATATTTACTATATTAAATGTATTTTTTATTGAAGGTTGACTTTGTAATATTTGTAATATTCATATTGGGAGCCAAATTTGTAAAGTTGTGAGATATATATGTAAGATCTTTTTGATAAAGATAGTTGTTGGTTGGTTATAGTGGTGAGTTGGATGAATGATTGAGCGAATAGCAGAGAAGGGAATGATAGAGATCATTGAAGAACTATAAAGGAACTATCTAATCACCAGTGTTTCTTGTTTTGTTCATGACTAAGGATACTTTGTAACCTAAATTATCTTGTAAGAGTTGTAAGCTCAGTTGGCCCCTATCAGGGTGTTGTGAACCTTTAACAAGGTTGTAATTCCTTTAACAAGTAAATGTGCTATGTAATATTCAGTTCCTAAAAGGGCTAGGTATCCTAACAGGGAAATTATACTTTAGTACATGCTTGTGGGTACCATCCCCACCGGGGTTTTCCCTTGGCCAGGGTTTCCTCAAAAACAAAATATGGTGTTATGAGTACTGTGTCATTTTCTTATGTTCATTTCTTTACTACAAGTTTATGGTTAATATTGAAATGGTTGAAGAATTTAATTAAGTGCTATAATATTGATTCACCCCCCCCCCCCTCTCAGTATTATCCAATCCTAACAATTGGTATCAGAGCTTTTGNTGAAATGGTTGAAGAATTTAATTAAGTGCTATAATATTGATTCCCCCCCCCCCCCCTCTCAGTATTATCCAATCCTAACAATTGGTATCAGAGCTTTTGGCCCTTGGAGAGAGAGTCTAACAGTTTGAGGGAGACTAGAATGGATTTGGACAGTTTGCAAGAAAAATTTGATGCTGCACTTGAAGACCTTGAAAAAGAAAAAGAAGAAAATGGAGAGTTCATATTCAACATGTGAAGAGCTGAGAAATTTATAAAGAAACTCAAAGAACAACTTGAGCTTTCCAGAAATCAAAGACAAGATCTTGCAGTTTAGATAAAAGAGGATTTAGATGAAGACATTTCATATCAGGTGAAGCATCTAAAATAAGAGAATGAAACTCAAAAATGAGACTATGGCTAAAGAAATATAGGTACAGAAGGATGCTAAGAAGAAAGTTGAAGAAGCTTTGCATTAGATCAAATGAAGAATGAGGCTGAAAATTACAAGAATAAGTATCTGGAAATGGAAAAAAATAATCAGATTATAAAAGGTGAACTTGTTGAAGCAAAGAAACACATTGAGAAACTTCACACTAGCAGTGATTTGATTGATGAACAGAGACACAAACAGAAACCTAAAGGTGATATGAATGGTATTGGCTTCAATGAAGCTGAATGTTCAAAGAATCAGGAAGAGAAATCAAATGAGAATATTGATGTTGAGAAACCTTCTATTGAAGAACCTAAAGAGTAGATCAGACCCTTCAGAAGTAGATGCTTTGGTTGCAATAGATTTGTACACATGAAGGGAGACTGTAGAGGTAAAGCCCCTTTTAGAAATTTTTCTAGCTATTGTTTTAACTGTAATGGATATGGGCACAAGAAAGAAGAATGCAGAAAACCTAATCAATCAGGATATAGACAAGACAATGGAAGAGAATCTATAGTGAAAACCACATGCTACAAATGTAATAACATTGGACACATTGCAAAGTACTGTAAGCTGCAAATTAATCAGGAAAGAAGACCTCCTATATGTTACAAATGCAATAATCCAAGACATATAGAAAATTTTTGAAGGTATAATGGATTAGACAACATAAGAGTACCACCTCCTATGAATTCACAAAAGAATACAAATGATACTTGCAAGAGTGTTGCAGATTTAAAGAATAATTTTGAAAGTTGTTTTAAGAAGGCAAAACATAGAAACAATGGTAAGATATGGAAGATCAAAGAAACAAGTGAGACATCAGTTCAAGGAGAGTTAGTAGATTCTACTGGATCTTCTTCTAATGGTAGCAAAACAAAATTGACCAAATTGGCCAATTATGGCCTTAGGGGAGCATTGGATATAAACATTAGAATATATCCTGCCCTGAAATTCATGGATTGAGCTTGAGTGAGCTTGGGTATAAATTTGGCCGACATCATGAAATGTACATCTAAGAGCGCAACATCAGTTGATGCATATATTTTGTTCGCGAGATCTAACAACTGACTAGACAGTTTTGAGTAAAAGTAAAATTTATGACTTAAACTTGTATAAAGCACCATTTCATGACCTATCTCTTTACCATTTGACAAAGAGTGAGATAAGGAGATCAAAGAGCAGAGAAATTTAGACTATTCTACATTGGCCGTGTGTGATCGATTGAAGGATAAACTCAGAATTCAGTGGAAGAAAGGTATTTACATCATCTAGCTATGGATGAACCTATTATTCTTAATGTTATAGATCGACCTAGGTATAAATTTAAGAAACATTCATTCAATTCATGTGAAGAGGATCCAAAGGGAGAATTTTCCTAAACCTCGTATGGCGTATTACATGTAGAAGATATTAGTGCTTACATACATTGTAAGTATGATATATTAGGAATTGATGATATATCAACTGAGATGGAGTATATGACTGATAATGGAATCATGAGAGAAGAATACAAACACATTGATCAGCTGAGCATAATGAAAATTCTAGACTTATGCAAATTAGATGAAGATGAATAGTTTAAGATACTATTAAGTAGGGTTCATGATTAGTTTATCTGGATAGGTGATCAACCTGTGAAGATTTGTAGTGACCTAATCCATGAAATCACTGGACTGGACAACACCGGAGTCATCCCTATTACAGAGAAACATGTAAAGAAAGAAGTTGAAACCCTAACTCATTCCAAATGGGATAGATGGACAATGACATTGAACAACATCTTTCAGCAAGATGTGAGATTGATTTCTATGATACTTGGGTACAAATTCTACTATAGTAGCAGACCTAACTCAGTATTTGCTGGAGTAATCATGATGGCATGGAGAATGGTGAAGGAGAATGTAAAATATAACTTATGTGAAGTTCTAGCACAACAATTCCTTGAAAATGTGAAGCTAGTGAAGAAGGACACAACTAAGACCTTTAGATTTGGTTCATTGTTGATGCATATGTTTATTCATATTAAGCACAAATTTCCTAGCTTACATCCTAGTGGTTGGAAATTTGGGATACCTATTGGTATTCTAATTTCACAGAGTTACAAGAGACAGAATACTACTTGGGTTGATGGATAATTTTTTGCTATGATCAAAATCCTACAAAGACAGATGAAAACCAGATACAAGATACATGAGCACATTGTTGAAAAATACAAAGATACAATCTATTTCATGGTTGAAACTGATTGTTTATGTTTTGAAGTTGTCATACCCAGAAAGAAATGGTGTTATCCCATGGGTTATGAAGTAAGTTCTGAGGTACTTACCATGCAAGTAGAACATGTTCTTGCATCATAAATTGATACAATAGAGGAAAGATGGGGAACATATGAGGAGAATTCAATAAAGGTGAGAGAAGAACAGACTAGAGGCTCGAGGAAGAGAAATATTGAGAATCGTGTACATGAATGCAGTGTAAAAGCTAGGTTGACAGAAGAATAACCAAAAGAAGTGAAAAAGAAGATGACAGAAAGATCTCTTAGACTAGAAAGTGGAATTTTTTTAGTCCCTTCCACTTCTGAGGTAGTTATGGTAGACATTCCACCTCCTCCACAACATCAAATAGCACAAGCAGAGAACATTACTTCTAGAGTTACTAGATCAAGCATGCAGACATCGCCTAAAGAGCAGAGCATGGTAAGAGAAGAGAAGAAAGCAGAGAAGCACATATGAAAACCTGACTTGAAGATGATAGAGAAGAGAGCATTAGAACAAGGTAAATTAGTCACAATTTATAAATACTATGACAGGTATGAAGAATTAGACAAGCTTAAAATTCACGACATTGTGATTGAACGTTTACTTGCTTTCAAAAAGACACTTTTAGAAATTGAAGGAAGTATACCTATAGACTTATATGGGAGATTGGAGATAAGAAAACATGTAGCACAGATTTAAGATGATACAATCAGGAGCCAAGAAATTGATAACATGTTTCCTGTGATATCAATACAAGAAAGGGATATAATATACAAGGAATTAAAACATCTGTTAAGGACCAAGGTGAGATTGTTTAAAATCATGGCAAGGAAGTATGATGAAGTCACTGAGGAAACATGGAAGGCACTAGAGAAGATATTGATGAATACTACTTCCGTTAAGCCCCCGCCTCCTAATACCACTTCACCTACACAATTGGGAATGGGTGAAAGCTCAAAAGCAATAGAGACAACTTCTAAGAAGAGGGGAGTATATCCACCACTAGATTTCTATGTTTCTGGTGTGGAAGTAACTCTTGACGCCTCTCAAGATGAAAAGGACCCTTTTGCAGGGAATATGGACACTTATATAGCAGATGAGGCTGAACACAAAGAGGAAGAAGAGTAGAAGAAGGAAGAATAATAGAAGACAGAACAACAAGAGGATGAAAAGAAAGAGGTAAACACATCATCCATCTCATTGTTGGCAAGCAATGATGTAAATGTTGATAGCATGGATGAAGTTGAATTGGTAAAATTGGCATTTACTTCTTTGAACAAAGCCAAGGAAATATTAGAATAGAAAGGAGACAAAAAGGCTAAAGTAATTACAAGAGTAATTGATATTGTAAACAAATTACTTCTAGTACCTATTGTCTTCCAACACAAAGATGAAAATGAAAATGAAAATTTGAGAATAACACTTGATGAATTTGATGGGCACTATGAGAATTTATTAAAGATTGCAGAGGAGAAGGAAGAGAAGACATATTTAGACAAGAAGTTAACAACAGTTTGCAAGTCTATCACATGGGACTTAGGCATTGTGAAAAATTGCTTAACAAATGCAAAGAGCTACATTGGACATGGGAGAAAATTGTTTAGTTATTGCATGAATCCAATAAGGCATGTTCAGAATGTAGAAGACATTATTGCCAAAGAGAGGGCAACTCTGAATAGTATGACGGACGGCTGTGAAACATCTTCAAAATCCACAAAAGAGATAGACAAGGAAGTCACAAAATTTTTGGCTCAAATCAATGTATTGGATAATGAGAAAGGGAGAGTATTGACAAGATTTAATTTTTTGAAGAGTTGTATCACTCCTAAGTTATCCATACTTGAGGTTCATCTCTCATACTTGGAGAAAGTAAAAAATTCGCTGACTAAATCTATGCCCACAAAATTGAAAGAAGCTGAGACCACATCATTTTCACTGAATGGCTTAATTCACATCAGACAAATATTGTTCAAAAAATGTAATGCAGAAGTGAAGATCTTGGAAGATTCTTTTTAGGATAT
This sequence comes from Thuja plicata, assembly GCA_018584345.1. NCBI lineage: Eukaryota > Viridiplantae > Streptophyta > Pinopsida > Cupressales > Cupressaceae > Thuja > Thuja plicata. The sequence goes on along the minus strand of MU228426.1, from coordinate 762,031 downwards.
TCTGAAACTGGTGAGCAAGCACTAAAACCTATTATTTTGTATGCACCTTTGTCATTGTTGTCAAAGGGGGAGAAGAGAAGAAATATATATATATTTATATTAAAAAATAATAATAATACGAGAAAAGAAAAATATAATATGGGAGAAGAGACAAGAAGAGGAAGGAAGAAAAATATAGAGAAGATAGTTTTGTTGGAACACTTATTCATTTTTTTGTTAAGTGTTTCCATCAATGCCAAAGGGAGAGATTGTTGGAAAGTGCTCAATTTTGTGTAAATGTGATTCAATTTTTTATTTTCATTTATGGAAACACATCTGGTTTTTAGATCAATTCCTGTAAAGATAAGTTTTGATGATTCAGAAATCGACTAAGTATAGAAGCATAGATACATAAGTGTTGTGGATGTCAAAGATCGAGATTGATGATTTAGGAAAAATGAGCTTAGAGGAAGACAGTATGGATTATGTATGACCTCCACCTAAGATAGATTTGGTTTTGGTTAAGTCTACGGTGATTTAGAAATAATTGAAGACAGACAGACAACAGCAGAACAATGATACAGAGCAGTTGGACAGTAGCAAAGATTGAGGGAGTATGACTTGGACTCCAGACAATTAAAGTTGTGTTTTGGTTGTTGATAACCTCCACATTGACTATGCAAGAGTGCTGACTATGCATTTGATATTTACTATATTAAATGTATTTTGTATTGAAGGTCAACTTTGTAATATTTTTAATATTCATATTGGGAGCCGACTTTGTAAAGTTGTGAAAAATTTATGTAAGATCTTTTTGATAAAGATAGTTTTTGGTTGGTTGTAGTGGTGAGCTGGATGAATGATTAAGTGAATAGAAGAGCATAGAATGACATAGATCATTGAAGAACTATAAAGGAACTATCTAAGCACCAGTGTTGCTTGTTTTGTTCATGACTGAGAACACTTTGTAACCTGAATTATCTTGTAAGAGTTGTAAGCTCAGTTGGCCCCTAACAGGGTGTTGTGAACCTTTAACAGCGTCGTAATTCCTTTAACAAGGAAATTTACTATGTAATATTTAGTTCCTAACAGGGCTAGGTCTCCTAACAAGGAAATTATACTTTAGTACATGCTTGTGAGTACCATCCCCACTAGGGTTTTCCCTTGGCCAGGGTTTCCTCAAAAACAAAATATGGTGTTATGAGTACTGTGTCATTTGCTTATGTTCTTTTCTTTACTCCAAGTTTATGGTTAATATTGAAATGGTTGAAGAATTTAATTAAGTGCTATACTACTGATTCACCCCCCTCTTAGTATTATCCAATCCTAACAAATCCATGTTTCATTCTTACTTGTGATATTAGGGCTCTAGGTGCTTCTTCATCGTAATCATCTTTTACAGCAACATAAACAACTTATTTTTCTCATTTCTCTCAATAGAATCATCATCACTTTGTCCTTCATGCAAGATAACAAGATTTCTTACCTTTGTTTTTGTAGTCTTTTTATCTCCTAAATTTTTTTCTCTCTTGTCCTTATCCTCCTTATCATTCTTTGGATATTTAGATGCAAAGTGACTAATTTTATCACAATTAAAACATCTCAAGGGTAACTTACCTTGGTATTTTCCTTTGCCTCTTTATAGCCTTCTAGCCAACAAATATTCAAATTCTCTTTCATTCTCCTCAAATTCAGTAAATATCTCATCAAGTCCTTCAGTGCAACTATATAATTTCTCACTAGCACTACTCAAATAACCATCTTTAGCAACAACTTCTCTAGCCTTTCCAATCTTTAAAGTAGACTTAAATGCAGATTCAACCTTAGAAATAGTAGGTACACTATTGTAAAAATCATTAAGTTCAAATGTAGTTAACTTACCAATAGTGGCATCCAGTGAAACATTCATCTGGGGTATAGATCTCAGCTCTTGTACAACAGATACACGAATAGCATAACTCAGTAGCAAAGTTCTCAACATTTTTCTTGTCACATCATCCTCTATTATGTTATTTGATAGAATTAACAATCTCCTTAAGTCTTGTACTATATTGTATTATGTTCTCTCCTTCCTTCATCCTCATAGAGTCAAATTTTCCTCTCAAACTTTCTGCTTTAGCCTTCTGAACATGTTGATCTCCACCATAGGTCAAAAAAATCTTATCCCACATTTGTTTTGCTGTAGTACAACCATCAAGCCCATCATATTCCTAGTCGGTAAGTGTAGATGCAATCTCAATCATGACTTGTATATGTTCATCTTTCTATCTTTTCTCACTAATAGTCAAAGGTGAAATGGTCGGTTCTATATATTCATTATCAAGATAGTAAAATGCATATTATCCTACTTCAGATACATGCAACCTCATTCTAGTTTTCCATGTAGAGAAATGATCCCTATTCAGCTTTGGTGCTTCCCTCTTATACATATTTAGATCTTACTCAAGTCCTTTAAAATTATCACTTCAGAGTAACAGAGCTCTAATACCAATTATTGGTCCCACTGAGGGGGTGAATCAGAAATTCAAAACTTAAACTCTTAAAACTAAACTCACTAATTCACTTGGTAAGTACTGAATACAGTAAATAACCAATTCACCAAATAATATAAGAATCAATCAATCATTAAAACTTAGCAACATCAGATTAACTCATTCACACATGATATAACTCATTGACACAAGATTTAACTCATAGACACAAGATATAAAAAGGAAACCCAATTTGGGAAAACCTTTGTGGGAACTGTAACCCATGATAAAATTGTACCCTTCTGAAGTACGCTCGATTAAGAACTTATCCTGTTAAAGATTAAAAACACATTTGCTAAATGTGATCCTGTGAGGGGATTTACCTCAGATCTATTAAGATCTTCACCTTGTTAGGAGTGGCACTGTTAGAGTTCTTCAAACACTCTTTTAGAATGTCACCTAAGTCTAGGTTTTGCAATTAGGATGGGTAAATCCACTCAGTTAAGAGATTTCTATGTTACAAATATTAATAAGAAATAATAAAGTTTGATCTGTAAAAATTAGCAACTCGCTATTCTTTAATCATATCCTTTATGCTCAAATGAATACTTGCATCACATACTCCATTGATCTCTTTCCCAGTCTGTAGATTCTTTGATCTATCTTTCTTTGTTCTGCTTGGTAAATGTTGTTCTTCACCTTCTTTTCTCAATTCTCTAGTAGTCTTTTCTCTGTTTAATTTTCATTCCTTATATAGACATACTTATGCCTCTTAATTTTCTTAATTTGATTTTCCTTCCTCTGAGCTCAGTTGTTTGATCATATTCTTCAATTTATCAACTTGGTAAACCATGTCACTTTTACCTCTAAACTTGTAACTTTTCCTAGAACTTTCACTTTTATGTTTAAACGCTTGATCTTCACCTTAGATCTTCATATTGAATTTCCCACTCATAGATCTTGTAAAAAACTTCATTTAAATCATTTCATCTTCCATCTCATCATTGCTTCACATTAAATCATTATTTAATATCTGTATATTGTACTCAGTAAAAATTTCTTTGCAACTCGGTAACTGACTTCATCACTGCTTAGTGTCTAACTTTCTCTCAGTGCTCAGTGCTCGGTAACTGTAACTGACTCGCATTACATTCTACCGGCTGACTCGGTCTAGCTTGGTAAAGTGTCTCTTTCAATCATAACATAATTCATTGTAGTTCCCGAATTGATCAATCAAATGTACCAATTTGATAACATCAAATGTATAATATAAAACAACTAAAACATCATTACTTCATCATTGTTTGATTTGTATTTGTCACCCATTTAACTTCTCATCTTAAGATATGGTAACATAATAAAAACAAATTAATCAATTTCTTGACATCAATGACAAAAAAACAACTGATCTAACCATTTCTATAATCATGATACTCGGGTATCACTCGGTCTTCATCATCTCCATCATAAATTCATCAGTTAATCAACACACTAGACTTAAGGAGATTGTTAATTCTATTAGAGGAGCTGGTGGATCCATAACAGAAGAAGATGTTACAAGAAAATGTTTAGAACCCTACTATCCAATTATGCTATTCGAGTATCTTCTATACAAGAGTTGAGATCCATTCCTCAGAAGAATTTTTCACTTGATGCTACTATTGGTAAGCTGGTTGCATTTGAGATTAATGATTTTGATAATATTTTACCTACTACATCTAAGATTGAGTCTACATTTAAGTCATCTTTGAATATTGGAAGTTCTAAGGACTCTAGACCTAGTGATGGATATTTGAGAACTGCTAGTGAGAGATTTTACAGTTGTTAGAGTGGTTTGGAAGAGTTGTATGATGCTGATGAAGAGAATGAGAGAGAGTTTGAAGCTTTTTTGGCTAGAAGGCAACAAAGAGGCAAAGACAAATACCGAGGTAAGTTACCCTTGAAATGTTTTAACTGTAACAAGATTGGTCATTTTACATCTAACTGTCCTGAGAAAGATAATGAGGAGAACAAAGATAACAGAGATAAGGACAAAAGAGAAAATAGATTCAAGAGATTCAGAGACTGCAAAAACAAAGGTAAGAAATCTTTTCATATCACTAATGAAGACCTAAGTGATGATGATTCAGATGGCAGTGATGAAAAAGAAGTTGTGTATGTTTCTATTAAAGACAATTTTGATGAAGAAAAAAAAGAACCAAGAGCCCTAATATCACAAGTAAGTAAGAATGAAACATGGATTATAGATAGTGGTTGTTCACATCACATGACTAGTGACACACTTAAGTTTATTTCCTTGGAAAATCATGATGGGGGATTCGTTAGATTTGGTAATGATGCTCCATACCCTATGAAAGGAAAATTTTCTATAATTCTACTGAATAACACAAGATGTGATGATCTTTATTGGGTTGAAGGCTTAAAGTATAATCTACTGAGTGTTGCAAAGTTAAATAACACAGGTCACCGACTGGAATTTCAACATGGAAAGGTGAAAGTTTTTTATAAGAAAGAGAATCTGATTGCTACTGGAGAACAATCTAAAGGTAATTTATTTTATCTTGATGCTTATATGAAGATTCGCCTATTTGCTAAAGTTGAGGATGTTTGGTTATGGAACAAAAGGCTTTGTCATGTTAATTTTGACAACTTGATCAAAGTGAGTAAAAATAATAGAGTCGGAGGATTACCGAGATTAGAGAAACCTGAAAAATGCTATGTGTAGAGAATGTCAAATGGGTAAAATGACTAAATCTAGTTTTTCAAGCAAGACTTATATTACACAAGGAATTTTGGATTTAGTGCATACTGATTTATGTGACCCATGAGAACTCAAAGTTACTATGGAGACAAATATTTTATTTTATTTGTGGATGATTATTATAGAATGATATATGTAATTTTTTTAAAAGAAAAATCTGATGCATTTCAAATGTTTAAGTGGTATAACACTAGATTTGAAAAATAAACAGGAAGACAACTGAAATGTCTGAGATCTAATAAAGGAGGTGAGCTTACATTATTTTGTAATGAAAATGTAATTAAGAGACAGATGTCAGCACCAAAGACACCACAAAAGAATGGTATTGCTGAGATAAGAAATAGATCTATTATTGATTGTGCTAGGACACTGATGATTGAGAAAGGTATTTCACAAAAATTTTGGAGAGAAGCAGTTAGTACTATTGTTTACACATTGAACCTAGTACAAATGAAGAAAGGTACCAATATAACAACTTATGAAATCTGGTATGAACACAAACCTAATCTAAGTTATTTTAAATTTTTAAGAAGTAGTTATTATATATTGAAAGATTCTAGAGAAGTAAAGTTTGATTCTAAATAGGACGAAGGAATATTCTTAGGATATTCTACAAGGAGTAAAGCCTATAAGTGTTTGAATAAAGTTACTAAAAAATGGTGGAAAGTGCAAGTGTTAGAATTGATGAGTTTGTAGAAAAGAATGATGAAGAAAGCAAAAAGGAACCTGAAGACTATGATAATTTTGTATATGTACAACCTGATGTTTCTAACACCTTACCAAGAGCACCTACCGAGGAGGAAGTTGAATAGATTACTTTACAACTGAATGATGAGGATGAAGCACCGAGACCTACTGAGCCTATTTTAGAAAATTATGTGAGGATGCACCACTCCCTGAGTAAGATTATTGGAAATAAAGATGTTGGAGTGATGAAAAGAAGCAAGGTAAGAGATAATACATGTTTTATATCTTCATTTGAGCCAAAGAAAGTTAAAGATGCAATAGATAATGAAGATTGGATGAAAGAAATGAAAGAAGAGTTTGATCAGATAGAAAAGAATAGTACATGGACTTTAGTACCTAGGCCAAAGAATAAAAATTTTATTGGTACTAAATGGGTTTTCAGAAACAAGATGAATGAGAATGGTGAAGTTATCAGAAATAAAGCTAGACTGGTTTGCAAAGGTTATGCACAAGAAGAAGGTAGTGATTATGGAGAGACTTTTGCACATGTTGCTAGATTGGAAGGAGTTAGAATACTTCTAGCTTATGCATATTACAAAGGGTTCAAATTTTATCAAATGGATGTAACGTCTGCATTTCTGAATAGGATACTAGAAGAAGAATTTTACATTGAGCGGCCTGAAGGATTTATTGAGAGCACAAATAAGAAAAAGGTATTTAAATTAAACAAATCTCTTTATGGTTTGAAGCAAGAACCCCAAGCATGGTATGAGAGATTGCACTCTTATCTAGTCAAAATAGGATTTCAAATAACAAGTGATAACAATAATGTTTACTTAAAGTGTGATAGTGACAATAAGGTTATGATTGCTGAAATTTGTGTTGATGATATTATTTTTGGAGGCAATAACACCTTATGTAAGTCATTTGTTGATGAAATGAGAAAAGAGTTTGAAATAACAATTATTTGAGAGACTAAGTTCTTTCTAGGTCTACAGATACAACAAGTTTTAGAAGGAATCTATATTACACAAGCTAAGTATACCAAAGAGATCCTCAAAAAATTTGGTATGGAAGATTCCAATCCTGTTGGAACACCGATGGTCACAGGATCTAAATTGTCTAAAGAAGATGAGACACACGAGGTGGATAATATTCTTTACCAATCTATGATTGGTAAACTACAGTATGTTGTTCATAGCATATCTGATAGCACACATTGTTGGGGTTTTTGCAATATTTTCTTCTAATCCTAAGGAAACACATATGTCTACAGTTAAGAGAATCCTTAGATATTTCAAAGGAACTGAAGGTTTTGGTTTATTGTACAAGAAAAGAGGTACTTTTTATCTACAAATCTACACTGATGAAGATTGGGCTGGAAACATTGATGACTAGAAAAGTACTAGTGGAGGAGCATTCTTTCTAGGTGAAAGATCAGTCACATGGATAAGCAAGAAGAAGAGTTTCATTTCACAGTCTGCTGTCGAGGCAGAATATGTTGTTGCTGCCATGAATTGTGTGAATAGTGTTTGGATCAAATGGCTACTTGAACTTATGAAAGAGATTATCTCAGATCCTATAACTATTTTTTGTGAAAACAGAAGTGCTATCTTTTGGCCCAATGTTAAGATAATGGAAAGGATGTGTACTGAGAGGGGAGGGGTGAATCAGTACCCTTAAAAACTTTTAAACAAATCTTTGCATTCACTATACTATATAACTGACTGAGTAGATTGCTTAACCCAAACATATAGTATCAATGCTAAAATGTAAATGCATTTAAAATAAACATAACACATACAAATAATTAAGTACTCTTGACACTAGTATTTTGGTATCACAGAAAACCCCTGTTAGAAGGTAAAAATTGCGATGCGGATGAGACCCACAAAACTTTAGTACTGCAACTTAATAAAGGTATCATGTTAAAGCTTTACAAAATGATCACTTATGATGATCTTACCCTATTAGGAATAGCAAAAAGATTGAATAGATCTACCATGTGTGAGGATTTAGCAACACAATATATGTGTGCAGTTGGTTAAGAGATTTATGAAAAGACTGTTAGGTCTACTCTGTTAAGAGATTTAAGTATCTATTATAATTGTTAGAGAGTAAAAGAAAGTTGATCTGAAACATATACAATCTCAAAATTATTGATACATATCCATTAAGTTCATTCAAAACATATCACGTCAATGTCAATGATAATACCTTCCACTCTATTCTACTCGGTAGCCTTGCCTTAGTTCTGTAAACTGATTTCTGCAATGTGGTCTCTATCCTTGAATCCCTTGTCTGATCTATGATGTCTATATTATGGTGGCTACTTGATCATTTCTTGATCAACATACATATCAAAATTGACATCTATACAATTATATATCAAAACTACATGACCTAATTAGGGTTCAACAATTACATCTTTACCCTAAGATCAACGGTTACAAAATTTACATTGATCAAATAAACATAGGAGACATAAAAAATAAATGTTGGAAATCCATAATTAATATCCTCCTCAATCATGTAAACTGTTATCTAGGTCATCTCAAAAGTTTTTACTTAGATTATTGTGTCATAACAAAATTTTATGTGGACTTTGTTCCACTCAGTTAATGATGTTCCTCGGTTCTCAGTGTATACTGTGTATCTTGGTTATACTAGTATTCGGTTATGCTTGTGTAGCTCGGTGTTGATTGTGCTCAATATAGTCTGATTACTTGGGTATCACTGTACTTGGTTAACTATGAACGTGATTAGTGCTCTTGGTTAACTTTGCACTTCGGTGATATAAACCGACTGTCTTGTGTTGACTCTATCACCGACTGTCTTTTATGTTTGCTTGATAACTAATGACAACTTCAATGTGCAATTGGAGTAACATTCTTCCCCTTTGGCATTAGTATCAAAAACTTAGTACTATGCATAATATACTATACATGATGACTTCCCCTTTGTACATGCTCCCCCTATGTATATACTTGATATATGTATATGAACAATCTGAATGTAGTATCTGTGTTTACTATACATATATTCATACATTTCCCCCTTTTTTGAAATAATGACAAAAGGTGCATAACTTACAGTTCGTTAAAAATATTGGGATGGGCACTCTTGAGAGTTTCCAATAATTTCTCACATTCTTCCTTTAATTTTTCAAGGGTGAGTAGCTCTAATTGTAGTTGGGAATGCATATCATATATTCTCTCTATTATTGATAAATCCGGGGTGGAAATGAGATTCTTTTCCATAGTCGCATGTTTCTGCATCATTTCTAAATGTTGTAGTAATGTAGCCTGGAGCTCGGTTACTTTCTCTCTAATTTCTTCATCTTCTTTCATCAAGTCCTGTCTCAACCATTGGTTCTAAATTATCTTCTTATAATGCATCTATAATCCAGTTGGCTTGGTTGATAGACTCTATGCACTAACCTGTAGATCTTGATCTATTTTCTTGAGTTTTTCACTAATCTTGGTAGTGAAATGGTCTAGTGTGCATAACTGTTGTAGAGTAGTAATGTCTTTGGATATGGTAGTTTCTATACCATTTACTAATTCTAACAAAGTTACCTTATGTACTGCCAATGCCTGGCTGATTTTCTCTGTAACCTTGTATTGGATTTTATTCTCTGCTCTTTCTTCTATTATATGCTTGGCATCTATATTAGGATTATCAATGGCTTCTATGAGTAGATCAAGTTTTTCAAGTATGCGGGCTTGTTCATCAATGTTAATATCTGGTACGACTTGCATTAAGATCTCCTTTGCCTTCTCTAGTACTTGTGCATGCTTTGATTATAATCTAATCTTGTCTTGTGCAGCTTTTCTGGTGCAAAGTTCACCATATTTATTTAGTGATTCAGGATCAAGTGTCTTAGGATCCCATTCAGGTATCTCTATAATTTCCCCCAGTGTAACTAGATCCTTGTTTCCTTCATTTTTCTTCTTCTTCTTACCTTGACTACTTGAAGATGGTGATAGAGCTAGAGTGAGTTGAGCCTTTTGCTTGGTTTCTAACTTTACTTGCTCGATACTCAGTGTGAGTACTTGGTGAGGTGCCTTGGTAATTGACCTTGTGTTGGTAGTAGAGGTTTCTACTATTTTATCAGTTGTCTCTGTGTTACCTTCACCTTTTTTTCTATAGTAGCATCAGTGGTATTTTTTTAGTATCATCTTGTTTGGTTTCACCACTATGTGTGGTTTCTCTACCGTGATCTTCACCCTTGTCTTCATTTGTATCTATGACTTTCTTAGGTTACTTTTCCCATGCTTTGGTTTCAATCTCAATTTCCTTAACCAACATAGGCACCTGGCCTGGTGTAGTAGCTCAGGCAACCTATGACGTATCATGTTCATCAATAGTCTCAGTTGCTCTGATCAACTCATCTTCTTTGGCCTTGTCATCCAGATCTTCTTCTGTTACATCAATGATTTTGATATCTAGATGACCTAAATTGGTCAAGAGTGCAATAATATCATCTAACACATTATCAACTACTGCATCATCAATTTTCATAGGTTCTATACTTGGTCCAGTAGATGCAACATCAATTATCTTCTCGGTATCCTGGCTGTCCTTAGATGGATTTAGCAATTTGTTCCATATTTGAGTTCTCTCAATATACACTTCCTTCAAATTTCCTTGCAAGTTATTTAATTTCCTTTCATTATTAGGAAATTCTTTGGCATACTTCATCAAACTGCCTATCTTCTCAACTGTATAATCTGCTTTAATAAGACTGAGAGCGACCTCTCTCATTTGTTTCTTAGTTTGTAGTGCATATGACCATCTTGATGATATTTTATCATACAATTCTAATGGAATAGAAGTAAAAAACTCAACTATAACTTGTTTAAAGTTAATCATCATACCTATTATTTCTTCTTCAAGTTTCTCCTTGTTCTCGGTAGATAGTTTTTCATGTGCTTGTATCTTCGGATGTCTTAATTGTCCGGTTGTCTTTATTGTCTCTGCAATCTCATCAATAGACTCTGATGGCTTATTCTATACAACCTTGACTTGTTATGGATTTTCATCAAAATCATCCTTGTCATCTTTGTTTTGAAGATATCTCCTCTTTTGTTGTCTCGGTGTAGGATTCTCGGTTCTGTCACAATACATGGATAAATTGCACAGCATGTGGTAGATATGGTCACATAGCTACAAACTGCATGAGATTATGGACCAAAAGGTCTAGAGGTTGGACCAACCTGGGAATGGCATGTTTACACTATCATAAGGTTGGACATTTAAAGAAGGACCGCAAAGACCAAATAATAGAAACTCCCACTTTTGCAAATGGTAACACCATTGAAGATATCAATAAAATGAGAAAGCAAATGTGGAGGGAAGCTTCAACCATTGAGAAAGCTGGACCAAGAAATGTTGTAGGTGACACCTCATCCCATGGATCTGGTGACATCACCACCCCCACCTAAATATGAACAAGTAAGTATGGAACTGCACTACACCAAGTCATATTTTGCATCAGTTTCATTATACAAATTGATAGATAGTCAAAATCTGCATGAATAAAGATGCATATTCTGTTACTTGTTACAATTCTGAGAAATCAAACCCGCCAGTAAACACATACCAAAAATCATTGGTGAATATAAAGGATGAGCTATTTACACTTACCAATAATTTTTGGTCAACACATAAAGTGGCTAAGTTGCTAATGTAACCCAACACCCGTCAGTAAGGAAGCAAAGTTATAAAGTTGTCTTGACACAACACCAATATCCGTCAGTAAAAGCAACAAACTTAACAACCATCCCGAGCGTCCTTTCAACACCGAGAATGTTATTTGAAATTATTCCTGACAAACTTTGTCTTCATGACCCAACGAGTTGTTGAGCATTTATGATAGACTTAGGGCAAAAGTATATGAATACTCGACGGGAGCACTTCATTCTGCACACACGATTTGAGAAGAAATAGCAGAGAAAAAATAGAATGACAAGAGAGCATTTAGTAGAGCAACCGTGACTTGATCCTACTCACTCCACATAGATCACTCACCAACCACATGGATCAAAGTAAGTACCGAGCGCATTGAAGAACTCTGTTACCATTTACGAAAAAGTCCTAAATTTGAAATATGACGGAAACCACTTCAAGAACCGTGAAATTGAAGAATGATAAGAAGAATGCAGTTAAGTTGATAAAGAACAACACTTGTGTGGAACCCAAGTACAAGATATGCCCAGAGATTGCATCGCAACCTGATGATTCTGGCACATTTTTGAAAATTCCACCTAGGGTTTTATTGATAGAAGACATAAATAAGGTCTTATATTCACTGCAAGATCATGGAGATAGGTGATCTAGAGATAGATCAAGCTTACAAGAAGTTGTGTGATGATCAAGGGAACCTGAAAGAAGGAAAAAAACATCTGCAAGTTAAAGGGATAACAAATGCCCTATATTTCCCAAGGGTTTTAAAAACTGACTGGATTAGGTTAGTTTTGAGCAAAATGCACAACTAGAAATCATGGTTGGATGAACCTAAGCTGTTAGAAATTAATCTTTACTTGCATTATGTAAGTAGGTGTTTCTTTTTATGTAATTTGTAATCCCTTTATTGTATTATTTAATTGGGATAAACCAAGGTATCCCTTAGATTCCTCCCTAAGAGGAAATATCACAAGTGGCACACACTTTATGAATGTGGCTCACATGCACATGGGATTTACACTTCAAATCCTTCTTCCATCTCTACTTAAGAGATGTTTTCTTCTCATTTCTTTAGTTCAAGCACTAGTTGTAGCACTCTGTCACTTCAAGTGACTCTTCGTATGAGCTTGGCTCTCTCTCTCTCTCTCTCTCTCTCTCTCTCTTAGGCAATTTTCCCATTCATATTTATTCACGGGGGTTTTTTCATGCTTTTCCCCCATCCAAAATCTTGTCTCTTTGTTGCCTTTTCTTTGGTGAATGCTCCTCGTTTTGTGCAAATTCATGGTAAATCTCCTATCTCCTGCTCATTGAATTAAACACTTCATGTTTCTCTCTACATTTCTGTTATTATTTTAACATGGTATCAGAGCAGGTTGGTTTAATCTTCGATTGAGTTTACAGGTGAAGGAGCTACCATATCTTGGAGCACTTCAATATCGGAGACTCTTGAGAGAGTGTTGAAAAAAAATCAATTTTTTTTTTGGGTTTGGATAGTTTACCGCCGAACCTCGTTTATCTTTTTGGATACATTATTGGTTTATCTCTTGGGTATTGACTTGCTTTGTGCAAGATTGGAGACTTTCATACTTGGCTCTGTTCTTCATCTTTCTTTCAAAATCTGAGCTTTAATCTATTTACTATTTTCCCAAATTTTTATCCAAAAATCTCTCGATCCACAGGATTTAAATATTTATCTTAGTTTATCTATTGTTTAAAGGTTTTATTCTCATATATGCACGCTCATCTCTATTATTTCCATATATCTCATATTTGTGCTATTCTAATCATCTGTATTTCATAGTTTAGCTGCGGGTTTTCTTATGTTTTGTTTTGATCTGAATGATCTGTATCTTCTTTTTCTATCTACCTTTATTCATGAAGTGTAGGCCGTGAATCTGGTCGGGTGCTTACCATTTTTATTTCTTTTATAGTTTTCAGAATAGCAAAGATCGCCTATAATTACTGTCAATTGTTTTAGAAAATCTGTTCTTCTTGCTTCAAATTCTTTAATAGTAGCCTCAAGTGTCGTCAAGTTCTTCCTTGGATCTCACAAAGTGTCTAAGAAGATAGCCTGGTCTCCGCAGATGCATTCGGCAGTAGAAAATATTGTATTATTCTTTTGGACTCAGCAGCAAATTTTACTCCAACTAATTTATTACCTCACCGCAGTAAATTTCACTTCCTAGCGTAGCTTCATCGGTTGCTATTTCCACCTTTTTTATATTCTAATCTCTTCCAGTGTTGTTGAGAGCTGCAGTAGTGCTGATTCCTTTCATAGTGCACAAAGTTGATGCCATTTTCAGCGCATCATATTATTTTTATTTTTCCTACATTGCAGTTACAGTTATCATTAAAAACTTTCAGCGCATCATATTATTTTTATTTTAAAAACTTCCTACATTGTAGTTACAGTTATCATTAAAAACTTTCAGCGCATCATAACTGTGCTGTCCTTTGTGCCAAGGGACAAATCATGAAGATTGGTGTAATTTGAAAGGGATACGAGAATCATTCTAATTACAGTATGCCCAGTTTATAAGCAATAGACTTGAAGTGCAATGACAGGTTCATGATTTGATTTGGATTAAAATTTATTGATGGCTTAACATTGCATTTTGTATAGTTTTTGTAATACAACTATTAAAGAATGAACTGTAATAATATATATCATTATATATTCGTTCTTTCAGCACATTTATCATTATATATTTGTTCTTCTTATTATGTATTCGTTCTTACAGTACAGTTATCATTATATATTTGTTCTTCTTTTGGTAAATACAGGTTCATGATTTGATTCTTTATAACTCTTTTAATCATTGTGGCTTACTCTTTATTGCAGGTTATTATCCAAATTAGTTTCTTAGCCCATCATTCCTTTTTTTTCAAATCTGTAAGCTATCATTTTTAATTAACTGGTTCTTTGTCACATTTTTTTGGTTTCTATATGTTTCATTAAGTCAGCATTGACGTTTATTTCTGGGATAAAAACTTCAGTTATTATATTTGAATATTTCTTTTGTTTGATTCTTATCTCAGTTATTCTTTGTGCAGCCTATGCATGGTTATTCTTACTAACATTTTTTCTATTTTTTCCTACAGTATAATCATTGTTTCCTTACAATTATTCGTTTCTTCTAGCATCTTATCATTATTCCTTTATCGCTTTTAATATAGTTCAGTTTTCAATAATTAGATTCTTTTTCATATCTATGCAAAATTTGTTTATCAAAGTATAAAAATATTTAATTGTTTTAATCTTTTTTAATAAAAACGCTGCAGGCATATCACTTTTCTAACATTCCTTTTTTGTAGGTTATTATTTCATCCTTTCATTTTTTGATATATGCCAGCTTTCATCATTTCTCTCCACATTAATCATTATTATATTCCCTACAAGTTTATCCATTATTAATATTTATTCTGTCTTTTGTTGGCAGAATTTATTATAAGTCCTCTGCTATTTCTCTTATTATAGATATATTCTGATAACCGGTTTTTTGCAGGCTGGAATCTTTCAAACCATTTTTTTTGCAGGCTGGGTATAAATACCTTCGCTCTATCATTTTTTTTGCAGGCCTATTATTCATTATTATTATTATTCATCTTTGACTCATTATTGCTTTAAGTTTAGTTAATTCTGTAACTTATATTCTTTCTTTCTTTTTTTTAATCTAATTTTAGTTGCAATTTGAAATTTCTTTGACTCATCTAAATTTCATTTTAATCGTGATCAAATCTGTAATTACGTGGTAATATAATTTCTTTCCATTAGTTTAATTTAGTTCACAATTAATTTAAATTAATTCATTTCTCATAAATTTATTCATCATTTGATTTGTTTACATCAACTTGGTAATTCAAACATTGTTATTATTTGGATTAATTTTTTCCAAGATTCATTCACATTTATCTTTTTTCATTATTGTTTTAATCTTTTAAATCAATTCAATACGTGTAAGTTTAACAATTTTTTTGTTTTTATCTCTTTGCGTAAACAAATTAAAATTAACTGCTAATCATTGTTCTATATTTCCTTTTATTCGCTATTTTACTCCTAATATATTTTTTATAATTCCTAGCTCATTCATGTTAAGCTTTTAATAAAATTTTAATTTTTTTATCTCTATCTGTTCAATTTTAATTGTAACATGACAACATTAATGATGAACTTTAAACTCACTAGTTCCAATTATACTGCTTGGAGGCCTCACATGGCTGACCTTCTACAATCTCGACACTTGTTGGCTACTATTTTTTCACCAAACTTGAAACCGTCTTCCATCGCTCCTCCGGCTGACCAGAATGCCTGGAAGTTTAAAGATGAGGAAGCATTTGGACTACTTGGATTCTCATTACATCCAGATTTATATCACCTTATTGCCGATTGTACTGAGGCTCATCAGGCTTGGCACGTATTGGAGACCACATTTCAAACTCA
>MU228426.1:732418-745200 GCA_018584345.1 Thuja plicata | reverse complement strand
GCACTAGTTTTAGCACTCTGTCACTTCAAGTGACTCTTTGTATGAGCTTGGCTCTCTCTCTCTCTCTCTCTCTCTCTCTCTCTCTCTCAGGCAATTTTCCCATTCATATTTATTCACGGGGGTTTTTTCATGCTTTTCCCCCATCCAAAATCTTGTCTCCTTGTTGCCTTTTCTTTGGTGAATTCTCCTCATTTTGTGCAAATTCATGGTAAATCTCCTATCTCCTGCTCATTGAATTAAACACTTCATGTTTCTCTCTACATTTTTGTTATTATTTTAACATAAGCAGATCACTAAGAATGTGTTACATGTTGTAACTAGTTACCCCATAACTGACAAGCCTAAGACACACAAGCATCCCTCCCATCCAGAAGTTGAAAAAATCACAAATGTTGTGTGGGATAACAGAGGTCTCAAGGTGAAAACCATCACCGACGAGGAACTAAGGTTCGGTGCATGTGTAATAGGCTAAAAAATCTTCCAAGCAAGCAAGCTAAACATCATTGCATCAACAAAAGTAAGCACAGCCTACAAGATAATAACGAAGGGAATATAGATGGATCTATGTGAGATCATGTGGAAGCAACTTGATGAGAATATGACAACAATCAGGTCTACAAAGACTAACACATGTAAGTTCGGTTCACTCATTATGTGTATATTCTTTTATTTTCAAGAATACTTTCCTTCAGTAGGAAAAGTGAAGTGGGATACTACAAAGCTGCTCACATTGCAGATTAGTGAACTTATCAAGTCACTAGGTGATAATTTTGACTTAGTAATGACTGAATACTTCCTTGGCTTCAAGGAAAAGATGATGGAAAGAGTGAGGATCCCTAAATAGTTGATTAAACAACATAGGGATGAAATATGTTTTATGGTAGACACAGATTTCACTCACATTAAACTAGTTGTACTAAGGACAGCCTGGTTAGCACCTCTTGACTATGAGATTAACATAGATCAAGAAACCAATGCAATTGATGTATTAATAAATGATCCACTTGACAGTAAACAACCAAGATTTGGAACTTATGAAGAGGCTAAGTCTAAGATAAAAATAGGCCTAGTCATCAAGAAGACTGTCAACAAGAAGAACAAAATGGTAAAGAATCTTGAAAATATTTTGTCGGTCAATGAGGAGGAAAAAGAACAAACAAAGGAAACTGAGGAATAGGTTACCATCAGTGTAGAGGAAGATAAGAAACAATCAGATTCTAAGGCCACTATATCTAACACACCTCCACCTCCTACAAAGAAACCAAGAACCACAATGGCTCAAAGAACAAGAAGTCAAACTGTAAAGGCCACTACACCTCTCAAGAAAGGTCAAGTGATGACCTATAAGAGGAAGCAACAAACAAAGGAGAAAAGTGTGAAACAAACACGTACAAAAAGGAGGAAAAGATTAGTCAGGACCAAAGCTGACATAGAAGATTTAAAAGAGGATGAGCCTAATGTAGAGAAAAAAATATCAGCCCCTAGGACTATGGATGAAATTTCCAATTCAATTGCAACAACCGGTATAATGACTGATAGGAGAATCAGACTGTGGGAGAAATTGGAGCTAGAGGACCCACACAAAATACAAGATGTAATAATCAAGGCAATGGTCAAGTTCAAATATGTACCAGTAAAATGTATAGGCCAAATACCCAAAGAACTAGGAGACAAAATTTTACAACAATGGTCATATGCTCTACACCTAGAAAAGGAAGCAAGGGAGAGGGTACTTGTCACACTTATGACTCCTGAATCAAAGATGGAAGAAATCAAATAAATAATGAAGAAGCACTCAAGTAAATTTGTAGCAAAGATTAGAGCTTACAAAGTGCTAGAGGATAAATTTATAGAGCTGGACAGCATGATCGAGGCCAAATGGAGACAAATCCTAGATCTACCTATAGAGTCAAAAATTTGTGAGAATCAATTACTTCTCACCGAAACACCTCATGTAGAGGAGGAGAAAGATAAGGCAAGTCCTAAGCACATTTCTTTGGATAATGTAGATAATAATGATCCCATTGACTTAGACCAAGTCATGGATGATCTTGACATTCAAGACATCACTCATTATGATTCAAATAAAGATCCACAGAAAGAAGATGATGTCATTTTCATATCTCTTAAGGATCAAACCAAGAAAAAAGAATTGGAGACAAAAAGAAATAATGACTTGGATGTTGTTGATGAAGTATGGCCAGACACTTAAATTATTGACATCATAGGTCTGGACCCTACCGATCAAATACAAAAAGATGAATATGACACTGCTCAATAGGATCAAATCGATGAGGACACACTTCTAGATGCAGCACAAGTAGGCACATAGAATAACATGCCAGTATTGATAAAGTCCATCAATCTACTGGAAGGAAATGAAGAATCAAATATAGTAGATACAAGAATACCCGAGGACAAGGGTGATGTGAAGACAAAGGATACAACCGATCAACCAAAAGATACAACTCCAGATCAAGTTGCAACCGATGATCACAAAGACAAGTCTACTGATCAAAATAAAGAAGAGGATAAACAAGTAGAAGAAGACAAGTAGAAGGACAAGAGTGAAGAAGCAAAGGCAAATGAACAGGAGAATAAAATAGAAGAGAAATCTATAGAAACACCCAAGGTTGATGGAGAGACGTCTTCACCAAACTAACAAGTGAACCCCGAGAAGAAAACACAAGAAGCTTCATCTAAAAATCCTTCATCAAGTGCCTTAGAGAAGAAAAATGAACTTGCAATGGTAGTTCATACATCTTCTAATATATAAATCTCAAGGAAGAAGAAGAGAAAGAATAAGAATCCAGTCACTCTAGATGAAATTATTGAGATTCTAGTTTGTGATCCTAGGACATTGGATCCAACTAAATTGACAAAGTATACAAGACTTTGTGAAAGGAAAGCCATGCAGGGAAAGTTGAGAAAATCCACCAAGGAAGCAAAGGTACTTGAAGTTGCATGAGGAATACTTCAGAAAATTGTACCTGATATAGACGTTGATCAAATAGCCCCCATGCTTAATCAATTAGTCATTCTCACTAATGCAATCATATCTCAAAACATAGATGTTGAGAAGGCTATGGAAGCTAGACTGGAAAAGAAGTATGAATTCAAGTTAGCTGAAAAGATAAGCCAAGAAGTGGCACTACAAAAGGTGAAGATTTTTAAACTGGTAAGCATAGTAGATCCAATTATTTTAGAAGCAATAGACTTAATACAGAAATTATGCACATTAGATCAACTCACAAAGGAGTATACCGAAAAGATAGCACAAATAGATGTTGATCTTCAAACAAGTGCACAAAGTCTCACAAACAGTGCAAAGGCAATCAAATTGCACAATGAGCAGCTCAAGAAAGCTCAGAAGCTGAGATAAGACATATAGATTATAGAAATCAAGTTCAGATATGAGGTGAAGGAGCTTCAAGCTCAACTCTTACCAACTCTCACACTACTGCAACAACATATGACATAGGCAAGAGCACTTATTGCCTCCCCAAAAATGTCTATCCTAGATAGTATTTATAATATGCATGCCAGAATTGAGCTAGAGCACATGGCATTAGAAATCCTCAAGGAAAAATGGGAGAAAATGCTCAAAGATATCAAGAACACCCACTCCTACATTCTTGACACACTGTAAGTTACACATTTTTGACAACTTATAAGTTGTACATTTTTTTTATGAGTATCAAATAAAGGGGGAAATGATATGTACAGTTAATCAATAAAAGGGGGAAATGAAAGGAGGAAATGATTTGTATAGTCAGTCATTTGAAAGAGGAGAGAACAGAAAAAGGGAATGTATAGTATAAAGGCAAGTATACATGTACATATACTTATACTATACCGATGCATACAGTTAGGGGGACTCATGTAATGACAAGGATATATACATGGTGTACATACTAAACACTTTAGTATTATGCACATATCAGTTTTTGATACTAATGTCAAAGGGGGAGATTGAAGATATTATATTTTACCATTAGTATATACAAAGAAAAACATGATCAACACCATCGGTTTATACTACACTGATAGACAAGGCATAGCACTACCTGACACCAAGGTTACCAATACTGCCAAGTACAAAGCATCCCAACAAACACTATTCAGTGTTACTCAATGACAAAAATGACAAGGGAGCCCGACGAGTAACCAATAGTGCAACCCGACGAAATAATCAAAGAGTGGAACCCGACAGATGAAGGGAACCCGACAATCAATTCAATGAAGGAACACCGACAAAATTTTAGTTCACATTGATGATCAAGAACCGAAAGTCAATTACATCCCGCAAAAAGTGGATCTGACTATCCACGTCAAATAAATCACTGAAGTTTTATATTTACCTTCTTGATTTGTTTTAAATCCATTACGTGCGAAATCAATGTAATAGTTATTATTTTTATCAGTTTAACTATTTTAAAACATGCAAACTAAATTATCAAGGTCAAGTTATATACCTTGGATCTAGAGTTAACATTGTAATGCGTGATTCTAGAATAGGTCAAATACTTGTGTAAATAGATGATCAATCAATTATGAACATGTATTTCAATGATGATTGTAGCCACTAAGAGCATATAAGGATCAGACAAGAGAATTCATGCAACAACATAGACAAAGATAAAATTAGTTGTCAAGAACAGAACACAGGCTAGCGACGAGCAGGAAAAGGTATTAATCAATCACTATAGGTGATATTCATATTTTGTGAGCTTTAAAGGATCTGTAATCAGCAATTATAGATTGCATACAGTCAGGTCAAACATATTGTACACATTCTAAAAAGTGGGGTACACTTAAGAAATCCTTTCAAGGAAGGTGGACTTAACAGTCTTATTGTAAATCTCTTAACCAAGTGCACACTTCATTAGTGTTGTTAAAATATCTTAACAGGGTAGATCCTAACAAGTCTCCACATTAATACTCCTAACAGGGTAGATCATCAAAAGTGATCAATTGTAAGCCTTTATCGGCTCCCTTCCATTCTATAGATAGTGAAGTTTTGTGGGTGCCATCCCTACCACAATTTTTACTTCCTAACAAAATTTTTCTGCGATATCATATCTTGTGTTATGTGTCTATTACTTTCATGAATGTTTCTATGCATGTTGCATACAATTAAGTTTATGAATTAATACTACATGCATAAGAAATAATATCATAAATGGTTGGTAATACGATAAATATTGTTTACTAATGACGAAAGGTGAAAAGTGTTAAAAGTTTTAGAGCAACTGATTCACCCCTCCCCTCTCAGTACAACTTCCCATTAACCCCAACAACATATCTATACCAAACACCAGTCATTCTATTGTTGATGGATAGGGAAATTCAAGGAGTATATTATAAAAAGGAGGAAGGATATACTTTGGCATTGTTGTCAAAGGGAGATAATATCCTAAGAATTCAAAGGGAGAGATTATATGCATATGAAATATTCATCATGTCTATCAAAAGGAAGAGAAGTATCATAAGGGAGAGATGACTTAAGATGACTTAAGAGAGATGTAACCTATAAGGGAGAGAATATCAAAAGGGAGAGAAGTATCATGAGGAAGAGATGATCAAGGAGAGGAATAGTCAAAGGGAGAGACAACATCAGAAAGGAGATAGAATCAAAATTTGCTACATCTATCTAGTGAAGGGATTGAAGATTGAAGAAAGCACTCTACAAGAAAGAAATCTAAGCTATATGAACTTACTGATAGCCAGACATTTGTATTGGTTATAGAACAAAAAGATTGGTAGATTGATGAACTACAACTGATATATTTCATATTGTATTAATAATAATATAGTATGATAATGTTGTGTGTTTCCATCAATGCCAAAGGGAGATATTGATGAGCTATAACTGATTTAATGTTTGAAGATGTTGAGTTGATGATCACCGAGCTGCAGAAAGTTAATGCAAGACATTAAATTAGTTAATGTATTGTATTGTCATTGATGTCAACTTGATATAATCGGATTGGTTATATACAAAGTGTCAAAGACTTTAGAGAACCAAAAATATAAAGGTTATGCTATAAGTAATGCATAAATGTTTTGTATTCACCAAAGTGACAACAAACACCGATGGTCAGTGCACCCCGATGGATAGAGAACCCTGAGATGAAAGTCATAGTGATACCCAAGTGAGAAACCTAAGAAAGCATTACCAATGAGAAGAATCACAAGCATTACTGACGAGCAGAATCACAAGCATTACCAACGAGCAGATTCATAGTGTTACCCGAAGGACAGACAACCTCGATGGAGATGCCCAAGGAGAACTAAAGTGTTGACTGAGCTAACAAGGAGTTCAAACACCGAAAAGAAATGAAGTTTAAAAATGACAAAAGACTTAGCTGGCAAGAGCTAACGAAGGAGTTAAGTGGTTGTTAATATTTTTTTCATCGACAAGTTAAAAGATAGAGATAAGAAAGAGATTTAAAGTTTTTTTATTCCAGTTGTCTAAAATAAATCCACGGGATAAAACTGAAGTAAAGCTTTAAAGAAAGATTGGCTAGAATTGCGGATCATGCCAAGAATAAGAAAGGCAATGACTGAGAAATGGTGAAATCATGTCTATAAAGAGACAAGCTAATTTATTGTGAATTAGGGGGTGAATAGAGAAGAGGATGCTGAAGAGAAACTAATGAAGAAAGACTTCAATCAGACCTGATCAATCAAGCTGAAGAATAGAGCTAATTCTGCAAACACCGAGCAACAGAGAAGCACAACATTATGAAGTAGAAATAAGTGGAGAAAAGGTATTGAAAGGAGACATTGATCATAAAGGTATTATGAGCTTACAATAGATATAAAATTATGCAAAGTATAGTTGTAAATGTGAACAAATCATTTACTATTTCAATTTAACCATTGGATCGAAAAGTCTCTTAACTGAGAAGGACTTAACAATCCTTTATATATTGAGATACATCCTAAGGAGTATCAAAAGGTTTGATCATGAAGATAAAATACAGATGCCAGATATCAAGTGACAAACTACACAAGGTTTGGTCATAAAGGTAGCATAGAGATGCCAGATATCAAGTGACAAACTATTCTATTTAAATCCTCTAACAAGGTCACACTTAATAGTATTTTTGTAACCTTTAACAAGGTTGGCTCTTCACTGAGCTCACTTTAGATGAGTGAAAATTTTGGGTTACCAGTCCCAAGTGGTTTTTTCCTTAACAAGATTTTCACATTAAAAATCCATGTGTCAATGTGTTTATGATTCATTACTTTAGTGTTTTTCATTACACATAATTAATCTAGATTGATCAGTATACACTAAGTAATTTACTGTATTTCAGTAAATGAAAGAGTGCTAATTAGTAAATAGTAAGAATAAGGTTTAATAGTGAACTTTGAGCAATAGTTATTTGTTAAGATTATTTGAAGGCATACATCTTGTGGGACTAAAGATAACTTGAGGTTTATATTTAAGATATAAAGTTTTGTGGATGACTTATCTAAATATTTTTGAGGCCACTGATTCACCCCCCNCTGATTCCCCCCCCCCCCCCCCTCTTAGTTATTCTAACATAGCAAGGTCACTCCTATCAAGGTGAAGATCTTAATAGATCTAAGGTAAATCCCTTAATAGGGTCACTAATGAACTATAACTGATTGAATGTTTGAAGATGTTAAGTTGATGATCACGCAAGGCATTAAATCAGTTAATGTATTGTATTTTCATTGATGTCAACTTGATATAATCTATATGGTCATGGACATACTGCCAAAAACTTCAAAGAATCGATGAATCAAAGGCTATGCTCTCAGTAATGCATATAAGTCAAGTATTCACCAAGCGACTATATACACCAATAGAGTACACACCGACAGTCAGAGTAAAAGAGAAAAGTCACAGTATTACCCGACGAGAAAATGCACAGCATTAACAAAGAGAAAAGTCATAGTGTTTCTCAATGAGCAAAGCACAAAGTAACCCAACAAACATAATTACAGTGTTGCCTGACAAACGAAGATCCCAAAGACAACTGACGTCACACCGATGGAACAGTCAGTTATCACCAATGACTAATTGAAGTATTGACTGACAGAATAGAGAGTTTAGAAATGACAAAATGCTTAGCTATCAAGAGCTAAAAATAGACTTAACTGATAGTTATCATTTTTTTAATCAACAAGATAAAGTCGGAGATAAGTAATGGATTTAAAGCTTCTTTATCTAGTTGACAAGAAGATCTCTACGAGATAAAATTGGAGTTTTTATTTAAATCTAACTGGCAAGAATTGTGGATCACGCCAAGAATCAAGAAAGCCAAGAAATGGTGAATCATGTCTATAAAGAGACAAACCCAATTCATTACAAATTGTGGGGTGAAGAGAAGAGAAAAGAGAATAGACGCTGAAGAGATTTTGAAGGAGAATAAAGTCTTCATTCAGACCTGATCAACAAGTTGCGGAAAGAGCTAGATTCTGCAGACACCGACGAATAGTGAAATACTATCACAAGGCAGAACAGTGTGGAGCAAAGGTATTGAATTGATTATATTGATCAGAAAGGTAATGCACTTACAATAGATCTAAAAAACTACAATTCAAGTTGTATGGGTGAACAGATCACTTTAGTGTTTTAGTTTAACCATTGAAGCATCAAGTCTCTTAACTGAGCAAGACTTAAAATTATTTTACAATTGAGATACATCCCAAGGAGTATCAAAAGTTTTGATCATAGAAAGTAGCATTGGATATGCCTGATACCTATTGACAGGCCAAGTGAGTGTTTGATCAAGGATGGTAGCATTAGATGCTAGATACTAAATGACAAACTATCTTTTAAATCCTCTCACAAGGTCACACCTAACAATGTGTTTGTAACCTTTAACAAGGTTGGAACTTAACCGAGCTCACTTTAGAAGAGTGAAAATTTGGGGTACCGGTCCTAGTTGTTTTTCCCTTAACAGGGTTTCCACATTAAAAATTCATTTGTTATGTGTTTATGTTTCATTACTTTATTATTTTGCATTTCACATAAGATATTCTAGATTGATCTATATACACTATTTATTTACTGTGTTTCGGTAAATAGTAAGACTTCTTATCGGTAAACATACAGAATAGATATTTACAAAGCATTCCGACAAGTAGTAATTGGTTATAAGTATTTAAAGGCATTCATCTTGTAGGACTGAGTATAACTAGAGGCATAAAAGTGGTAATAAGTTTTAAGGGTTGATTTAAGGATTAATTTTTGAGGCCACTGATTCACCCCCCCCTCTCAGTTATTACTAAAAATTGGTATCAGAGCTTGTGTGCTTAGAAGGAAGGTTTCAAGACCTAAGATAAAGATCACAAGATGAACAGACAAGATGTGCCCAAGTTGAAAAAAGACAATTTTGCTTCATGGCAAAGCAGAATAAGACTCCACTTATCAGGTATTGGAAATGATGTTACTCAATACATAGATATTGAATATGTGTTTCCCACAGGAGCACCCATAGTTGAACAAATGATAGAGAATCATGAGCATAAATGCATGATAATAGAGCTTGCTTCCTCACTCTCCAATGCTAAATTTGAAGATTTCAAAGCATGCACAACTGCAAAGCAGATGTGATACAAATTAAAGCTTGTACATCATGGTGATATAAATGTTCTGAGAGCCAAGGAAAAAAGCCTTAGAGGAGAGTTTGATGATCTCAGAGTGAAAGAAAGTGAAAACATCACACAATACAGGGAAAAAATCAAAGAGGTAGTCAATGCAATCCAAGGAGTTGGAGGTTTACTAGATGAGGATACAGTGGTAAGTAAAATTCTAAGAACCTTACTACCTACTTATGCTATTAGAGTATCTACCATTCAATAAATGAGAGCAGTAGAAAATAGCAATGTTACTCTAGACAGTTTGCTTGGAAGACTGATTTCATTTGAGATGAATAATTTTGATAATAGTGTCTTACCAAACATAGAGTCTGCATTCAAATCTTCTTTGAGAATAAGTAAATCAAGTCATAAACACACTATGAGAAAAGATAGTAATAGTGAAAGTGAAGAAGAAGATCTTGATTAAATTGAAGCACTTATGGCTAGAAGAATGCAGAGAAGCAAAGGTAAATACAAAGGTAAAATGCCACTTGTTTTTTTTAATTGTAAAGAGATTGGACACTTTACTGCAAGATGTTCTAACATAAGAAAAGATGACAAAAGTAATGACATGTCATTTGAAAAGAAGTATGACAGAGGTGATACAGAAGAAACTGACAATCAGAAAGAAGAGACACCCGAGACTACAAGGACAAAGGAAAGAAGGCCAGTTACCTAGCTAAATGCAAAGATGATGATACTGACACTGAATATGATGAAGACATCAAGATGGTGTTGGTGGCAGTAAAAGATGATTCAGATGATGATGAAGAAAGGTATGTAGATGTCAGTAATAACTGAGAGGGGTGGGTGAATCAGTGGCCTCAAAAATTTATCCTTTAAACTTTAATCCACCAATCAATACACCTCAGATTATTAAGTCCCTACAAGATGCATGCCTTAAAATACTTGAAATAATTAACTGTCTGTCGGTTTACCTTGTCTGTCCTTATTCTCCTTGATTATCGATAAGCAGTAAAACTTATTTACCGATGTGCAGTAAATATGCAGAGTATACCAATCAATCCAGAAATGCATATGTGAAATGTAAAACAATAAAGTAATAAATCATACACACATAACACGTGGATTTTAACGTGGAAACCCTGTTAAGGCAAAAAACCACTAGGACCGGTACCCCAAATTTTCACTCTTCTGAAGTGAGCCCTGTTAGGAGCCAACCCTGTTAAAGGTTACAAACACACTGTTAAGTGTGACCTTGTTAGAAGATTTTTATACATAGGTTGTCACTTAGTATCTGGCATCTACACTACCATCCTTGAATTGGCCTTCTTCTTATATTGTCAATAGGCTTTATGATAATCTTACTACCATCCTTGAATCAGCCTCCTTCTTAGACTATCAATAGGCTTTAGGTAAGACCAATGCTACTTTCATGAATCAACCTTTTTGGCATTCTGTTAGGATATACCTCAATTCTAGAAGACTGTTAAGTCCTGCTTTATTAAGAGACTTGATGCTTCAATGGTTAAACTAAAACACAATGACCTAATTCTAATACAACTTTAAATTGCAGATTTTCAAATCTATTTACGTACAATACCTCTCTGATCAATGTATCAATTCAATTCCTTTGTGCTCCACACCTTCTCTGTGATGTTGTACTTCACTGTTTGTCAGTGTCTGCAAAATTATTTAGCTCTCCCTTAGCTTGATTGACCAGGACTGTATGAAGTTTATCCTTCACCAGTTTCTCTTCAGCATCCTTCTTTCTTTTCACTCCCCTTCCGTGTATCTGATTGCTTGCAGAAATGAATAATTCTTGTCTCTTATATAGACATGATATTCCTTAATTCTTGATTCTTGATTCTTGATTCTTGGCGTGAAAAACAATTTAGTTAATTTGATTTACGGCTTTAACTCCTAATTTATCTCGTAGTTATCTTCTTGCCAACTGTATAAATCTTCTTTAAATCAATTACTTAACTGCGTTTTGAATAAAATAAATAGAACAACCAGTTAAGTCTATTCTTAAGCTCTGTCGGCTATATATTTTGTCATTTTCTGATCTCTCTGTTCTGTCGGTCAATTCTACAGTTTGTTGTCGGTGACAACTGCCAGTTCCATCAGTGTAAATTCAGTTAGCTTCAGGATCTCCATCCGTCAGGCATCATTGGATCTTGCTCATTGGGAAACATTGTCTTCTACTTGTTAGGCATCACTGTGACTTTATTTCTATCTTTACCGATGGTGTGCACTCCATCAGTGTTGTCTGTCACTTAGTGAATACTTGAATTTTATGCATTGCTAAAAGCATAATCTTTGTTCCATTGATTCTCTGAAGTCTTTGGCATTATTTACATGACCATACAGATGATATCAAGTTGACATCAATGACAATACAAACCATTAACTAATTTAATGTCTTGCATCATCTTCAACTTAACATTATCAAACATTCAATTAGTTACATGTCATCAATCTCTCCCTTTGGCATTGATGGCACCATAATATATTATCATACTATACTATTTCTAATACAATATGAAATACAATTGTTGAGATTCATCAAATTACCAAATAGTTTTTTTTGATAACTGATAAAAATGTTTGACCGCTGGTAAGCTTTGTGTTAGCTTAGATTTGATTCTTGCAGCTTTCTAGTTTCTTCTTCTGATGTGTTGTGTCCTCTGTTCTTCTACTTTGATGTTGTTGTCTTTTTTTTGCAACTCTTGTTGGTATCATTTCTCTCCCTATGGATATGATATCTCCCTGTTTGGAGTAATCTAATAATGAATAGTTTCTGATGATAATATGGATACATTCTCTTCCTTTGACAACAATGCCAAACAAATATTTTACAAATATATGACATTAATGTCAAATAAATATTGTCTTTTATCCATAATATATTCCTTGAATTTCCCTTATCCATCATCAATACAACATTATGCTCTTGTGCTCGGTTCTGATATATACCTTTCTGTATATAGATGTAGCTTTGAAGTTCATCTTTTGCTTGCATCAACAAGAATGATATTCTGATAATATATAAGTTGATGTATCCTTTAGTCTTTTACTGACTGGTAGACATGGGTTTGACCCCTAGTCTCTTTCTCAAGTACTCAAATGTATCCTTGGGCAGTGGCTTGGTGAAGATATCAGCCAATTGTTCTTTTGATTGCACATATTCAAGT
>MU228426.1:699297-709883 GCA_018584345.1 Thuja plicata | reverse complement strand
TGGATAATAAGAAAGGTTGGACGGCTGTGTAGGTGGACGTAGCCCAGGTTTTGGGTGAACCACGTTAAATCTGTGTGTTATCTGCGTTTAGTTTCTTTCTTCTATTGTTTCTGCGTATAACTATTTACTCTTATATTATTCCGGTTCTGTCAAACCCTAACAGGTTTCACTGTAGGTTCTCTTCCATTGTCTTTTCTATATCTAGATTGATTAGGTTTCCTTCAATTTTATTTCTTGTGCCCATATCCATTACAATTAAAACAATAACCAGAAAAGGTCTTAAGAGGGGCATTACCTCTGTAATCTCTTTTTATGTGTCCAAACTTGTTACAACCAAAGCATCTACCATTGAAGGGTCTAATATGCTCTCTAGGTTCTTCAATAGTAGGTTTTTCAGCATCAATCTTTTCATCAAAGTTTTCTTATTGTTTCTTCAAACATCCAGCTTCATTGAATCCAACACTAGTCATATCACCTTTAGGGTTCTTTCTGTCTCTTTTTTCATCTATCAAATCACTTCTAGTGTTAATTTTCTCAATGTGTTTCTTTGCCTCAACAAGTTCACCTTTTATGATCTGATTGTATTTCTCCAATTCTAGATACTTGTTCTTGTAGTTGTCAGCCTCATTCTTCATTTGTTATATCAAAGTATTTGCACTATTCAAAGCTTCTTCAATATTATTCTTAGCATCTTTTTGTAATTGAATCTCTTTAGTCATGGCTTCATTCTCTAGCTTTAATTTCATTTTCTTCTTCAAGTTGCTTCATCTGATCTAAATTGTCTTTGTCTGAATCTTCTTTTATCAGAATCACAAGATCTTGTATCTGACTTCTGTAAATTTCAAGTTGGTCTCTAAATTTCTTTATAAATTTCTCAGCTCTTCACATGTTGAATCTTAATTCTCCATTCTCCAATTTTTCTTTATCAAGGTCTTCAAGTGAATTATCAAAATTTTCTTGCAAACTATCTAAATCCATTCTGATCTCCCTTAAGATGTTAGACTTTCTCTCCAAGGGCCAAAAGATCTGATACCAATTGTTAGGATTAGGTAATACTGAGAGGGGGGTGAATTAGTATTACAAAACTTAATTAAACTTTTCAACCAATTTCAAATAATCCATCAGCTTGTAGAAATGAAAGGAACATAAGCAAATAACACAGTACTCATAACACCATTATTTGTTGTTGAGGAAACCCTGGCCAAGGGAAAAACCCGATGGGGATGGTACCCACAAGCATGCACTAAAGTATAGTGTTCCTATTGGGAGACCTAGCCCTGTTAGGAGCTGAATATTACATAGTACATTTCCTTGTTAAAGGAATAACAACCCTGTTAAAGGTATACAACACCCTGTTAGGGGCCAACTAAGAATACAACTCTTACAATATAGTTCTATTACAAAATGTTCTCAGTAATGAACAAAACAAGTATCTCTAATGCTTAGATAGTTCTAGTCATAGTTCTTCAATGATATTTGTCATCCTCTGCTCTTCCATTAGTATATCACAACCAAAACTATGTTCACAACTCTTTCTTTGCTCAACAAAAAGATCTTACATATATATCTTTCTTCTTTACCAAGTTGGCTCTCAAATATAAATATTACATAGTCAGATCTCAATACAAAATACATTTAATAAAGAAAATATCAAATGCATAGTCGATACTCTTACATAATCAAAATATAGGTTATCAAAAATCATAATCCAACTCCAATTTCTAGGAGTCCACGTCATACTCCTTGAATCGTCACTTTTGTCCAGTTGCTCTGTATCACTGTTCTGTTGTTGTTTGTCTATCTTCAAATATCTCTAACTTACTGTAAACATCACCAGAACAAAATCAATCTTAGGTGGAGGTCACACATAACCCATACTATCTTCTTCTAATCTCTCTTGTTGTAACTCATCGATCTCGATCTTTGATACTCAAAATACCTCTGTATTTTTGCTTTTGTACTTAGTCGATTTCAGAGTCACCAAAACTTAACTTTAAAGGAATCGATCAATAAGCTAGATGTGTTTCCATAAATGACAACAAAAAAGTGAATCACATCATACAAAATTGATCACTTTCCAACAATAAAAAGATAAGTATGGAACTCCTTGAGTTTCAAGCTATTTTGATTCCCCATATAAAATCAATGCAAAAACACTTACAGAAGGCCAAAGTTTTGATCAATAATCAAGAAGTTAGTTCCATGGATAGCATGATTGGATTGCCAGTCGATACTGGTACACAAATTATTATGTTACAAGATTTAAAGTAAGCATGGGATACACCCCTAGCAGATTCCTAGAAGCGGTATAAACACATTTTTGATCTGATATAATCTAGTAGAGAAAAGTAAGTAATTTTATTTTTTCCATATTTGTCAAAAAAGGGGGATATATATGTAATAGAAAGGGAGATATATATGTATATGTGTAAGTGGAGATATATTATATAGGAAGTATTATCAAAGGGGGAGCTATATAAAATTTTGATGACTTTGATTTTTTTGTCAAAGATGCCAAACTAATGCCAAAGGGGGAGATTGATACTCCTAAGAGTTATTTTGTCGTCATTAGTTTATCAAAGTAATATTGATCATAAGATTTAGTTGGTGAAAGATGAAGGAGTTAATAAAGTAAGTCGGTAAAGAGAAAAGAGACAGTTGAAAAAGAAAATCAAGTTAAGCACTAAGCATAGACAAGCACCGAGCACGTTAGTTACCAAGTAGTGTTCGCCACCGAGCATAGATAGTTACCAAGCCAAGAGCACTATGTCATCAAGAAAGAACAAAGCATGTTACTGAGTATCACAGGGCCGACAAAACTATTCAATGTAGATACATTGAATCTATACATCAAGCACAAAATGTTCTACAAAATCCAAGGTGAGTGTTAGTTAGCACATTGGGATTGCAAACACCTGATTGCACATGGTCACAAGGTAGATCCACCAAGGGAAAATAAGAGGAATAATGCATTAGGAATGAAACCAACCTTGCACCACTTAACCTACACCGTTGAAGGAGAAATACCTAGAACTTTTCCACCACCTAAACATCATATAAAATAGAGTGTGAAGAACAGAACAAGAGAGAGTGTGTGGGAGAGAGTACGAGTGTGTAAGAGAGAAAGATAGTGAGTATGAGACAGTGACAAAGAAAGAGCATAATTGAGTACAGAGAAATTATAACATAACAACGAAAATGAATAAGTTTGATATTACCAAGTGTAGTATGAGGTAATGAAATCGTTGAGCATAGAGAGTCTGAATAACATTTAATTGATGCATTTTCACAGACATTTTTTATTAATTTTTATTGTATTAAGAGGAGTGTAAATCCCATTATTCGGTAGACTCTAATAGGTCTCATTTTGTAAATCCTTTGACAGGGTACATCTCTTAGATTAGAGATTTTTAAATACTTTAGAAAGGTAGACCGAATAAGTCTTTTTGTACTCATAACAGGGTAAGCTATGAGAAGTAGCTAAATATTGTAGCTCTAACCGAGCAACCTTTTTACTATAGTAGTGAAGGATTGTGGATCCCATCCCCACTGTAGTTTTTTGCTCTAACCAAGGATTTATGAGTGACCAAAAATCATGGTGTCATGAGATATGTTTGTATGTTTTGAGTTATATGCTTTATTATGTTTATCTGCAATGTATTCAGTTCA
The DNA here is from genome assembly GCA_018584345.1 of Thuja plicata. NCBI lineage: Eukaryota > Viridiplantae > Streptophyta > Pinopsida > Cupressales > Cupressaceae > Thuja > Thuja plicata. The sequence goes on along the minus strand of MU228426.1, from coordinate 706,214 downwards.
ATAAATGTTAAAACATTTTGCAGTATTGATTCACCCCTCCCCTTTCAATACTTATATTTCCATATTTAATCCAACATATACCATATTTCCTTTTCCATTAGATTTATCAACCACAAGATTACAAATAGTCCCCAAACCAAGGATCTTAACTTGTAAAACCATGTGCAAGGGCACATAAAACAAAAACAAAAGGCTAAAGATTACTAAAGTTCCAAGTCAACTAGTTGAAGAGACCTTAGAAAATAAAATATCTCAACCACTTGTATCATGCTTAGAAATATATTGCAAAAGAACAAATGATCACCAAAAAAGAGAAAAAGAAGATATCAGAGATAAGGAAAGACTCCGTGATCCAATCAAATAGAAAAGTTTATTATGCTATGGAATCATGGATCAAATAAAAATAACAACCATGGATGACACAAGCTAGCCATTTGTGTTGTGCCAGGTGATCCATGAGAGAGAGAGAGAGAGACAAGGAAGAGGGAGGAGGGATAAATGGTCTAGAAATTTTTGTTATGCTAGTTTTGTCCATCAGAGAGAATCTAAAGAGGGAGTTGATGGTCTAGTGCATGCTATTCAACTCATGAAAATCTATGCAAATAATAGGTTGAATGGTTTATCAAATTGTGTTATGTTAATCAACCAATCCTAAAAATGTATGCAAAGGAAAGGTCAAATGGGCTAGCAAGTTGTGTTATGATAGTTCAACCAATCCTAAGGATAAAAAAGGAAAGCGTTGTGTCTAAGGAAATCTGCCAAAAATGTATAAAGGAAAGTGATCTAGCCCTAAAAAGTTCTATTATTCTAGTGTACTCTTCCTAGCTTCCTTGAAGTAATAAAAATATTTGCAATAAGGAGGCCATATATGCCCCCCCCCTCCTAAGATGGAAAAATAGGACTATATAGACATCTTAAGGAAAAAACGGAACCAATATAAAGCACCTTTAACACTAAGGAGGTATCCCATAAGCAACACCCAGTCCAAGCCAAAGGGGTCAAAACTCCTATAAGGTCAAGGAAGGGACGAATGCAAAGAGATACCATGCAACAAGTGTAAAGGGGTTCTTTTGAAGGATCAATAAATTTTTAATATCATCCTTGACCAATAGAAGGGAAGAATTCAAACCTTTCTCATTGCTAGATAAAGAGATTCTTAATGAAGTATTACACACTTTTATCCCCTAAGTAAGGGAATTGATGAACTACAACTGATTGTATGTTTGAATTCATTTGTTGATAATCAACCGAGTTGCAGATGTGATGATAAACATTATCAGTTAATGTATTTTCATTGATGTAAAGTTATTTGAGTATCATTATGGTTGAAAAAAAAAATTATAGATTGAAGATTTGGAACAAAAAATGTTTGTGTGGTCGGTATATGAAAAATTATCTATAAACCGAGAGACAGTGAACACCAAGTAAAGCACAGTGTATACTGAGCATAGTGATAACCGAGCAAGGGAATGCCGACACAAGTATTGACCGAGCAATTTAATCAAACTGAGGCCGACTAGAATGTTGAGTTGGCAATTGATGATTTCAAGGTAAAAGATAAACTTTGTTATTTTGATCAAATGGTTATGAAAATTCAATGAACATTGGATGAGAAAGATTGAAATGTGTTTTTAACACAACTATCAAGGATGGTTTAAGCATCAAAATCAATGATGGAGATTAAGCGGAAAAATATGAAGGATAGAAATTAAATGAGCTATGATGTCTATATAAGAGACAAGAGATTCATTATGAATATACATGATGCTATACATGATACACCTGATGTGCACATGCAAATTTTATGCATGACTGATCAAACTAGATAAAGACAGAACCAAACATTTTCTGCAGACATCACCGAGAAAATAGATGAAAGAGCATTACCGAGCAGAACAAGTATGAAGTATCAGATGAGCTGAAGTGAACAAAATTGGCCGGAGGTATTATATACTTAACATAGATCTAAAAATATGAAAAATTGATTTTTATTTGAATCAGATCATTACTGTATCAGTTTAACCATTGTTACGGATAAATCTCTTAACCGAGTAGGACAGTAAAAGTCTTTATTAAGACATTCTAATGAATGTTGAGTGTTTTCTTGTTGACCCCATAGTGAATGCATGGTCAAGAGATAACTGTTAGTTTTAGATCCTCTAACCAGGTCACATTTAATAGTGTGCATTGTAACCTTTAACAGGGTTGACTCTTCACCAAGCTCACTTCAGAAGAGTGAAAATATTTGGGTTACCGATCCCAAGTGGTTTTTTCTTAGCAGGGCTTCCAAGTTAAAAATCTGTGTCAATGTACATGAATTTTGTGGATTGTTATTTTACTTTACACTTTACTTTATTGACCTAGATTAGTAATCATAGTATTAATTTATTGATACTCGGTAAACACTATTGACTAAAGTTTGAGATTACAGAACACATTTCACAGAGTTGAATTATATGTTTGAATTTGTTTTTATATACATATGGAGGAATTTGGGACTGTAGGATAATTGGGAGCTAATTGATTCTAACTGACCCCCCCCTCTCAATTATTATAATAATTGGTATCAGAGCATACAGTGCTTAGAAGAATGTTTTGAAGGACTTAAGCTAAAGATCACAAGATGTATAAGAGAGATGCACCGAAGCTGAACAAGGATAACTTATCGACACGGAAAAGAAGAATGAGACTATACCTATTAGATATTGGAGACAACATTGCAGATTATCTGGATAATGAATTCATTCTACCCAATGGACCTTTGACTATTAATCAGATGAAAGAGAAACATGAACATAACCTTATCATGGTGGAGATTTCTTCTTCACTTACTGATTTTGAATTTGAAGATATCAAGACATGTACAACTACCAAGAAAATGTGAGACCAGCTTACACTAGTTTATGGAGGAGATGCTAATGTACTGAGAGATAAAGTTGAAAGTCTTCAAGGGAAGTTTGATGACATGAGAATGAAAGAAGGAGAGAAAATAACACAGTATAGTACCCAACTTAAGGAAGTTGTGAATGTTATTCGAAGATGAGGTGGAACTATTGATGAAGACACTATTGTGAGTAAGATTCTTAGAACTCTATTTCATATTTATTCTATAAGAGTCTCTGCATTACATGAAATGAGATCAGCACCTTGAAATAATATTACTATTGATAGTCTTGTTGGAAGATTGATTTTTTTTAGCTGAATAATTTTGACAACAATATTATACTATGGAATCAACATTTATGTCTACTTTGAAAATTGGCAAATCTAGTAGCAAACACATAATTAGAAATAACAGTGATAGTGATAATGATGACAAGGATCTTGATGAACTTGAAGTTTTAATAGTTAGAAGATTGCACAAAGGTAAAGGAAGATATAAAGGTAAACTACCTTTGATATAATTTAACTGTAAAGAGATTGGCCATTTTTCTGCAAGATGCCCTAATAGAAAGAGTGATGATAGAAATGATAGATCTAATAACAGAAAGGATTATCGATACTAAAGAAGAAACTGAGAGTATGACAGAAGAGATAACTGAGATTACAAAGATAAAGGTAAGAAGGCTTGTTACATTACTAAAGATAAAGATAATGATAGTGGTTCTGAAAGTGATGAAAATATTAAGACAATGTTTGTAGCTTTGAAAGATGATTTAGATGAAGATGAAAGGTATGTAGAAACAACACTTATTTCTAAAGTTAGTAAGCATGATATTTGGGTTATTGATAGTGGTTGTACACATCACATGACTGGAGATAAAGGAAAATTGAATTTCTTGAACATTATGATGGTGGATCTATTAGAATGGGAAATGATACACCCTATCAAGTGAAAGGAAAAGGTACTATTATGCTAAACAATCAAATAAAATGTGAGAATTCATATTGGGTAAAAGGACATAACTATAATTTGTTGAGTGTTTCACATTTGAATCACACAGGTTACTGAGTCGCATTTGAAAATAGAAAAGCTAGAATCTGTGATGGAACTAGAAATTTGATCGGCACTGGTGAACAATCTAAAGGTAACCTATTGTACCTTGATACTGTTGAAACTACTTGCTTATTAAAAAAGAATGGAGATATATGGTAATGGCATAAAAGTGTTAGTAATAACTGAGAGGGGGGGTGAATCAGTGGCCTCAAAAATTAATCCTTAAATCAACCCTTAAAACTTATTACCACTTTTAAGCCTCTGGTTATACTTAGTCCTACAAGATGAATGCCTTGAAATACTTATAACCAATTACTACTTGTCAGAATGCTTTGTAAATCACTCTTCTATATGTTTACCAATAAGTAGTCTTTCATTTACCAAAACACAGTAAATAGCTAGAGTATACCGATCAATCCAGAATTGCATATGTGAAATGTAAAACAGTAAAGTAATAAAACATAAACACATAACACATGGATTTTTAACATGGAAACCCTGTCAAGGGAAAAACCACTGGGACCGGTACCCCAAATTTTCACTCTTCTGAAGTGAGAACAGTTAAGATCCAACCCTGTTAAAGGTTACAAACACAATGTTAGGTGTGACCTTGTTAGAGGATTTAAAAGATAGTTTGTCACCTAGTATCTGGCATCTAATGCTACCATCCTTGACCAAACACTCACTTGGCCTATCAATAGGTATCATGCATATCCAATGCTACTTTCTATGATCAAACTTTTTGATACTCCTTGGGATGTATCTCAATTATAAAAGACTTTTAAGTCCTGCTCGGTTAAGAGACTTGACGCTTCAATGGTTAAACTGAAACATTAAATGATCAATTCACACATACAACTTGAATTGTAGATTTTTAGATCTATTTTAAGTGCATTACCTCTCTGATCAATATATAATCAATTCAATACCTTTTCTCCACACTGTTCTTCTCTGTGATGTTGTCTCATTGTTCGTCGGTGTCTGCAGAATCTATCTCTTTCCTCAACTTGTTGATCAGGTCTAAATGAAGAATTTCTTCTCCTTCAGAATCTCTTTAGCATCTTCCCTCTTTTCTCTTCACCCCACACAATTTGTAATGAATTGGTTTTGTCTCTTTATAGACATGATTCACCATTTCTTGGAGTTTTTTATTCTTGGTGTGATCCACAATTCTTGCCAATTAGATTTAAAGCAAAACTCTAGATTTATCTCAAAGAGATCTTCTTGCTAGCTGGATAAAGTAGCTTTAAATCCTTTACTTATCCCCAACTTTATCTGGTCGATTAAAACAATGATAAGTATCAGTTAAATCTATTTATAGCTCTTGACAGCTAAGCATTTTGTCATTTCTAAACTGTCTGTTCTGTCGGTCAACACTTTAGTTAGTCATCGGTGATAACTAATTGTTCCGTCAGTGTGACTTTAGTTGTCATCAGGATCTTCGTCCTTGTCTTTTCTGTCGGGCAACACTGTAATTTTGTCCATCGGGTTACACTATTCTTTTCTCGTCATGCAACACTGTGACTTTACTCATTGGTAATGTTGTGCATTTTCTCATTTGGTAACACTGTGACTTTTCTCTTTTACTCTAACCATAAAAAGGGAAGCGCATAATAAAAGCATTTTTTGAGAAATAGGAACCTGAACCCCACGGTTGCATAAGAGTGTACAGTACTCAACACTGTGACTTTTCTTTTGTTGACTTTTGGAAGTTCCCCTAAAAAGGGAAGCGCATGATATAAGCATTTTTTAGGGTTGCAAATTGAAGAGTGAAGTTAGTGTATTGTTGGAATGTTGTTATGCTGCCAGATTTGTCTTCAAGTGTCGATTATCTCCTGAAAGAACTTACATTGCAAGTGTATTGTAAACAGCAATAGTTTTGATTAATACATTGTGTAGGTTTTGGAGTGCTGGGGTTTTTTACCGAAAGGTTTTCCCCAGGGTAAATCATTGTGTCATTCTCATTTTTCCATGTATGCATGTTATTTTATTAATATTCTGTAATTGATAAGGGTTAAATCCGAATTTGCATGATCCTCTTCTTGGGAGTTTAGCGTAGGAAACTGTTTTCCGCACACTCTGTTTCCTTTCAGTGTATAGATTTATCTTTGAAGTCAATCTCTCTTCTTGCATCAACATGAATGATATTTTGATAATATGAAGGTTGATGTAGCCTTCTAGTCATTTTACTGACTAGTAGACAAGGGTCTGACCCCTAGTCTCTTTCTCAAGTACTCAAATTCATCCTTAAGCAGTGGCTTGGTGAAGATATCGGCCAATTGTTCCTTTGATTGCACATACTAAAGTATCACCTCCTTTGCTTGAACTTGCTCTATCAAATAATGATACTTGATGGCAATATGCTTTGTTTTAGCATGCATGACTGGATTCTTGGAAATGTTTATTGCACTTGTATTATCACAATAGATAATTAGTGGTTCAAGAATTTTCATATGCATACCTTCTAGTAACTATTTGATCCATGCAATATTTGAGAAGTTTGCAGTAGTAGCAACATACTCTGCTTCAACAGTAGACTGAGAGATGCATCCTTGCTTCTTGTTGATCCATGTGACAAGTATGTCACCCATAAAGAATGCTCCTCCAGTTGTGCTCTTCCGGTCATCAATATTTACAGCCCAATCAGCGTCGGTAAAGACCTTAAGTTCAAATTTGCCTTCTCTTCTATACCATAAGCCATATTCCTTAGTATTCTTTAGATATCTTAGGATTCTTTTCACAGCAGTCATATGTGATTCTCTGGGATTAGCAAAAAATCTAGTAACTATTCCTACTGCATGTGCAATATCTAGTCTAGTATGTACAACATACATGACTTTTACAATCATAGATCTGTACAAAGTATGATTTACCTCTGATGACTTGTCCTCCTTTGTCAGCTTACATCTAGTTTCCATTGGTGTTCCTGTTAGAATACTTCAAGGATAATTGAGAGGGGGGGGGGGGGGGGGAATCAGTT
>MU228426.1:671068-691930 GCA_018584345.1 Thuja plicata | reverse complement strand
ATGTATACCTCTTCTTCAAGTATTCCATTTAGGAATGCAGACTTGACATCCATTTGATATACCTTGAATCCTTTACATGCAACATAAGCAAGTAATATTCTTACTCCTAGCCTAGCAATGGGTGCAAGGGTTTCTCCATAGTAAATCCCTTCTTCTTGTACATACCCCTTGCATACTAGTCTTGCTTTATTTATGGTGACTTCTCCATTCTCATTTAGTTTATTCCTGAATATCCATTTTGTACCAATGACATTCTTGTCATCTAGTCTCGATACAAGTGTCCATGTCTCATTTTTCTCTATCTTCTCAATCTCTTCATTCATAGCACTAATCCATTCACCATTATCAAGTGCAACATTGACAGAATTTGGCTCATAATCACAAATAAGACATCTTGTATTTAGAGACTTACTTCCGGTTCTCATACCAGCCTTCTTATCTCCAATAATCTAGTTCTGTGGATGGTTCCTTCTGACATATATGGAAAGTATAGGTTCAACTCTTTGTCTATCATCTTGATCAACATTATGTCCTTCATTCTATTCTTCACCACTTTGTGGATCATTTTGAGCTATATCTTGATCGTCAGTATTTGCATCCTAATGCTTGGGTCCAATGATCTTTTTCTTGGGAGCTCTACATTGTTGTTTGGGTAGAGTGTCAGGTTTTCATTGTATACAAACCTGTTGTAGTCCTATGGTTCTTTTGTGCTTTCCTTTTCATTCTTCTCTGCAAATTCATCTATCTTTACATTTGCACTTTCAACAATTTTGTTAGAGGCTTTATTGAGACATTTCTAAGCCTTGCTCTTGGTGGAATACCCTATAAAGATTCCTTCATCACTCTTGGAGTCAAGTTTTCCATTTCTATCATCTTTTAAGATATAACATTAACTACCAAAATTTTTGAAATAACTCACATTGGGTGTGTATCCATACCATAGCTCATAAGGTGTCTTCTTGGTGTCTTTCTTCAATTTTACTTTGTTCAATGTGTAAACAGCAGTACTAATAGCTTCTCTCCAGAAGATTTGAGTGATTCCTTTCTCTATCATCAATTTTATTGCACAATCAACTATGGATATGTTCCTTCTTTCAACAATTCCATTTTGTTGTGGTGTTCTCGATGTAGAGACCTGTCTTTTGATTCCATGCTCATTACAAAAGTTAGTGAATTCATCTGAAATAAATTCCCCTCCTCTATCTGATCTTAAGCATTTCAATTCTTTACCACTTTGTTTCTCAACCATTGCTTTGTACCATTTAAACATCTTGAATGCTTCAGATTTATCTTTTAGAAACATTATTGTCATCATTCTAGAGTAATCATCAACAAAGATAATAAAATATCTATCTCCATAATAACTCTTTGTCCTCATAGGTCCTCATAAATCAATATGGACTAATTCTAGAATTGCATCAGATGTATGGGTTTTTCTTTTGAAACTAGACTTTGTCATCTTACCTTTTTGACAATTCTTACACATGATATTGTCGGGTTTGTTCATCTTCGGTAAGCCTCTTAGATTTCTCTTTTTTCTTATCTTTATCATGTTGTCAAAGTTCACATGACACAATCTTTTGTGCCACAACCATATGTCTTCGTTTCTAGCCATTAAGCAATTGGTGTCAGTATCATTCAGATATAATAAGTTAACTTTTGTCTGCTCACCAGTACCAATCAGATTTTTTGATTCATTGAAGATCTTTGCCTTTTTATTTTCAAGTGCTACTCTGTGACCTGAATTATTCAACTGAGAAACACTCAATAGATTATAATTCAATCCTTTTACCCAATAAGCATTTTCACATTTTATCAGGTTATTTAACATTATAGTTCCTCTGCCTTCAACTAGACAAGGTGTATCATTACCCATTCTGACTGATCCACCATTGTAGTATTCAAAAGTCTCAAACTTGTGTTTTTCACCAGTCATGTGGTGAGTGCAGCCACTATCTATGATCTAGACATCATTTTTACTAACTTTAGATATGATTGTAGTTTCTACATACCTTTCTTCATCATCATCTGAATCATCTTTTACTTCCACAAACACCATCTCGATGTCTTCATTAGATTCGGTGTTACTATCATCATCTTTGCATTTAGCTAGGTAATTGGCCTTCTTTCCTTTGTCCTTGTAGTCTCGGGTATCTCTTATTTCTGATTGTCGGTTGCTTCTGTAATCACCTCTGTCATACTTATTTTCAAATGACCTGTCATTACTTCTGTCATCTTTTCTTCTATTAGGACATCTTGCAACAAAGTGTCCAATCTCTTTACAATTAAAATAAACAAGTGGTAATTTACCTTTGTATTTACCTTTGCCTCTCTGCATTCTTCTAGCCATAAGTGCTTCAATTTCATCAAGATCTTCTTCTTCACTTACACTATCACTATCTTTTCTCATAGTGTGTTTATGACTTGATTTACTTATTATTAAAGAATATTTGAATGCAGACTCTATGTTTGGTAAGACACTAATATCAAATTTATTCATCTCAAATGAAATCAGTCTTCCAATCAAATTGTCTAGAGTAACATTTCTATTTTCTACTGCTCTCATTTCTTGGATGGAAGATACTCTAATAGCATAAGTAGGCAGTAAGGTTCTTACAATTTTACTTACCACTGTATCTTCTTCTAGTACACCTCCAACTCCTCGGATAGTATTGACTACTTATTTTATTCTTGTGTTGTACTGTGTGATTTTTTCTCTTTCTTTCATTTTGAGATCATCAAACTTTCATCTAAGGTTTTCTGCCTTGGCTCTCAAAACATTTTTGTCACCACCATGTACAAGCATCAATTTGTCCCACATCTGCTTTGCAGTCTTGTAGGTTTTGACATCTTCAAATTCAACATCGGAGAGTGATGAAGCAAGCTCTATCATCATGCAGTTATGCTCATGCTTCTCTCTCATTTGTTAAACTATGGGTGCTCCTGTGGGCAACACATATTTAGTATCTAAGGATTGAGTAACATCATTTCCAATACCTGATAAGTGGAGTCTTATTCTTCTTTTCCATGAAGCAAGATTATCTTTGTTCAACTTGGGCACATCTCATCTATTCATCTTGTGATCTTTAGTTTAGGTCTTGAAACCTTCCTTCTAAGTACACAAGCTCTGATACCAATTGTTAGTAATAATTGAGAGGGGGGGGTGAATCAATGGCCTCAAAAATTAATCCTTAAATCAACCCTTAAAACTTATTACCGCTTTTAATCCTCTGGTTATACTTATTCCTACAAGATGAATGCCTTGAAATACTTATAACCAATTACTACTTGTTGGAATGCTTTGTAAATCATTCTTCTGTATGTTTACCGATAAGTAGTCTTTCATTTACCAAAACACAGTAAATAGCTAGAGTATACCGATCAATCTAGAATTGCATATGTGAAATGTAAAACAATAAAGTAATGAAACATAAACACATAACACATGGATTTTTAACGTGGAAACCCTATTATGGGAAAAACCACTGGGACCGGTACCCCAAATTTTCACTCTTCTAAAGTGAGCTTAGTTAAGACCCAACCTTGTTAAAGGTTACAAACACGCTGTTAGGTGTGACCTTGTTAGAGGATTTAAAAGATAGTTTGTCACCTAGTATCTGGCATCTAATGCTACCATCCTTGATCAAACACTCACTTGGCCTATCAATAGGTATCGGGCATATCCAATGCTACTTTCTATGATGAAACTTTTTGATACTCCTTGGGATGTATCTCAATTACAAAATGCTTTTAAGTCCTACTTGGTTAAGAGACTTGATGCTTCAATGGTTAAACTGAAACATTAAATGATTTGTTCACAAAGACAACTTGAATTGCAGATTTTCAGATCTATTGTAAGTACATTACCTCTCTAATCAATATAATCAATTCAATACCTTTGCTCCACATTATTTTGCTCTGTGATGTTGTCTTACTATTCGTCAGTGTCTGCAGAATCTAGCTCTTTCCTCATCTTGTTGATCAGGTCTGAATGAAGACTTTCTTCTCCTTCAGAATCTCTTTAGCATCTTCCCTCTTTTCTCTTCACCCCACACAATTTGTAATGAATTGGGTTTGTCTCTTTATAGACATGATTCACCGTTTCTTTGTTTTTTTATTCTTAGCGTGATCCACAATTCTCGCTAATTAGATTTAAAGAAAAACTCTATTTTTATATCAAAGAGATCTTCTTTCCAGCTGGACAAAGCAACTTTAAATCCTTTACTTATCCTTGGCTTTATCTAGTTGATTAAAACAATGATAAGTATCAGTTAAATCTATTTTTAGCTCTTGACAGCTAAGCATTTTTTCATTTTTGAACTCTCTATTCTGTTGGTCAACACTTTAGTTAGTCATCGGTGATAACTGACTGTTCCATTGATGTGACTTCAGTTGTCATCAGGATCTCCATCCTTTTCTTTTCTGTCAGGCAACACTGTAATTCTGTGTGTCGGGTTACACTGTGCTTTTCTCATCGGGCAACACTGTGACTTTACTCATCAATAATGTTGTGCATTTGCTCATCGGGTAACACTGTGACTTTGCTCTTTTACTCTGACCATCGGTGTATACTATCACTTAGTGAATACTTGACTTATATGCATTACTGAAAGCATAGCCTTTGATTCATCGGTTCTTTGAAGTCTTTGGTAGTATGTCCATGACCATACAGATTATATCAAGTTGACATCAATGACACTACAATACATTAACTGATTTAATGCCTTGCATGATCATCAACTTAACATCTTCAAACATTCAATCAGTTATAGTTCATTAAAAAGGCTTTGTCATGTAAATTTTGACAAAATGGTTAAGATTAGTAAGAAAAGTTAGAGGCTTACTGAGCTTATCTAAACTAGATCATGCAATGTGCAAAATTGTCAAAAGGGAAAGATGTCAAAATCTAGTTTCAAGAGAAAGAATTTTTCATCTAATGATATTTTGGAGTTAGTTCATACAGACCTATGTGGACCAATGAGAATGCAGGGCTATTATGGGGACATATACTTTATTTTATTTGTTGATGACTATTCTAGAATGATGACTGTCATGTTCATAAAAGTAAAATATGAAGCATTTAAGATGTTTAAATGGTATAAAGCTAAAGTGGAAAAAGAAAATGGTAGAGATCTGAAGTGTTTGAGATATGATAGAGGAGGTGAATTTATTTTTGATGAGTTCACTAAATTTTTTAATGAGTATGGAATCAAAAGACAGGTTTCTACACAGAGGACACCACAGCAGAATGGAATTGCCAAAAGAAGGAATAGATCAATTGTTGGTTGTGCTAGAACACTGATGATTGAAAAGAGTGTTGCATAAAAATAATGGAGAGAAGAAGTTAGCACGGCTGTTTACACACTGAACCAAGTACAACTGAAGAAAGATACAAAAAAACACCTTATGAGATATGGTATGGCTATACACCTAATGTGAGCTATTTTAGAATATTTTTTAGTCAGTGTTATATTCTAAAAGATGATTGAAATGGAAAATTTGATTCAAAAAGTGATGAAGGAATATTTCTTGGATATTCTACTAAGAGTAAAGCTTACAAATGTTTGAACAAGACATCTAACAAAATCATTGAAAGTGCAAATATAAAATTTGATGAATTTTCTGATAAAAATGACGAGGACAACATGAAATAACCAGAAGATTGCAGTAGATTTGTCTACATGAAAGAACCTGATACTATACTGACACAGATGACTAACATTACCATACAATAGGGTAATGTCATCGGGAAACAGGTAGCACATACCGAGAACTAGGAAGATGCTAAACTGAAGATCATGAACAAGAACGCAATGAACCTACAAGAGAAGACAAAGAAGAATAAAGAGTTGAACCTATACTTGCTAAATATGTGAGAAGACATCATTCACAAAATCAGATTATTGGATATAAAAGAGTAGGCATGATGACAAGAAGTAAGTTGAGAGACAACACTTGTTTACTTTTTGAATTTGAGCCTAAGAATGTTAGAGATGCATTAGAAAATGAAGAATGGATTACTGTTATGAATGAGGAAATTGAGAAGATACAGAGAAACAAGAAATGGACATTAGTACCGAGATCGAGTGATAAAATGTTATTGGCACCAAATGGATATTCAGAAAAATGTTGAATGAGAATGGGGATGTAACCAAAAATAAAGCAAGACTAGTTTGCAAAGGGTATGCACAAGAAGAAGGAATTGACTATGGAGAAAAAATTTCGCGCATTGCTAGACTTGAAGGAGTAAGAATATTGCTTGCATACACTCCATATAAATGATTCAAAGTATATTAGATGGATGTTAAGTCTAAATTTTTGAATGAAATACTGAAAAAATAGATACACATTGAACAACCAGAAGGATTTGTTGATCTTGATCAAACAAACATGGTATGTAAGTTACACAAAGCTTTAGATGGATTGAAACAAGCACCAAGAGCATGGTATGAAAGATTACATTCTTATCTTATAAGTATTAGATTTATTAGAACAAGTGATAAAAACAATTTGTATTTGAAAGGAGGAAATGACGATACGACCCTTATTGCTGAAATATTTTTTGATGGTATTATATTTGGAGGTAATGATAACCTATGCACTTCATTTGTTGATGAAATGAGGAAAGAATTTGAAATGTCAATGTTTGGAGAGATCAAAATTTTTATTGGATTTCAAATTTTACAACAGACTGAAGGTATCTAGATTACTCAATAAAAATATATTAAGGAAGTATTAAAGACATTCAGAATGGAAGAATCAAAACCAGTTGGAGCACCTATGGTGACAGGATGCAAACTGACAAAAGAAGACAAGGCACCTGAGGTAAATCAAACTCTATACAGATCTATGATTTGTAAATTGATGTATGTTGTACACACAAGACCTAACATAGCACACACAGTTGGAATAGTTGCAAGATTTTGTGCTAATCCCAGAGAATCACATATGACTGTTGTAAAACGGAATTTTTAGATATTTGAAGAATACTGAGGATTATGGACTTTGGTACAAAAGGGAAGGAAAGTTCGAATTGAAAGTTTATACTGATGTTGAATGGGTTGGGAACATTGATGATAGAAAGAGAACTACTAGTGGAGCATTCTTTATTGGAGAAATATTAGTTACTTGGATAAGCAAGAAGCAATGATGCATATCTCAATCAACTGCAAAAGCATAATATGTTACTACTAGTGAAAATTGTTCAAACATAGCACGGATCAAACAACTATTGAAAGGCATGAATGAAGAGATCATTGACCCAATGATAATTTAATGTGATAATACAAGTGCTATAAATATTTTAAAGAATCCTATGATGCATGCAAAGACAAAGTATATATGTATAAAATATCACTACTTGAGGGAACAAGTACAAGATAAACAAGTAATACTAGAATATGTACAATCAAAATAATAATTGGAAGACATATTCACCAAACCCTTACCGAAGGATACATTTGAGTACTTGAGAGGTAGACTAGGGGTTCATCCCTTGTCTATTAGTAACTAAGTTGACTAAGATGTTTCATCAACCTAAATGAAATCAGATTATCAATCATGTTGATGCAAAGTTGAAATGGACTGACACAGGCATATCAGTACACTGCAAGGTACCTACTGCACCAAACATCAGAGATCTTTTATTTGGCTATTGAAGAATGCATATTTATTTTTAGCATTGTTGTCAAAGGGAGAGGATGATAAATGAAATATCTATCCACTAAAGGGAGAAAATAGAAAGGGATAGACATATCAAATCTACATAGAGATTCAAGAACAGAAAAGTCAAAACTGCAGGGAGAGTCTGCATGGTGAGTTTTTATGTTGACATATGTTTTATATATTCAAGCTATGGAGAGCTACAAAAATTTTGCAGTTGTAGAACAAAAGTTTGGTATTTGTTGTATGGCATTTTATACTGCATATTTTATATTGTGTTTTCATCAATGCCAAAGGGAGAGATTGATGAAATACAACTGATTGTATGTTTGAATTCATTTGTTGATAATCAACCGAGTTGCAGATGTGATGATAAACATTATCAATTAATGTATTGTCATTGATTTCAACTTATTTGAGTATCATTATGGTTAAAAACATTTGTTATGGATTGAAGATTTAGAACAAACAATGTTTATGTGGTCGGTAAATGAAGAGTTTTGTATACACTGAGAGACGGTGAACACCGAGTAAAGCATAGTGTGTACCGAGTATAGTGATATTCGAGCAAGGCATCACTGACACAACAAGGTATTGACCGAGAAATTTAATCAAACTAAGGCCGACTAGAATGTTGAGGTGGAAATTGATGATTTTGAGGTAAAAGATAAAGTTTTTTATTTTGATCAAATGGTTATGAAAATTCAATGAAGATCAGACGATAAAGATTGTATCATGTTTTTAACACAACTGTCGAGGATGGTTTAAGCGGCAAAATCAATGATGGAGATTAAGCGGCAGAATCTGAAGGATGGAAATTAAATGAGCTATGATGTCTATATAATAGACAAGAGATTCATTATGAATATACATGATTTTATACATGCTACACCTAATGCGCACATGCAAAGTTTATGCAGGACTAATCAAACTGGTTAAAGATAGAATCGAGCATTATCTACAGACATCACCGAGCAAATAGATGAAAGAGCATTACCGAGAAAAAAAAGTATGAAGTATGAGATGAACTAAAGTGAACAAAATTGATTAGAGGTATTATGTACTTAGCATAGATCTGAAAATCTACAAAACAAAGTTGTATTTGAATTAGATCATTATTGTATCAGTTTAACCATTGTTATAGATAAATATCTTAACCGAGTAAGACAGTGAAAGTCTTTATTATGAAATTATAATGAATGTTGAGTGTTTTCTTTTTGACCCCATAGTGAATGCATGGTCAAGTGAGAACTGTTAGTTTTAAATCCTCTAACCAGATCACATTTTTAACAGTGTGCATTGTAACATTTAACATGGTTGGCTCTTCACCGAGATCACTTTAGAAGAGTGAAAATATTTGGGTTACCAGGCCCAGGTGGTTTTTCCCTTAGCAGGGTTTCCACGTTAAAAATCTATGTTTCAATTTGCATGAATGTTTTGGATTGTTATTTTACTTTACACTTTACTTTATTGTCCTAGATCGGTAATCACAGTATTAATTTACTAATACTCAGTAAATACTATTGACTAAAGTTTGAGATTACAGAACACATTTCACCAAGTTGAATTATATATTTGAATTTTTTATTTATATACATCTAGAGGAATTTGGGACTTTAGGATAATTGGGAGCTAACTGATTCTAACTAATTCACCCCCCCCCCCCACTCACCCACTCTTAGTTATTCTAATTTTTTTTACCATGAATACCCAATTGTGAACAAAGAAGAGGTTATGATAAAGGATATATACCTATTGTATAAGAGAGATTCCCTAATGTAAACAAAAAATTCTACGTAATATTGGATATCACACAATAAAAAAAATTCCACTTAACCAAGGGAAAAGTGGATCCTTAGAAAGGATGAGAGAGATTGAAATACTATCCTTGCCCCCCAAGCATAGAGGAAAGAATAATGTTAAGGAGGACTATTATGTTACTCGCAAAGTATTATCACACCTAATCTTGCACCACCATGAATGATAATAAGCCCCCAAGGGATAAGATAACAATGCCATATAGTGTGGAGAAACATAATAGGAACCTAAATATTATTCAGATTAATCGTAATTGAAAATCAACTCATTGCAACATGTTATATGAATGATATCATAATCAATGAGTTTTCAAATTTTGTACTACAAAACTTCACATTTATTAGTAGGATGGTCATGACACAATGATACTGTTAGGAATAATAATCCACCAACACAACTGAGAGGGGGGGTGAATCAGTTGTGAGACAGATTATTAAACATTAAACATTATAAACCAAAACTTTAATCCAAATGATAAAGCAGTAAATGCAACACCATGACACAATCTTTTGTTGTTGAGGAAACCTTGTTAAAGGTAAAACCCTGGTGGGAATTAGCACCCACAAATGATGTACTGAGAGTATAGTATCCCTGCTAATAGATTTAGCCATGATAGGAGCTTATTAATGCATTACAGTACATAGTCCATGTTAAAGGACATACCATGTTAGGATTCAAGAGTAACAATAGGCTCACTGCCTAGACACACTACCTAAAGAAGGTTAAATCCACCCCTAGGACTTACTGTCTGAAATACAAGTATATATAAGAAATATACAATCCAGGGAACTGTCTGATAGAAACTATCTTTGCTTGATCAATTCTAATGAAGTCTCTAAATCACATCCTCATCTCTACATCCAACATACTTTGCACAAACAAGCTCGCAACTTCCACACTTCGTTGTTTCCACACTTCCATAAAAGAAAACAATCTTTCTTTTATACATCTTTACAATAATCAAATAGGTCGACCAATTAAGACTTCCCTAATGCACAAATAATTACTTAACCCATTGCTAAGATACACATTGTACCTATAACAAGTAAACATCAATTACAATTCATCAAATATAATCCAAGATTCGTAATCCACACTTGCACTCCACAATACACACTACATCTCTGAAGTCAACCCCAAATAGGTCTTCTCCAGAACACACACCACATATGATGTCACCAAGAGTCCTATGACCTAAGAATCATAAAAAACATTCCTCAACATGTCTCATGACATTCCCCAAGATCGTATATCATGAATCCATATCGCACGCAAGTTATCCTCAAAACACATATACTAACTCTGTCAAATATCACTATCACAGTCCAATGCCTAGTCTTCACTAAAACATCTGTAACTCACTCAATGCAACCATACAGTACCCATAAACTTCTATCATTCATCAAGCAATAGTAATAACCATTCTATCTTGCCTCCATAAAAGCACATTTTAACATTACTGACAAAACATGAAAGCCACCATCAATATTAGAAACCAACTCCAACAATCTCCCCCTTTGGCATTGATGGAAATATATTAGAAAATCCATCAACCCAAAAGTACTTACTCTCAATACAATATTCTCAATACCCTCATCATAGCTCTCCCTAAAATAGTAGGGATTTTCACATAGAATCTCTCCCCCTTTTACAACAATGGCAAAGGGTGCCATAACTCTTCTTCTAAACATCTTTCCTATGCAAGTTGTAGATTTTTCAAATCTTTTTGCCTCCAACAACCAGGTGCAAAATCACCCAAATGTGTTCTATAATGTTTGTGAGATCACTCCCCCTGAGGAGTAGATACATACATCAAGTCCATAAAATGATATAGCTCTCAAAAGCCACTATACTGATGCATTCCTACATCAATTTAGTTCTCATAAGGAGGGGCTCTCACCCCAAGAATACCTCTGAGATACTCAAAGGCATTCTTTGGAAAAAAAATTGTAAATATATCTGTTATTTGTTCCTTTATGCTAATATACTCCAATCTAATCTCCTTCTCTGCAACTTTTTCTCTCAAGAAATGATACTTGATGGAAATATGTTTAGTTTTTTAATGGATAAATATATTCTTCGACATATTCATTGTACTAGTGTTATTACAATGGATAACCACTAGCTCATCAAATGTTATCCCTATTTCCTTTAGCATTTGCTTCAGCCAAACAATATGTGTGCAATTTATAGCAGCAAAAACATACTTTGATTCAACAATAGATTGAGCTATACAATCTTGCTTTTTACTTAACCAAGAAACCAATCTTTTCCCAAGAAAGAATGCACCACCACTTGTACTCTTTTTTTCATCAACATTTCCTTCCCAATAAACATCAGTATAAGCATGTGAATCAAAGTCTTTTGTAATTGAGATACATCCCAAGGAGTATCAAAAAGTTTGATCATACAGAGTAGCATTGGATATGCGCGATACCTATTGACAGGCCAAGTGAGTGTTTGATCAAGGATGGTAGAATTAGATGCCAGATACTAAGTGGAAAACTATCTTTTAAATCCTCTAACAAGATCACACCTAACAGTGTGTTTGTAACCTTTAACAAGGTTGGATCTTAACCGAGCTCACTTCAGAAGAGTGAAAATTTGGGGCACCGGTCCCAGTGGTTTTTCCCTTAAGAGGGTTTCCACATTAAAAATCCATGTGTTAATGTGTTTATGAGTCATTACTTTATTGTTTTTCATTTCACTTAAGTAAATCTGGATTGATCGGTATACACTAGTTATTTACTATGTTTCGGTAAATAGATAGACAGCTTATCGGTAAACATATAGAAGAAGGTTTTACAAAGCATTTCAACAAGTAGAAATTTGATATAAGTATTTCAAGGCATTCATCTTGTAGGACTGAAGATAACTAGAGGTATAATTTGTGGTACTACATTTGAAGGGTTGATTTAAGGATTAATTTTTGAGGCCACTGATTCACCTCCCCCCCCCCCTCTCAGTTATTGCTAACAATTGGTATCAGAGCTTGTGTGCTTAGAAGGAAGGTTTTAAGACCTAAGTTGAAGATCACAAGATGAACAAACGAGATGTGCCCAAGTTGAACATAGAAAACTTTGCTTCATGGCAAAATAGAATAAGACTCCACTTATCAAGTATTGGAAATGATGTTACTCAATACTTAGATACTGAATATGTGGTTCTCACAGGAGCACCCACAGTTGAACAAATGAGAGAGAATCATGAGCACAACTGCATGATGATAGAGTTTGCTTCCTCACTCTCTGATGCTGAATTTGAAGATGTCAAAGCATGCACAACTACAAAGTAGATGTGGGACAAATTGAATCTTGTACATGGTGGTGATAAAAATGTTTTGAGAGCCAAGACAAGAAGCCTTAGAGGAAAGTTTGATGATCTTAGAATGAAATAAGGTAAAAACATCACACAGTACAACACGAGAATCAAAGAGGTAGTTAATGCTATCCAAGGAGTTGGAGGTGTACTAGATAAAGATACAATGGTAAGTAAAATTCTAAGAACCTTATTGCCTACTTATGCTATTAGAGTATCTGCCATACAAGAAATGCGAGTAGTAGCAAATAGCAATGTTTCTCTAGACAGTTTGATTGGAAAAGTGATTTCATTTGAGATGAATAATTTTTATAATAGTGTCTTACCAAACATAGAGTCTGCATTCAAATCTTCCTTGAGAATAAGTAAATCAAGTCATAAACACACTATGAGAAAAGATAGTGATAGTGAAACTGAAGAAGAAGATCTTGATGAAATTGAAGCATTTATGGCTAGAAGAATGCAGAGAGGCAAAGGTAAATACAAAGGTAAATTACCACTTGTGTGTTTTAATTGTAAAGTGATTGGACACTTTGCTGCAAGATGTCCTAACAGAAGAAAAGATGATAGAAGTAATGACAGGTCATTTGAAATGAAGTATGACAGAGGTGATTACAGAAGCAAATGACAATTAGAAAGAAGAGATAACTGAGACTACAAGAACAAAGGAAAGAAGGCTAGTTACCTAGCTAAATGCAAAGATGAAGATACTAACACCAAATCTGATGAAGACATCAAGATGGTGTTTGTGGCGGTAAAAGATGATTCAGATGATGATAAAGAAAGGTATGTAGAAACTTCACTCATATCTAAAGTTAGTAAAAATGATGTCTGGATCATAGATAGTGGCTGCACTCACCATATGACTGGTGACAAACAAAAGTTTGAGACTTTTAAATACTATAATGGTGGTTCAGTAAGAATGGGTAATGCCACACCTTGTACAGTTGAAGGTAAAGGAACTATAATGTTGAATAACCTGATAAAATGTGAAAATGCTTATTGGGTGAAAGGATTGAATTATAATCTATTAATTGTTTCTTAGTTGAATAATTCAAGTCACAGAGTAGCATTTGAGAATAAGAAGGCAAATATCTTCAATAAATCAGGAAGTCTAATTGGTACCGGTGAGCAGACAAAAGGTAATTTATTCTATCTGAACGATACTGATACCACTTTCTTAATGGCTAGAAATGAAGACATATGGTTGTGGCATAAAAGATTGTATCATGTAAACTTTGACAACATGATAAAGATAAGTAGAAAAAGAAATGTAAGAGGCTTACCGACGATGATTAAGCCCGACAATATCATGTGCAAAAATTGTCAAAAAGGTAAGATGACAAAGTCTAGTTTCAAAAGCAAAACCCATACATCTGATGTCATCCTATAAATAGTCCATACTGACCTATGTGGACCCATGAGGACAAAGAGTTATTATGGCAATAGATATTTTATTCTCTTTGTTGATGATTACTCTAGAATGATGACAGTAATGTTTCTAAAAGATAGATATAAAGCATTCAAGATGTTTAAATGGTGCAAAGCAATGGTTGAAAAACAAAGTAGTAAATAATTGAAATGCTTAAGATCAAATAGAGGAGGGGAATTTATTTCATATGAATTCACTAACTTTTGTAATGAGCATGGAATCAAAAGACAGGTCTCTGCACCGAGAACACCACAGCAAAATGGAATTGCTGAAAGAAGGAATAGATCCATTGTTGATTGTGCAAGGACACTGATGATAGAGAAAGGCATCACCCAAATATTATGGAGAGAAGCTATCAATACTATAATTTACACATTGAATAGAGTACAATTGAAGAAAGACACCAAGAAGACACCTTATGAGCTATGGTATGGTTACACACCCAATGTGAGTTACTTCAAAAATTTTGGTAGTCAATGTTATATCTTAAAAGATGATAGAAATGGAAAGCTTGACTCCAAAAGTGATGAAGGAATCTTTCTATGGTATTCCACCAAGAGCAAGGCTTATAAATGTCTCAATAAAGTCTCTAGCAAAATTGTTGAAAGTGCAAATGTAAAGATAGATGAATTTGTAGAGAAGAATGAAAAGGAAAGCACAAAAGAACCAGAGGACTACAATAGGTTTGTCTACAATGAAGAACCTGACACTCTACCCAAGAAACAATGTATAGCTCCTGAGCAACAAATTATTACACCCGAGCATCAGCAGCAAATACCAACAATCAGGATATTTCTCAAGATGATGTACCAAGCGTTGGAGATTAGAATGAAGGACACAATGATGATCAAGATGATAGACAAAGATCTAAACCTGTACTTGCCAGATATGTCAGAAGGAACCATCCACAGAACCAGATCATTGGAGATAAGAAGGCTGGTATGAGAACCAAAAGTAAGTCTCTAAACATAAGATGTCTTATTTTTGATTTTGAGCCAAAATCTGTCAATGCTGCACTTGATAATGATGAATGGATTAGTGCTATGAATGAGGAAATTGAGCAGATTGAGAAAAACAAGACATGGACACTTGTATCAAGACCAGATGACAATAATGTCATTGGTACAAAATGGATATTCAGAATTAAATTGAATGAGAATGGAGAAGTCACCAGAAACAAAGCAAGACTAGTGTGCAAGGGGTATGCACAAGAAGAAGGGATTGACTATGGAGAGACCTTTGCACCCATTTCTAGGCTAGAAGGAGTGAGAATATTACTTGCTTATGCTGCATGTAAAGGATTCAAGGTATACCAAATGGATGTCAAGTCTGCATTCCTAAATGGAATACTTGAAGAAGAGGTATACATTGAACAACCAGAAGGGTTTGTTGATCCAGACAAGAGGGACATGGTATGTAGACTACACAAATCCTTGTATGGATTGAAACAAGCACCCCGAGCCTGGTATGAAAGAATTCATTCCTATCTCATAAGTATTGGATTTGTAAGAACTATTGAAGACAATAATCTTTATTTGAAGGAAGATACTGATGCTAACATTTTGATTGCTGAGATATTTTTTGATGAAAAAATATTTGGAGGCAATGATATACTATGCAAATCATTTGCAAATGAAATGAGCAAAGAGTTTGAGATGTCTATGTTTGGGGAGATCAAGTTCTTTCTTGGTCTACAGATCATGCAACAAGATGAAGGTATTTTCATTACTCAATCCAAATACATCAAGGAAGTGCTGAAAATATTCAAGATGGAAGATTCAAAACCAGTTAGAACACCGATGACAACTAGATGTAAGTTGACAAAGGAGGACAAGTCAAGAGGTAAATCAGACTTTGTATAGATCAATGATTGGAAAACTTATGTATGTTGTACATACTAGACAAGATATTGCACATGCAGTAGGAATAGTTGCAAGATTTTCTGCTAATCCCAGGGAATCACATATGACTGTTGTAAAAAAAATCCTAAGATATCTGAAGAATACCAAGGAATATGGCTTATGGTATAGAAGAGAAGGCAAATTTTAACTTAAGGTCTTTACCGACTCTGATTGGCCTAGAAATATTGATGATCAAAAGAGCACAACTGGAGGAGCATTCTTTATGGGTGACAAACTTGTCATATGGATCAGAAAGAAGCAAGGATGCATCTCTCACTCTACTATTGAAGCAGAGTATGTTGTTGCTGCTGCAAACTTCTCAAATATTGCATGGATCAAATAGTTACTGGAAGGTGTGCATATGAAAATTCTTGAACTAGTAATTATATATTGTTATAATACAAGTGCGATAAACATTTCCAAGAATCTAGTCATGAATGCTAAAACAAAGCATATTGCTATCAAGTATTATTATTTCAGAGAACAAGTTCAAGCAAAGGAGGTGATACTTGAGTATGTTTAATCTAAGGAACAATTAGTCGATATCTTCACCAAGCCACTGCCCAAGGATGCAATTGAATACTTGAGAAAGAGACTAGGGGTCAAACCCTTGTCTACTAGTCAGTAAAATGGCTAGAAGGCTACGTCAACCTGCATACTATCAAAATATCATTCATGTTGATGCAAGCAAAGATATGGACTTCAAAGTTAAATCTATACACAACAAGGTATTTATCCACTCCATGCACCAGAGTTATTGTATTGCTGATGGATTGGGAAATTCAAGGAGTATATTATGGATAGAAAGGATTTTTTTGGCATTACTGTCAAAATATTTGTTTGGCATTGATGTCAAAGGGAGAGATTTTATCCATTATCACCTCAAGGAGAGATTAAATCCATTACATTATCCAAAGGGAGAGATGTAACCAGAGAGGGAGAGTACATACAAAGAGAGAACTACTGACAAGAGACATCAAAGAAAAGAGAACAGTGAAAGGGAGAGAGTTTGACACAGGAGAAGAACACATCACATCAGAAAAAAGAAAGATTCTACATCTATCCAGTAAAGGGATTGAAGACAGAGAGAAAGCTACAAGAATCAAATCTAAGTTATATGAACTTACCGAGGACCAGATATTTGTATCAGTTATAGTACATAAGATTGGTAGTTTGATGGAATTCAACTATTATATTTCATATTGTATTAGTGATAATATAGTGTGATAATGTAGTGTGTTTCCATCAATGCCAAAGAGAGATATTGATGAACTATAACTGATTAAATGTTTGAAGATGTTAAGTTGATGATCACAGTGACATAGACAGTTTATGCAATACATTAAATCAGTTAATGTATTGTATTGTCATTGATGTCAAATTGATATAATCTGTATGGTCATGGACATATTTCCAAAGACTTTAAAGACCCAATGAATCAAATTTTATGCTATCAGTAATGCATATACGTCAAGTATTCACAAAGGACTATATACACTGACAGAGTGCACACCGACAGACAGAGTAAAAGAGAAAAGTCACAGTGTTACCCGACAAGCAAATGCACAACATTACCGATGAGCAAAGTCATAGTATTACCCAATGAGCAAATGCACAGTACTACTGACGAGCAAAGTCACAGTGTTTCCTGACAAGCAAAGCACAGTGTAACCTGACGGACAGAATTACAGTGTTTCTCGACGGACGAAGATCCCAAAGACAACTGAAGTCACACTGACAGAACACACAGTTATCATTGACAACTAACTAAAGTATTGACCGACAAAACAGAGAGTTTAGAAATGACAAAATGCTTAGCTGTCAAGAGTTAAAAATAGACTTAACTGATACTTATCATTGTTTTAATCGACAAGATAAAGATGGAGATAAGTAATGGATTTAAAGTTGCTTTGTCCAGTTGGCAAGAAGATCTCTATGAGATAAAAATTGGAGTTTTTCTTTAAATCTAATTGGCAATAATTGTGGATCACACCAAGATCAAGAAAATCAAGAACCTAGAAACATTGAAATCATGTCTATAAAGAGACAACCTAATTCATTACGAAGGTGGTGAAGGGGAGTGACAAGAGAATAGATGATGAAGAGATTCTAAAGGAGAAGAAAGTCTTCATTCAGACCTGATCAATCAAGCTGAGGAAAGAGCTAAATTTTGCAAACACTGACGATCAAAGATACAACATCACAGAATAGAACAGTGTGGAACAAAGATATTGAATTGATAATATTGATCAGAAAGGTAATGCACTTGTAATAGATCTAAAAATTTGCAATTCAAGTTGTATATGTGAACATATCAATTTACTATTTTAGTTTAACCATTGAAGCATCAAGTCTCTTAACCAAGTAGGACTTAGAAGTCTTTTGTAATTGAGATACATCCCGAGGAGTATCAAAAAGTTTGATCATACAAAGTAGCATTGGATATGCCTGATACCTATTGATAGGCCAAGTGAGTGTTTGATCAAGGATGGTAGCATTAGATGTAAGATACTAAGTGACAAACTATCTTTTAAATCCTCTAACATGGTCACACCTAACAGTGTGTTTGTAAACTTTAATAGGGTTGGTTCTTAACTGAGCTCACTTCAAAAGAGTGAAAATTTGGGGTACCGGTCCCAGTGGTTTTTCCCTTAACAGGGTTTTCATGTTAAATATCCATGTGTTAATGTGTCTATGAGTCATTACTTTATTGTTTTGCATTTCACTTAAGTAAGTCTGGATTGATTGGTATACACTAGTTATTTACTGTGTTTCGGTAAATAGATAGACTTCTTATCGGTAAACATACAAAATAAGATTTTACAAAGCATTTCGACAAGTAGAAATTTGATATAAGTATTTCAAGGCATTCATCTTGTAGGACTGAAGATAACTAGAGGTATATTTGTGGTACTAAGTTTGAAGGGTTGATTTAAGGATTAATTTTTGAGGCCACTGATTCACCCCCCCTCTCAGTTATTACTAACAATTTGGACCAATAATACTCAAATTCAATCATCGCAAATAGTTGAGTCAGCCAGGAACCAACACTGATAGCAATGTAGCACTTGTGACAAAAAATCTTCACCTGCAAAGAAAACCATCGAAAGATATCTGAATTGAAACACTACACGAATAATCTTATCATGTCCACCAGATTGAACTCATTTAGTTTAACTATATAACTACGGGCTTCCATCATCTCATGCAGAGGAATGCAGAGCATTCTCCCATAAGGTATTTAATTACTCTTTCTTGCATTTTATTGTCTGTCATACTTTTATCTTTTAGATTTATCACAAAATTTATTAGAGTAATCATTAGAATCTCTAAACACTCAATGGAAAGCATCAGCCATCATATGTCAAATCCTCTTCATCAATCATTTAGAATTCAATAGTTTTTCACATCTTCTTCATCAATCAATGTCACAACCTCAATAAATTTCCATCCTTAATAAGCTAACATCAATGCCACACTATAGGTTGACATCAATGACAACACAAAGCATAATGCTAACAGGAAGCTAGTCTACCCAGAATTGAATGTTGTAAATTTTATACGAGAAATTAATGTTTTAGTATTAAAAGAAAAAGTAACTCAAAACTATTGATTTTGTAAGCATTGGTGTTAAATTTTAGATCAGATTTATGTCTTTTAATTTTCTTTTCAAAATCCAATATATATATGTATAATCTCAATATATATAATATATATTTAATCAATATATATATATATATATATTATTAATATAATAACAAATATATATAAATATATTAATATCAATAATATGCTAATTGCCTGAATGAGACTTGTCTTGTATGTATATTGTTGTATGAATATATTGATGAGCAACTATCAATATTTAACATCGACAGAGATTATCAATCTACTGCTACGTATAAAAGTCTGTTCACCGTATCTCATTGAAATGAGATGTCACTGAATATATTCACTGTGTATCTGTTGTATATCTTTTCTGTATGTTCTTTTTAATTGATGATAACTCAGCGTTATATATATCAGAGCAAAATGGAGAAGGGTCACATCTATGATGGACGTGACTCCTCAAGGAGTCACGCCAATCATAGGTGTGACTATCCTTAATATGCACAGCGATAACAATAAGCGATTGTTACAAACTCTAACGTCACTTATTATAATATGCGCAGAGAGTATACATTTATTATGTATTGACATTATAATATGCGCAGAGACTATGTTTATTATGCGCTGCCATTATAATATGCGCAGAGACTATGTTTATTATGCACTGCCATTAATATGCGCTGAGTTATGTATAAACCATGCTTCCATTGCATACCGTCGATCATATAAGGTAATCGATTGATGATAGTTTATTATATATATATCATTTGATTTAATAGATCAGAATATAATTAATGATAATCATTATCATTATTAAATCATAATAATAATGATAATTATTATCATTATTATATTATATCAATATGTAATAAAAATAAAAATAATTATATATATATATATATATATATATATGTAATAGATATTAATAATAATAATAATCAATATTCCTTATTATTATATCTATATATATATCTCAAAATTATCTATTATTATAAGATCATCATTTTATCTGAGTGAAGCTATAAACATCAACACTCCCTCTTAGCTAGGGAAGATAAAATGCACATCACAATAAATTCATAAATTGTGAAAGTTAGTTCATCAGAGATCAAATCTCAAAAT
>MU228426.1:632843-657106 GCA_018584345.1 Thuja plicata | reverse complement strand
CTATCAAGGCTAGAGAGATCCTTCCAAGTATTGTTATTCCTGTAGTCAGAAACTTTATAACCAATAGTATTTTTAGCTTGGATGATAATATCCTTCCATTCTTGTCTTTCTGAAAGGGGGCAGTCATGGATCCAAGGATCATCCCAGAAATCAATGTTGGACCCATCACCCAGTTTCCATCTTATACCTTTTCTCAAAAGATCAATGGAAGAGAAAAAGCTATTCCAGATATAAGAACCATTAACCCTTGCTTCATTGTTTAGGAGATCCTTCAAGCTGTTGGAGTTAAGGAGGTATTTTCTTTTAATTATACTATTCCATTGTTTAGAATCACCAAAGATTCTCCACACCTGCTTCGCCAAAAGAGCCTTATTGATAAGCTTAATAGGTCTTAACCCCAACTCCCTTTACTTTTAGGCTTACAAACTTTTTCCCAGGAAATCAGACTAAGCCTTTTTTTATCTTCAACACCAGTCCATAAAAAGTGTTTTTGGATAGTTTCAAGCACCACCGCAAACTTATGGGGAATCTTGAAGAGGCTTAAAGCATACATAGGCAAATTTTGCAGAGTTGACTTCAGAAGTTGAAGTTTACCAGAGCTGCTTAGGAGAGCACCTTTCCAGCCTGCCAACTTCCTGTTGAATCTATCAACAATTTGATTCCAGAAACTATCAGGAGGTTTAGAGCAGAGTGGGAGCCCCAAATAGGAAGAGGGAAGAACACCAATACTGCAACCAAGAATTTTAGATATCTTATATTGTCTCTCAAGGGGGGTATTGATAAAAAATATGGAGCTCTTGTTCCAATTGATGATTTGACCCATTGCCGAAGTATAGATAGATAAATATTTTTTAAGATTCCTAGCTTCTTTAACAGTAGCTTCACCCATAATAAGAGTATCATCAACAAATTGTTCATGGGAGCAGGAGGATTTGGCCGAGGAGGGATGGAGACCAGAGATTAGACCAACATTAAAAAGTTTAGATATGTATCTTCCCAGCCCTTCAGCCAAAATAGAAAACAGTATAGGAGAGATAAGGTCCCCCTGCCTTAGACCCCTAGAAGGTTTGAAAAAATTGGAGGAACCACCATTCACAATAACAGAGGAAGTCACAGTAGAGACCAGCTGATTAATAATTTTAATAACCCCTGCATCAAAACCAAAGCCGCTTAAGACTTTTTGGAGAAACTGCCAATCAACCCTATCATAGGCTTTAGATAAGTCCAATTTCATGAGAAAGCCCTGTTTCTTGGCAATTTCAAGGGAGTGAATATTCTCATGAGAAACCACAATGGAATCCAGGATTTGTCTCCCTTGGACAAAACCATTCTGCTGAGGAGAGATAATTGAAGGCAATAGAGAAAGCAGTCTAGATGTCATAACTTTAGCTATGATCTTGTAAATCCCATTACAAAGACTGATTGGTCTGAAGGATTCCACCATTTTAGCACCATGGAATTTAGGAACAAGGACTAAGAAGGTGGCATTAATTTCTCTAAGAAGAGATTTAGTACCAAAAAATTCTTTGACAGCATTGAGAACATCCTGACCAGTAATCTCCCAAAATTGTTGGAAGAAGAAGAGGGGAAATCCATCAGGACCTGGATATTTGTCACCTTCAAAGGAAAAGACAGCATCTCTGATTTCCTTATCATCTGGGATAGCTTTAAGTCTGGAGTTGGTATTACTATCTATCAATGAACGAATAGCAGAGAGAATTTCATTTTGGTTCTGGGAATCAAGGTTACCATCTTTAGATAAAAGGAGTGAGAAAGATTGAAGCATTTCCTTTCGTATCTCTTCTTCCTTAACCAGAGACTTATTGTTAACTGTTAAGGAAGAAATTCTATTGATAGCTTTGTGTTTCATTGCTGTCATATGAAAGAATCTTGTATTTTTATCACCATCTTTAAGTCAAAGGGCTCTTGATCTTTGCCTCCAGAAAGACTCCTCTTTAGAAATGATATTATGATATTCAGCCACCAGCACATTCTCAGTACATCTATGCTCCTCTGAGAGACCCTCTTTTTGAATAGTCTCTTGAATAGCCTTGATCTCTTCCTGTTTGATGCTTTTGGCCTTGAATATGTCCCCAAAGACTTCCTTGTTCCAAGTTTTAACATTTTTCTTTACATTAGTTGTGTGTTTCATGATATGGAATTTATTGGTTAACATTGATATCATTAGTTGTGTGTTTCATGATATGGAATTTATTGGTTAACATTGTTAGATTGGTGGTGAAAATTAGTAACTACTTATTACACTGATTCACCCCCACCCTCTCAGTACTTCTAAATATTAACAATTGGTATTAGAGCTCTGGTCCTCTTGATATTAAGTTTAACCACTTGAGGAAAAGATCCCTAAAATCCAACATGGAGAGATACATGTATGAGAAGAAGCTTGAGGATGGAAACAAACTAATCAAATGAATTGAAGGATAAGTTGAGGAACTCCCTTGAAAAAAGAAGAGCTTGAAATTTAGTCTATCAGGGTGTGTGAAGAGCTTGAAGGAAGAAGAGATACTGAGGATTCCAAGAAAATTGTTGAAGATGCCCTAAAGGCCAAAGATGAAACCCTAACAAAAAATTTGGCACAACTACTCAGATCAGAGCAAGAGATTATTGTATTGAATGAACACTTACATTCTACAAATGAGAAAATATTAGCATTTTAAGAGAGAATGAAGGGATGAGGAAAGAGAATGAAATGGTGAAAGAAGAGCTCAAACCTGCAAATGATCTGCTGGATAAATTCAATAAGAGTTTTGCAAAAATTGATGAACAAATTGGAAGTCGGAGGAGGAATGGAGAGATAAAAGGTCTATGTTTTTCAAACTTTGAAGCTGGCGAATCATCTGGCACTAAGGACATCAATGTAGGAGACAAATCAACACCCAAGGTGAACAAAAATACTAGTAAGAGAAGATATAGACTTGTATGTTTTAACTGTCATAAAGAAGGTCATATTGCTAATGTATGTTGGTTTAAACCTATTGGTCCTAAAGTTAGACCTAGAGGTCCTAATGTTAGATCAAGAAATTCCTATCATAGAACTAATAACTACAGTGCTAGATCTAATGCATTTCATGGAGTTTGTTATTATTGCAACAAATTTGGACATATATCTGATGAGTGCAGGGCCAAAATCAACAACTAGTGGTCATATGATTACAACAGTCAGAGACCTAACAATCAAGCTAATCGATCATATGTTACCTATTCTATTTGTTACAACTATGGACATGTGGCTATGAATTATAGATTAAGGTCAGCTAGAGGCAATGTTGGTCCTTAGAGGCAAACATGTTTGACTTGTTACATTTGTAAAAAAGTTGGTCATCTTGCTAGAACATGTAGAGCAAAGAAGAATACTGGATGTCAACCGATGAAAAAGGATGCAAATGATAAAGGGAAGAAAATTGATGATGTTGAGGAAGTCGGTAGTGAGATGAAAATGACATGGGTGAGGAAAGGTGAATTGAAATCTTATGAGTTGACTGAACTCCACAACTTCAGGAAAGTTGGAGACTCCATCAGTGAACTAAGTCTAGTATTGACTTAGGGGGAGCACTAAATAAAATAAATCCTAAAGAACACCCATATGTGCATGATCAGTAAGATTCATATGCATAATGAGATTCCTATTTGTGATTTGAATGATGATTAGTAAAGATAAATTACTATATTTTCTTTTGAGCATGCATATAATAGTTGTTATGTTTTATCTATTGTCACCGGTGTAGTGCACTATTTGACCATTGTGTATAATGACTACATTCTCAATGATATAAAGATGGAAAAGTAATATCATTTGTTACTTTGCATTCTATCGAGTTTTACTAGAGATTTTTTTCACTCCTAAGCAATTAAAGAGTGTTGTGTGTCTGATTATTGTGAATTCAAGCAGTGAATCATTTTAGTTATCTAAGAACACCAATTGGTGAAGTTGAAAGGTTATTTCTTGTACAGTGAAGATTTTATAGAAGTGTTATTGCATATATTTGATTATTGACATTATGGATACCCCTTTGTTGGTCGACATTGTTGATGAGTCGAGACTCGTATTCAAGTTATATCCTTTGAAGGCAAACGAGAATGATCCAATCGGGTGCCCTATCTTCAATACCATATGGTGTATTGCTGAAAGAAGATATTTGATCATTCATCCACTGTAAGCTAGAAGATCTTGGAGATTACGATATCTATGATGAGTTCACTAAGTTGTGCAATGATCAAGGTTTAAAGAAAAAGCATATGCATCTGATACACAAAGGTTTTACATATGCGGCCGAGATTCCTGATGATTTCCATCCGGATTGGATAAGATATATATTGAGAAGAGTTCATGATAAATTAATTTGGTTGGACAAGCCACACAAGATTACAAAGGAGATAATCAATAAGGTTACTAGGTTCAGCGCGACCGGTGAGCCACCAAATATTTGAACTATAGCAACAAATTTGGTTACTCATTTGACCAAATCCAAACAAGATCACTGAGCTATGACTATCAAAGACATAGAAGACAAGGAAGTGAGGTTTGCTTCAATGGTGGTAGGATATAGAATGTACTAGTCTAGTCGGTTGAATAGTGTACCTGGTGGAGCAATTTGTGTTGCCTATAGAAAGGTGAAGGAAGATGCCAAATATGACCTATGTGAGATGTCGAGGAGCCAATTCCTCATAAACATGGAAAGGATCAAGAAGGATAAGAAACAATCATTCAAATATGAATCACTCCTGGTATGTATATTCTTCTACTTGCAGAATCAATTTCCTGGAATAAGTAAAGTCACATGGTCAAAGGACAAACTGATATTAATGCAAATCAAGAAATGTATCAGGACATTAGGAAACAATTTTAATACTGTTATGTGGGGATATTTCAAAGATTTTCAAGAGAAAATACAAATGAGAGAGAGAATCCCAACTGGTATTGTTGAGAAATATAAAAAATGATATTTGTTTTCTAGTAGATACAGATACCTGTATATTGCAAGCAGTGCAACCTAGGACATTTTGGGTACCAACTATGGGATATGGGGTAGATGGTGATTTAGTCACTATTCATGTTGATGTACTATTGTCAAAACCTATTGATACTTCAACACCTAGGTTTGGAAATTTTGAGGAGTCATCTCTGAAAAACTCACAGTGAATTAAAGGCATCGATAATTCAAAGGAAAATAAGGAAACAAGTTGATAACTTAGCCAAAATGAGTGGTATTAATCAAGAAATGATGACAAAACTTAGGAAGAAATTGGAGAGTGAGAAAGAAGGCACATCTGCTGCTACAAAAGTCAAGAAAGATGAAGTTGAAGATATAACACCTTAGAGAGTCACTAGGAGTTCAACACTAAAACAAACTCAATCTACTACTACTCCTATTATGACTAAGCCACAAAAGAAGCCACCTTTGGATCTTCAAAAATATTATAAAAGGAAGAAAGAGAAATCATCTAGCTATAAAGAGTGAAAAGACAAGAAAGTGAGAAAAGATAAAGCTGAGGCAGAAAAAGTTGAAAGTGAGTCTGATAAGGAACAAAAAGAGCTAAGAGCTAGTGGGAAGAAGTCCACAATAGTAGGGAATCCTACTAAGAAATATATCAAGACGAATGAAACTATTACTGTTGCTAGCATAATCCAAGATATTGAGGGATATGAAAGGAAGACTGATGTGATGAAACACTTTTATAAATTTGACAATGAAGGTAAAAAGAAGATAGATGATGCAGTTGTAGAGAGTCTACATGCATTTTGCAAAGCACCAAGTGAATTGTACACGAATTTACCTAAGGAATTGTACAAGGCAGTATAATAGAGATGGAGAGAAGCTCTAAAGATTGACAGAGTGATGATGGAACAAGAACTTGCACTACTACAACCTAAATTGACAACTAAGGATGTAAAGATAATGGTTGAAGC
The DNA here is from genome assembly GCA_018584345.1 of Thuja plicata. Taxonomy (NCBI): domain Eukaryota; kingdom Viridiplantae; phylum Streptophyta; class Pinopsida; order Cupressales; family Cupressaceae; genus Thuja; species Thuja plicata. The sequence goes on along the minus strand of MU228426.1, from coordinate 651,177 downwards.
TATGAGGTCACAATTCTAGACAAGGAACAAAGTAACAAGGATTCTCATTGGATAAACACAAGTGGTAAGAGATGAGACAGTGGATACATGGAAAAATTTAGTGAAACCAGAGAAAGAAACCAAAGACAAATCAGTAGAAGAGATAGGACAAGGTCAAGAGTCCATAACTGACGAGATAAGAGATGTTGTAAATAATGTTATCTCTGATATTCCTGAGTAGATACAGATTATTGATACAAAAAATGAAGTTGATGCACCAAAAGAATAGATTGCAAAGAAAGTGTCAGAACATAACGGTGAAGCTCAAAAGGATGATAAAGAGGTGCTTTCAGTAAAGAGGAAACTAGATCTAACTGGTGAAACTAACACAGTGAAGAAGAGTAAATCAAGGGATTCAACCAGTTTTGAGGAAAAAGATGAAGGTGAACTAGAATATGAATAAATTCAAGCACCTACTTATATAACCAAGATGATTCCTAAGGAGTTAATGGAAATGTCTGAGAAGCTCAAGATGAAAGCAGTAAGGGACAAACTAAAGGGAAAGAAGAATAAGGTTAGAGTACTGAAGGCTACCACAAACATAATCAGTAAATTAGTTCCTGATGTGGAATATGACAAACATGATAATCCTATTGATCAGCTGGATCTAATGATCTAAGCCATTTTTGATCAAGTACCTGACTTGGAGAATGCAACAATGAAGTTGGTTGAGTATCAGTATGAGAAGAAAAGGATAGTGAAGTTGGTAGAGAAGATTTCCAAAGACAAGATATCACTTTCTGAACTTGTGGACCAAACAAAGAACACACTAAAAGAGGTACATAGGATTGGGAGAAAAATAGAGACAATGCACATAAGGAGCTTGACAATTTAGTTGAAAATTTTGATCCTATGACAAGCTCTACATCATAATACAATGCCAAGATAAAAATGATCACACACAATGTGAGGCAATTTTAGGCGGAACAAGATAAGAGGGTCATGACACTACTTGAACTACAAACATATCTAGCACCTACAATAGAGGTGATGAAACAACATGTGAAGAATCTTGAAACTCTAATTGAGTTACCAAACTTGAGCACTCTCGATGGCATGAAGGAGTTAGCTTTTGATCTACATGGGCAGATCATAGCTATGAACCATTTGAAAAGGTTATGGGACATGTCATTGGAGACAACAAAGAACAACTACAAAGATGTATTTGACATAATGTAAGGAGGAGTACACATTTAAATTTGTGAACCTTTGTCATTATATGACAAAAAGGGAGATTATGAGTATGGGTATAGTGAGCATAATTTCACTAAGTATGAACTCGGGAGGAGTTATGTTTGGCAAAATGTTGATAAGGATGGTAAGCAGAACATTCTCACAATGTTTTTGCCATCAATGCCAAAGGAGGAGATTGTTGACATTATGGTGATTTTTTGGAGTTCGTATGATGAGAGGTCATAAGGGATGCATAATTGGTTGTCATTGATGACAACATTGTCAGTTAACATGATTGGATCGACCAGTAAGATCTATACATGATCGATAATGGGAGAAATAATTAAGTGCATTGATCGATGTTCAGGAAGAACAATTTTAGTCAGACAATTTGGTTGCAGTCGAGTTGCAGTACAATTCAGGCATTGCGATCTTTAAGGACATTTTTGTATGGTCAGTGGAATCCATGATTTTGATCGCGACATTTATTTCAGTGATTTGAGTGAATTATGTTTTTGGTGAAGGAAACAATATACCTATTGGTCTACCGATCAAAGTTTCATATTAAATTGGTTAAGGCCGTGGATCTAAGGTTGACTATTGGTCATAAACATGGGTATTACGTTTGATGCTAACATGTTAGGTATTGTTGACAATGATCTCGAGGTGGTTGATCAATAATTTGTGCCAACTACGATGAAAAGTTTCTATGTTTTGAGTGATCTAAAGACAACACTATTTAAGATGATCTAAATCATTTGATTTAGGGTTGTGATCCTATTTTCTAGTGGAGCGATCATAGTTTGAAGGAGCAGAGATTAGTGCAGTATCAGGAAGCAGAGAACAGATTGGATCTGATAAGAAAGGAGTGTTATTTCCATATCATTCATCTTGTTGTTCCCTAGCAGTTGCAATAAGCAAAATCCCTTAATTGGGTGAACCCTAACCAATTCTTATTGTAAATCCTTTAACATGGTAACTTCTTAATTAGGGTTTTGAAATCCTCTAGTGAGGTAAATCATAATTGATCTGATTTTACTCCTAACAGTGTACTAGTCACTCCTAACAGGGTGAACCCTGAGAAAGGGTATTTGTAGCTCCTAACATGGCAAACTCATTTACTACAGTAGTGGGCTTGTGGGTATCATCCCCACCATGGTTTTCGCACTCTTACAAGGCTTTCCACGTGAAAAATATGTGTGTTATGTGTGTTACTTATGTGGATGCTTGATGTTATTTACTTCTGTTTGATATCATCAGTTGTGTGTTTCATTATCTGGAATTTTTTGGTTCTATTAGATCGGTGGTGAAAATTAGTAAGTACTTGGTTACATTGATTCCCCCCCCCTCTCAGTGCTTCTGAATACTAACATAAAACCCCCAAATTTTTGGGCAGTAGCTTGTTCAAATAAATGAATGCATCTCTCTCTAATTCTAAATATATTGATCCCACTCCTACTTACGAATCTACCCAAAAATGTTTCGCCAAATGTGACCAAAGTACTATAGAGGTTGTTAATCTTAAAACAAAAGTTGATGCCTTGGAGGGAAAGTTAAAGAGTTTTATATTAATCCAGGTTAAAATTGGTGCACAAGTTGACTACTACTTTGTGCATCTTGCAAGACATGAAGCTTAAGAGACATGACATTGACTGACATTCCATTACCAATACCAATCATGACAACCTCTACAACTTTCCTACTAAAGTTAGGGATAGTTTTTCTCTCTATCTTTTATTATGACTATAAACTTTTAAATGTTGTTTATGCGTTGTCAATGGGCTATTAGTGGCCTATTTTATTTTATCTACGAGGCTTTTGTAAAGGGATCAACACCTTGGTTTGGTCCTTAAACTAATTAAAACATTTGGGATTCGTACTTTCTAATACACATAGAAATCTACTTCAAATCTAGAATTTCAAATTTATCCAACGTATTAATGGCGATCTAAGCAAGGGTTTAGCAATAGCCATTGAAAAATATACTTGGAATCACATTCATGAGATTGAATCATGATTTTGGGTAGGAAAAAAACTTTGAGAGGTTATAAATATCAAATCAAGGCTATAATGGTACCTAGGAGTAGATGAAAACATGTTTTAGGGTTTTATGAACATAGTGTAGCTTTAAACAAAATATATAACCTCAAAGTCCTAGTAGTTAATTGTATCTTGCACAAAATACAAGGTACTCTCATATTATCATAAGTCATTCAGAAACCCCAAAATATATTACTCAATATTATGAATTATAAAAGGGTTTACTTTATTTAATTTCTAAATTAAATTCGAATATCTTCATATACTACACACTACACACTGATAAAATTCTATAGAATTTTATATTTGAATGAATGAATTGGTTCTAATGACCTCCATAGAATATTGAGGAATAATATGATTAACAATTGTTAAGTTCATTTTAACGTGAGCTCTCCTCTATACATCTTTGATTAAGAAAACTGTAATTTCTTCAAATAGCTCATTTAGCCTCGTTTGTTTCACGGAATTGGAATTTGACTCAAAACCTTATTATCACAAAATCAGGTTTTGAAATCCCGGTTTTGCATCTTGGGGAATTGGAATTTGACTCAAAACCTTATTATATCAAAACCAGGATATGATTTCTAATTCCATCTATTAGTAGGAAGATGATGCCACTCATTTTGGTGTCTAAACCTGGTTTTACTTGACAAATCCAGAATTGCAATTTAGAGAAACAAACAGCGGATTTGCAAAAACGAGAAGTGTCACTCCCAAAACCGGGAAGTGTCACTCCCAATTCCGTGAAACAAACGGGGGGAGGGAAAAAATAGTTCATTTAGACTGTACATCTTCAAATTATGTCCATAGTGTATATCAAAATCCTCATGCGCACTCACTGAATTTCTATACTTTGTATGTGCCGACGGAGGCAGAATGCATTTAGTGTTCCTTAACAGGCATATCCCACGAAGGGTTTACAAAGAAAAACATGAAAGCCGCCAAAGCAGCAAACCCTAGAAGACACAGAAGGCCAGAGAAGCGGCTATGCTTGTAGAGAGAGCAGCGTCAGGGACCTTGACGAGTGACATGGCGGAGTCCACTTCAGACAGGACAATAGCCGTAGGAGCATATGTGTTGGAGGTACCTGGCGCAGCAGCGTTACGACGGCGGCCGCCCTGAGACAGAACAACGAACACGGTATTCTGCCCCTTGTCAAAATGCCTATTTGTGGCGCTAGTGAAGTAAAATAGACCGCCTCCTCGGTTACCTGTAAAATTGAATCCCTCACTTTGTACTTAGCGCTTGAACAAAACAATTTACAGAATTAGGTAGAGGAATATTTTTTCAGAATCAGATCAAATTAGATATGTATGTCACGCCTTCCATGGTTAGGTATGATATGTTTTTTTATAGTAGCAAATCTGATAGAAGATTCGATCTAGGGTAAAATAAACTGATGGCTTAAAAAATCTGCGACTGCAAGAAAGCCGGCGTAAGTTTTCTGCGGGAGACAACTTTCCGGATAAAAACTGCCATAAAATATAGCCTATTGGCTAAGGATGGCTAATTTTGTAGAGCAGAAATTAAGAATCATTCCAAAATGACATCAAATTTGTAAGGAGGCGTCTATTCAGCCATCAAAAATTTAAATCTTACCAAGAAGGAATTTTTTTTTAACTCTCTTGGCTGGCCACCCGCCTGATTATTCACAGTTAAAAGAGTACTCACAGTTCGAGTAGGGATGTAATTTTTTTGAGGGGATTAAATCTGTATATAAATATGTCTAAGCTGAGCTAGGTGAATTTATGAAATGCTTTCGTCCAGGCGCTTGATTAGCAAAGTATAGTTGTTTTGGAGTATTTTTCGAGATTTGTTTAATTAGTGAAAGTCTCTAATATGGAATAATCTTATGGCTATAAAATTTCGCTGGCTTGTTAAAGAAGCCATAGTTTGGCCAAAACTTAGCTCACATTTAAGGTCTTGCTTCTTGCCAAGCTTGAACTGCAATCAGTTTACATTTAATCTCTTACTTCTTGCCAAGCCTGAATTTCATCAATTCTAAATTTCCTTGTAAATGTAAATTCACATCAACACGGGGACTTCGGTGAGGCTCCTACTCATTTGATTTTCTATGGCTTCTCTCAAGGCTGTAGTCTAAATTTTTAGGGGACTTGTAAAAAATCCTACTAGTAGGGAGAGTTAAAAAATCCTAGAAGTAGGGAAAGTTCGTACTTTATCAGTATGTTTGCAATTCAGCGTTTTCATAGATAGCATCATTATCATTTATTAGCTTTGCAGAGCAGGAATTTGTGGTTTTCTGAATGAGATTGTACCTTGTGAATGCAAAGACTTGATAATTTTTATAAAGGAACCTATCACTGCATGGATAGTTGAAAGAAAAAAAAGTATCTGCTGAATATTGTATAAGTTAAAGCCATTTTACTTGTAAATGTAATCCACATAAGAAGATCAAACAGATCTCTTTAGTGAAACACTAATTTCATTTGGTTTGTTGTAGTCTGAAAACATTTGTTTTAAGCCAGCCTGATGTAAGATACACCAATGTAGGGAATTGAACTCTATCCAGGCTGAGGGTTACCGATCTAGAGTGGCAATCGGATTTATTGTTATTGAAGGAATGGGTTGCATATCATCTAAAAAGGTTTTGAGAACGAAACACTTCCACATGAAAAACTTCCACACTGTGCACCAATCATTTACTCGAGTAGCAGAAATGCCTATAATAGAAGATTGCCTCCCTGCAAAGAAACATGAGCAGTTTGTGGCTATGACATGCAAGAACAATCTTACCGTGCAAGCTTCTGCTGCAGAAACACAGGAGACTTTGCAGTCTTTCATCAGCAAGGATAATGAAGGTCAATCTTTTTGTCATACATTGTTCTGTTTATTTTACTCTGAAGTCATTTTTAACTTATAGCTCAGTACCATCAATGGCACTGTCTGTCGTCCCTATGTAAACTAATGGTGAGTTGTGGTTTATTTTCCTCTTAAATCAAATTTACTTTTAGCTTATCGCCATTAATGGCACTGTCCATAACCCCTATGTGAACAACTGATGTGTTGACCACAGCACACCAGCTGTATAAGCTCTTCCTATTGATGTCTTTGACTAGAAACCAAATATATCTAAAGCTAAGCTCCAATGATGGCTTTGACTAGTTTGCTTAACTCTGTTGTTTCAAAATTTAGAAATTAGAAACAAATAACTCAGTTGCATGAGTATCATATTCTGAATGTAATTGATCTTCATTGTTGGATTCTTATGGAGTCAGAAGAATGCAAACCTATGGAGGACGAGTCAGAAGAATGCAGAGTTATAGAGGAGGATAAGCCAGAGATTATTAATACATGGGAGCTCATGGAAGGTCTGGAAGATGGAGAAGCTGATCATACTTCTGAGAAACCATTTGACAATGGTGACCAGGCAAGAGCTTTAATGACAACTGAAAGATTGAAATCTATGGAATTGGAGGAATATGATTCAATTATTCCCAGAAGCAAGACTTCATTGTGGAATAGGAAATCCAAAATGTACCTCTATTACTTGGACGGCATGCCCTTAGAAATAGACATCAGTAATCAGGAAAACAAACACCTGGTTGAGGCAAATGAAGGAAAATTATATTCAGCAGAGATAAATCTAGAAAAACATCAATCTATAAAGCATAATTCTAGGAAGAGAAATTTGCATGAAAGAGTTAAGTTAAATAGTCTTGGTCCCATCAGTAACCTATCTTCTCTCAATTCTTCTTCAGTCGGAAGCTTGAAAGACTGGCTGAACGGTGGAGAACATCTCTCTTCTCCAGGGGCAAGTACTACTAGTTCTGGTAGTTGCATCCCATCTCCTCTCAATTTTTCTTTGTTCGGAAGCTTGAATGACTGGCTGGACAGTGGAGAACATCCCTATTCTGCAGGGGTATGTGCTAGTCCTAGTTCTGGCAGTTACATCCGAGGAGATCAAAGCTTAACTCCAAGCACTGCTGGAAGCTCTGGGCAGTTTTGGATTGATAAAGCTGAAATCGAGATACATTCTTCCTCTGCCAATGAAATGGACAGAAAAACAAGGACCGTTATTGACTCGGGTGTTTCTTCTTATTCTTGCGTTTGTTCTAACTCTCTTTCTGCCATTGTGAGGGAAAATTGGGAGTATCCTCTATTTGAGCCAGAACTCATAGCCTCGTTTGAGGAGGAGCTTAAGCAGGTATCTGAAGAGAAAATTTTTACAAGCATCTTGATTGTCATCTGAGCACTATACATTATTTTAGGCTTTTTGTAACGAGAGCTTGTTCAACGAAAAAGTAGCCCAAATATAAAATATTAAAAAAAAATTCAGGACCTGATTCGATTGTAAGTATATTGATTAGGCACACTTATATAAAGAATATATTTTCATTCTGAAGACAGATTCCTCTGCTATCGAAATGTCTGCAATGGGTTGCCATCGAACTAATTGCCTACCTAATATCACAAAAGTACCATTAATGGTGACAAAATACATGCTCTGGTGAGTTAGACCATGGTTAATGAACTTTAGTGATTAAATTAGCCAACCATCATTATTTATTTATAATATGATACAGCCATATTACTATTTCCCCTGCACTCTGAAAAAAATCATCTGCTCTATTTTTTTAATAATTTATTACCATCCCAGTGTACTAGATTTAAAAACGGCCAACCAAAAGTAAAGATTTCATACTGTCTTTATCTGAGTCCAACTGTAAGACCAGAATTTTATTGGACAAATGCAAACTTCAAATTCGCAGGCTACACAAAGAAGACGTCTTCTGTTCTGTCTAGCTACAGAGTTATTTTAAATTCTGATTGTAAACTTCTCGTTTATCAAGATCTTGTTTATACTAGAGATCTATTTATCAGCTGCTTTTGTGTATTGGCATGGCCGTTTTTCAGTTTTGCAGGCTGTTGTGCTGTTAATCAGCTTGACATTCTGATGTGTCCAGTGCTGTTCAGTTCTTCATGATGTTATGTTGATGGACAATTGTTACTGGTATGGTGAACAGTTTCTTTTCTGCCCTACTTAATATTATTCTTTTAATATGCATTATCTCAATAAAAAAATAGACATTTTCAATCAAAGAACGCAAGCCCCATGTATTGGAAAAGAGAAGCAAAGCTTGGATAAGAAGGTTATAAGTTGCCCATAAAAATTGTCTACCATCCAAATTCTGTTCTCAAAACTTAAAAGATATGCATGGAATTGAAGTCATAAAATGTATGAAAGATTCAGTCCTCCTGTAAATTGTACATCTTCCCAACTTGGAAGTCATAATTTTGCAGATAGACTACTTGGAAAGGCCAGATTAAAAACCCTCTTCAAATAGTTGAATTTTTACTTGTTGCAATGCACAGTAACAAGGGTACATGTTTGCCATTGTTTTTATCAAATTTTTGTAAGGCCGCATACCACAATAAAAAGCCGCACATTTTTCCAGCTTTGGTTACCATCAAAAAACTTAACGGTTGCCTTGAGGATCTTCTATTCCATGAGTTCTAAGTTGAGCTTTGATCACAGTTTAGTCATCATTTATGTACAAGAAACAATGAAACAAACAGTTTATTGTCTGTGCTGAAGTAATTAAAAAACGCTCAGCATGATTATATCCTAACCATGTTAACATTCTTAATTCAGCTTGTGTGTGTTGCTTCTTACAGCATTGTCATTTGAATATCCATGGGTATCAGACTGAAAATTAGTGAAAGCCATTTTGATTGCTGCTGCCAATTTACATATAGCTAAAGAATATGGATCAGGGATAACGAAAGAGTCATTGAAACATCTGACAGGTACTAGCTAAAGAATGTGGACACAGGGATACTGAAAGCGTCATTGAAACATCTGACAGGTACAAGCTATGATAACCCAATATGTTCCCCGTAGAAATTGATGTAATGACATCCTTCATTGACCACAATCCTCATCACCAAAAAAGGTAAAAGAAATAACTAAATTCTCTTGACTTCGTCCCTTTGATCATTCTCAAAGCAGTTACCATGACGTGTATGATTCCATCATCAATGTACACACAAAAAAAAATAATTAAAAAAAATCGTCCTCACTTAAATAAATGTAATTATTTTAACATTTTTCTTTATTAATTCAATAATTTTTTTCATCTATTCAATTAATTCATTAGTCTTTTCTTTTCTATAATTAAATAAATGTTCAATTATCTAATTATCTTAATCTTACATTTTTCTACTATTAATTAGCTAAATATTAATATTTATTTAATTAAGTCATTATCCTCTTCTCTCTAATCCTAACTTGGTAACTTGTTCACATTTATCATAATTCAAATTTATTGACATGTAACTTGTTCTCATTCCGCTTTATTCCCCTTTTCTATCTCCTCCCCACATGACTAAATTCATTGAAATTAAAGATGTCGCACAGAAAATCAATGCACCTCTTAATCATATTCACTCTCCTCACCTCTTAATCTCGGCCATTCATCTTTTAACCTCTTAATCTAATACCTTGATTTTCTTGGAGGCTTTTTAAGAGAGGATTTTCTTCCCATTTTGACATCTACAACATACAACATATCACAAGGAGAACTACATGCTATCATTACCTACTTGCTATTGTATTGTTATCATCGCATCATCAATCAACCACATTCCACTCTTTTATTCCATCTTGTACTAGTGCTTAATGTTGAAAGCAATATTATTATCTGTACAAGGTCTTGAAGAAATAGAAAACAATGCAATCAAGCTTATCCACGTGTGTGAAGGTATATTTGATATATTTTATTAGCATGCACTTGATTTAGAGCTCTATTGGTGTTGTTGATTTGTGTGTAAATTTTAGGCTTGTGGTTGGGCTATTAAGGAGTTTACAATAGGGTTACAATTTGACATTCACATTTTGGCATGCTTGATATTACCCTAGTCCCATTTTTTTCCTTATGATATACATGAGTTTTTAGTGATTTCTAGAGCTACAAGTTGGATCTACGCATTTGACTTGTAGTTTTGTGCTTCTGAGGCAGTTGTTGGTGCATTTGCATTCTATATATGCACATTTGGATCTTTGTTCTATGCTATTGACACTCAAACTTTCTTTTTGCAAACTTTATTTAATGAGTTTTTCGTTTATTTCTATTTATGCACATTTGAAGCATATTCCTATGTAATTGAAGCATTTTACTGCGCAATTGATTCATGCAATTTTTGTGCTTCTTACTCACACTGTTACGTTATTGATTCATTTTTCAACATATTTGATATGTTATTCGATGCATCTAATGCTTATTGTTGTGCATTTGATGGTTTTTGTTGTGCTATTGCTTGTTGTTTATGTGTTTTTGTTCTCTATCACTATTTTTGCAAGTGTTGTACTTTGTCTACATGCATCTGAAGCTTGAATCTATGCATTTGACCACTAGTGTGGCGCATCTTGTTTTTGCACATCTGAGCCTTGCTTCTACACATCTGAGAGGTATAACTGCATTTTTGTATTATGTTTTTGTGCATTTGAACCAAAGAGTTGTTTTTTCAATTTTCATTTTGTTTCAGTTGACCTTTTTGACTCACCAAGTGGTGCAATGTGTGTTTCGTGTGTCCAAGGCTGAATATTGAGACTACTAACATATTTATGGTTGCAACTTTCGTTGGTAGAAGATCTTTCAATCAAATATTGTGTCTTTAAATTTTATATTAGCCCACATTTCATTTTCTAAAGGTTAATGAGTTTTGTTTATTGTGTTTGGTGCGCTTGCACATCTTTGTGTTACTTAGGTTGTTTTGTGTGTATTTCCCCTCCCCTTACTTAGGTTGTTTTGTGTGTATTTCCCCTCCCCTTGTGTGCTTGTAGAATTTGACATTCATGAACCCTAGTCTCATTTTTTTCAAGTGATTTCCTTGAGTTTTTAGTGTTTTCGACAATTACAAGTTAGATCTGCACATTTGACTTGCAATTTTGCGCTTTTGAAGCATTTGTCGATGCATTTGCATTCGATTTATGTGCATTTGGGTCTTTGTTTTGTGCTATTGTCACCCTACTTTTTTGCAAGCTTTGTTTAATGAGTTTTAGGTTTATTTATGTTTATGTACATTTTAAGGATATTCCCATATAATTGAAGCATTCTACTGCGCAATTAATTCATACTAATTTTGTGCTTCTTACTCACTCTGTTATGCTATTGTGGTTCATTTGTCAACACATTTGATATGTATTTCAATGCATCTAACGCTTATTGTTGCGCATTTGACAATTTTTGTTGTGCTATTGCTTGTTGTTTCTATGCTTTTGTTCTCTATCAGTGTCTTTGCAGGTTTTGTACTTTGTCTGTGCATTTGAAGCCTGAGTCTATGGATTTTCCCACTAGTTTGGCACATCTAAGCCTTGCTTCTGCACATCTGAGCCCTATTTATGCACGCTAAGAGGTATAATTGCATTTTTGTATTATGTTTTTGTTCATTTGAACCAAAGAGTTTCTTTTTCAATTTTGATTTTATTTCAACTGACCTTTTTAGCTAACCAAGTGGTGTAGCGTGTGTTTCGTGTGTCCAAGCCCGAACATTGAGACTACTAACTTATTTTTCGTTGTAGCTTTCGCTGGTAGAAGATCTTTCAATCAAACATTGTGCCTTAAATTTTTAGATTAGCTCACATTTCATTTTCTAAAGGTTAATGAACTTTATTTGTCATGTTTGGTGCACTTGCACATCTTTGTGTTACCTCGGTTGTTTTGTGTGTTTCTCCCCTTCCCTTGTGTGCTTCTGCAAACTTTTGGGTGCAAGAAAAATCTTTTTCTTTTTAGTTGGAGGTCTACCAAGGAATTTATGCTCTAGCGGTTCAACATTAACTACATTTTGCAATAGGACATATAAAGGGGGAGACAAAAGTTGTACCCCAATGAGTGGCCATTATCGTTCAAAGCCTAGCTGCAAGACCCTCGGTCCACCGAAACTTATTTGGTGAGTAGGAAGAGACCCCTTTGATCTTAGACTATTATAAATGGGTTCTTTGTTCACAGTTGTCCCCCACTATGAACCATTGTTATAGTAGTCTTAGAGCCTTCGGGCATTTCTTAGTCTAGTGCATGGAATGTAGATAGTACCTTGGAGTTACTCATGATGTTCCTCCCTAAGTTGAGATAAAAATCCTCGGGCTTTAGCTTTTATTGCCTCCCTAGGAGAGACGGAAGGTTAGCTTCTTAGAGGACTTGATCTCTAGCTATCTTCCTTTGAAAGAAATGTGTATCACACCATTCTTGAGATATTAGCATTTGCAGCGTGGGCCCATCTTAAGCATACTCTCTTACTTAATTAGGTTGTGCTTACTTATGAGTGCCTTCTATTGTGTTATACCAAGGAAACCATTGGTCTTGTTTGGGTCTTAGCTTTATTACCCTTTAAGTTAAGAGTCAAAACAAACATTGTGCCTTCAAGTGTTTGATGTGTCTTCCTCCAAAAGGGAATAGAATTAGGAACGAAATGAGAAGGAATTATAGTCGAAGGATAGATAGTAAGAACCATGGATAGTAGGTGTAATGGAAGTAGTACATGTTATAGAAATGGTAGGTAAAACAATAATGGGTTGAAAATGAGAGGTGGATGTGAAAGGTTACATATGGGGTATTGGTGTGGTAAGAGGTTTATGAGCATTATTAGGATATTGGTCTTTTTAAGGAACAAAATATCAGACAATAACAAGGAAGATACATTATGAGATTATATAATGGTAGTGTAGAGTGGTCATATTAATGGTAATGGAAGATACTTTCTAATTTTAGTCTCAATCCATAGTGTAATAAAATTGTTACAGAAAGGTTATTTACGAGCTTCTTTCTTGATTTCATAAATGAAACTCTGCTCACTATTCACAAAATTAGGAAGAATAAGACTATTAAAAGTATGAGCATATTAGCAATAATGATAAGATATATAGTTAACAAAAGCATTGTGTGTGTAACTGCCTTTGTAATTAAAAGGAATGTGACCTTATAACAATGGAAACATATTTAGGAGCATAATTATGTGCTTATGTTGAATCTTGTATAATTAGGAAATGCATAATTTAAGTTATGCCCTGTTTTTTTAAGGCCAAGAAAATGATTAAGAGTCTTCAAAATAATTCATTAATATGTCCTCAAAAATCTTTTTTTTGGGTGTAAACCTAGATATAGTCTTATAGATACAAAGTGACCACAAGTTTATGATTAACTTGCAAAAAATAAAAGGGATTGTTATCAGTTAGGAATCATTTAAATAAATTATTCTTTCAACTGAAGTGCTATTTATATTGCTATATTTTGATTCCTTACTATAGGTAATTGGGGTTTTGTGGAAGAAGACAAACTTGAAGAATATTATTTTTCTTTAGACTATATCATTTACTTGATGACAAGATTTCTTGATTGATCTAATTGGTGTGCAAAGGTGTTTTTGCAAGCACATTACAAATTTTCATATAGAGGAAGGGTAATTATCTTTTGGTTTGACACAAAGTCATAGAGTAAGATTTGATACAAAGTCATAGTATGTGACGAGTTGCTTCATTTTATTTGTTTCTATTCTCATGTGTTTGCCTATGGACGAGTGTTGAATATGGAGGGACGAAGAAGGATAGGTGTGTTTTTAGACCTATCTACCAGAAATGGAAAAATAATGCTTTGGCTAGAGCGATGTTTTTATTCATTCATTGATACTAGTTGAATGTGTTTGTTATTCTCCTTGCCATATCATTATGTACATACTTCATTTTCATAGATGAAATGTTAGTTAGGGCACAATTTTGCACTAATTTCCATCCGGCCTAATCGATTACGTTTTGCTAGGTTCTTGGTGCAGGATTGGGTGCTCAACCTTTCATGTTGTGCACTGACGGAGCTAACACTTCGTGGTCAGGCAAAAAAAGCACCTAGACCTCATTCATGTCTCGAGCATGGCAAATATAGCGAAGTCCAAGGTTTATTTAAGGAGGCAGAATGATGCATAGTATCACTTTATTATTCATATGACGTAATAGACCTTCTAATCATTTATCTTTTTCATTATTCATTTGATGTATCAACTCATTTGTCAAAATTGATGTAATTATGTTGTATTGTCTCATATGTGAGATAATTTTGTAAAACGTATTCTTTATATAATATTATTCTCTTTCGAATATGGAATGTATGAGTTTTTTTTAGAACATTTGTATCACGTGGATTTAGTTCATATATTTTGGTATTAGAGCTCTAGGTTAAACTCTAGGGCCTAGGTCCACCATATTACTAAAAGATGCACATTTGTTGATGTGAGACTTTTGAGTAGTCAAGATAAACACTAGGAACTCAAATCGGGTCAAGTCAAGCAATGGACATAATGATGGGCCAAATGAGAGTTTGGATTGAATTCTTGAACTCCTAATTCAACAAGGAGCCCTCTTGAATTAGTAGGGGGTCTGCATGGATAATTTGGAAAAGGATCTAAGAGGGATTTGTGAAGAAAATCCTTGCAATGAAGAGCAAAGGAAAAGAGAAGATCACTGGTTAGAAGAAAAGAGGAAGAGAGAGGATGCTCAACGTAATGAGGAGGAAAGAAAGGTAATGAGGAAGAAAGAAAGATGCTTGAGGAGGAATGGAAAAGAGAAGAGAACCAATGGGTTGAGGTACAAGCAGATAGAGGTTGAATAGCAGAGGAATTGAGCAAGGATCTAAAAAATGTCACCCTTCCTACTTTTGATATGAAAATAATTGGAGATGTAGCTAAAGTATGGATTATTGCTATGAAGAAATATTTTAAGATCCACAATCTATTAGAGGAATCACCAGTGATGTGTGGTGCCTATCAACGCGTATGTGAAGATGCCACTTGGTCGGATAATGAGTGCATTGAGAAATAATTGCAACCTAGGGAGGTAACTTGGGAGGTGTTCTTGCATCTTTTTTGAAAGAGATGGCTTCCACAATTCTATTTTGATAAGAAAATGACAGAGTTTGAAAATCTCACACAGGGAGTCACAACTGTTATGCAATACTATGAAAAGTTTTCCCATCTTCTGAAATATTTTCCACAATATCATATGGATGAGCGTTTCAAGATTCACAAGTTCATTTTGGAATTGAAACTCGAAATTGGTATATATGTGGACATGCACAATCATGTTGGCATAACTGATGCAGAGTGAAGTTGAGTATGTCATGGTGTTGAATTGATGATAGGTTGCTCAATTATCATGTTGTCATTGATGTCAACTTAATGTTTGTTGGTTGACAATGTGCATGTTGTAGAGAGAGTTGGTGTGTTCAATCGTAAAGGAAGACTAAGTGATGTCTCTAGATGCTATTTCTATGACCGCACATGTTGATCTTATGAATGGCGTGAGTTATGATTGATTGAATGTTGACAGGTTATAGGAAGAACAAGATGAGACCAGGAAGGAATGATTTGATAATTGTGTCCAATAAGTTTGGATTCAGATCTTGTTGGCATGCTATGTTTATCTTTACTATGTTGTGGGTTTGATGTTGCGACTGCATCATGATTTGATGACCGAAAAGACAAATTTTCAAGTAACAGAAGGTCATTCAGTAAAAAGGTTAAAGATGTTCTTAGAACAATTAGTCATATCCTTGACCGGTGATGATGCACCGTGTTGCAGTAAGTGATTATGTGTTCGAGGGATCGTGGTGATGTTGTTGATCGACGAGGATTGACGAGTTGACATGTTTGTGATCATTATGATAAGATTTCTTGCAGGTTGTGCAAGAACATTGGAAAGTATGTTGTGGTTTGACTTTTCTTTGTCAAATCGATGTGTGATGGAATTGAAGGCTGACCTGAGTTTGTTAGAAAGTGTTTTAGATTGTTGACATGTTTTAGGGTTTTCTCATTGAACAGGAAATATTGTAAAACAATTTCTAAGGCGGTTAATTTTCCTAATGAACTTGTAATGTATAAATATGTAAAATGATGAAAAGCACAAGTGTAGATCGTGGATGTAGAGGTGTGATCGAGGGAAGAGAGAAGAGAGAATATTGTTTGTATGTGAAACAAAGATTGAGCTTGAATTGGATCTATATTAGCAAAGAGTTCTACTTTCTTAGCTCATTTACTTGTTGATTCCTAACAAATTCATCAAGCTAAATCCCTTAACGTGGTATATCCTAACATGTCTGAATTGTAAATCCTTAAACCATGTAACTCTTTAATTAGGGTTTAAAATCCTTTAACTAGGTTACTCCTAACATGGTGAAACTCCTAATAGGGCTAGAGGTAAATCTCTTGACCGGATGACTCCTAACAGGGTCTTGCTCTTAATTGAGCATTTTGTAAGCTTTTAACATGGCTAAGCTCTTAACCGGGCATACTTCAGAAGAGTGCAGATTTTAGTGGTGCCATCCCCACACGTGGTTTTTCCTAGTTGGGTTTCCACGAGAAAAACTTTGGTGATATTGTGTTGCATTATTGTGTATATTTTTCTTATTGTTTAGTTTTTCATGCAACGGTTGCTTATTGATGCAAATGGTTTAATGGTTAATGAAAAGTTGGAATTGGTAGATTACTGATTCACCCCCCCCCCCCCCCCCCCTCTCAGTAATCTTGGATCTCTTAATACTAACAATTGGAATCAAAGATTTGGTCCTCTTTGTGGTAAGCCTAACTGCTTGAGGAAAAGGTCCAAAGATGAGGAAGGGACCTCCCAAGTTCTCTAAAGATAACTACCTAGTATGGTGTAAAAGGATGAAGTTATATCTAAAAGCTATGGGATCTCAATACTGGATGCATGTCACAAGAAGGTATATCACTCCTCTTTGAACTCTCACTGCAGATGAACTAAAGGAACGACAAGAGAATACCCAAGCACATGAATCTATTGTAAGTACCCTATCTGATATTGAATATGTTGATGTTCGTGGACTTGAGACTATCTATGATGTCTAGGAAAAGTTGAAACTAATCTATGGAGGAGATATCCATGTGCAAAAAGCTAAGGAAGACAATCTTAGAGGAAAGTATGATGACATGAAGATAGTAGAAGGAGAGAATATTGCACAATATGGCCTAAGAATAAAAGAAGTTGTTGGTGCTATTAGAGGTGCTGGTGGAACTATTCAGGAAGATATTGCGGTGAGTAAAATGTTGAGAACTTTACTGCTTTTTATGCCATTAGAGTGTCAGTTATAAATGAGCTAAGAACCTTTGATATTGTTACTATAGATGGACTTATCGGTAAGCTTACTGCATTTGAGTTAAATAACTATGATAACAGTATTCCAAGAGTTGAGGTTGCTTTCAAGGAATCGATGTCTAATATACCAGTAAGGAAAGGTAAGGAAACAAAAATTGATTCTGATTACTTGTCAATTTATGCCAGGGAACTTGAAGCTATCTTGGAAGAAGAAATGAAACAAGGAGAGCTTGAAGCTCTACTAGCAAAGACATTTCCTAGAGGGGCTGGTAAGTACAAAGGAAAACTTCCACTGAAATATTTCTCTTGTAATAAGATTGGACATATTGCTACTAGATGTCCTAATGATGAACAAAAGGATAAGTTCATAAAATTTAAGGGAAAAGAGAAGAAACAATGCTTTGTTGAAGTGCATGAATGAGTTACCAATGAAGAATCAGGAGATAATGAAGAAGAGTTTGTATTTGTTGCAGTCAAAGAAGATCCACCCAAAGGAGAAAAGGCATTGGTTCTGTTGTTCCCTTTTCTTGCTGTCATAAAAATATACTCCTCAGAAGTATGACTCTATTTATCCCTGACACTGACCCAGCATAGAGTAGGACAATAGTAACAAGGTCTTGAGACCTCCTGCACTTTGAGCTCCACAGACTCGGGCGGGATTACCCTTGCAAACTTAGAATAATGAAATCACAAAATTATTCTAACTTGCTATTGGTGGAATTACAGGGAATAATCACTGTAAATTTTACTAAAACAGACCAAACTGAAAGTAAAGATTGATTTTTAATGGTGATAGTCACTTAATTGAACAAAAATAGACCAGTGCTCAATCTGAGGGAATGGAGTCATCTGTGAATAATTTTAACCAGCTTGATTGAAGACTAAACTTAAAGCAATTACAGGATCTGACACAAAAATAGATATACCTTATATATCTATTTCAGTACATTTGGCCAGACTAATCGA
>MU228426.1:579115-607706 GCA_018584345.1 Thuja plicata | reverse complement strand
ACATAGTTCCTTGTTTCTTGGTTTTTCCTTCTAATGGCTTCCACAGGTCCTTTTGATACAAATAATCTTCCATCTGCATTTTCCACAACTGAAAATTATGGCCATTGAATTTTTCAATCTTGAATTTCAAATCCTGCATTGCTCCCACTCAAAACTGAAAGTCCTGTCAATCTACAACAACAAACCTCGCTCTGATACCAATTTTTAGGGTTTGACAAAACTGGAACAATATAAGAATAAACAGTTATACGCAGAAACAATAGAAGAAAGAAACTAAACGCAGATAACACACAGATTTAACGTGGTTCACCCAAAACCTGGGCTACGTCCACCTACACAGCCTTTCAACCTTTCTTATTATCCAGCAAAAATATACACCACCATACAATGCATTATACATCTCAAACGCTTATAACATGCGTTTTAGGGCAACCTCTAAAATCGACCATTTTAGGGTTTTACAATGTCGGTCTTCTTACAATATCAACATCTACTACATGATCAGTCACCAAAATATCAACAATATGGACTAAAACAAGCTCCAAGGGCATGACATGAAAGGTTACATTCCTACCTTATTTAGATTGGTTGTAATAGAACAAGTGATGATAGTAATGTGTATTTGAAAGTTGAAGGAGATAAGTTGTTGTTAGCTGAAGTATTTTTTGATGACATAATCTTTGGAGGAAATGATGAGATTTGTTTGACATTTTAGAGATGGAGTTTGAAATGTCAATGACTGGGGAGACCAAATTCTTTATAGGTTTGCAGGATTCACAACTAAAGAATGGTATATATATCAATCAATCCAAATATGTGAAATAAGTACTCAATACTTTTGGTATGGATAAATCCAAACCAATTGGAACCCCCATGGCAATAGGATGTAAGTTGTCTAAGGATGATGAATATGATGCATCAAATACTACTTTGTATAGATCTATGATCGGTAAGTTGCAGTATGTTGTTCATAGAAAACGAGATATTGCTCACGCAACTGGTATAGAGGCTAGATTTCAATCAAATCATAAGGAATCTCATATCGTCACAGTTAAGAGGATATTCAGGTATTTGAAAGGGATAGTTGACAATGGTTTGTGGTATGCTCATGATGGTATTTTTTCTTTGAGTGTGTTTACTAATGCTGATTGGGAAGGAAATGTGGATGATAGAAAGAGTACAAGTGGTAGTGCATTCTTTCTAGGTGAAAGGCTTGTATCTTGGACAAGCAAAAATAAAAATTGTATCTCACAATCCACTGCAGAGGCAGAGAATGTAGCAACAACTATAATTGTACACAGATTGCATGGATGAAGTAGATTCTTGAAGGCATTAAAGAAAAGGTGATTGAACCGGTAACTATCTTTTGTAACAATACAAGTGCAATAAATATTTCCAAGAATCCTGTGATGCATTCCAAGACTAAGCACATTGCAATTAAGTATCACTTTATGAGAGAGAAAGTGCAGGAGAAGGAGATGAATTTGGAATTTGTACCAACAAAGGAGAAAAGAGATAATATCTTCACTAAGTAAGGATACTTTTGGGTACCTTAGAGGTAAGCTAGAGGTTATGCCCCTACTTGAACAAAACTAAGATGTTGTTGGTTCATCAATCAAGTGGATTTATTTCCATATCTTTCACTGTGGATTGATGTTCAGAGGACTACTCCTTAGGGGGAGCAATCAGAAAGAGAAGAAGACAGTTGCAACAAATGCCGTATTGGGCTTATTGTTCCTTTGGCATTGATGTCAAAGGGGGAGAAGAGAAGAGAAGAGTAAATGTTGGGGAGAAGAGCACAAGAAGAGAAAGACAGAAGTATCATCTAAGGGGGAGCATATTTTTTAGTATCTAGGTGATCTAGATGATTGCTTGGTATTGTTGGTGTTGACATCAATGCCAAAGGGGGATATTATTTGCATAATTAATGCATAGTGAATTTGTGTATGTCATGGTGTTGAATTGATGATAGGTTTCTCAATTATGATGTTTTCATTGATGTCAACTTAATGTTTGTTGGTTGAAAGTGTGCATGTTATACAGATGTATGTTCAAGAAATTGAATCGAGAGATGTAGTAAGAGTTGGTGTGTGTGATCGTAAAGGAAGACTAAGTGATGTCTCTAGATGCTATTTCTATGACCACACATGTTGATCTTATGAATGGTGTGATTTATGATTGATTGAATGCTGACAGGTTACAGGAAGAACATGATGAGGCAAAGAAGGAATGATTTGATAATTGCGTCCAATAAGTTTTGATTCAGATGTTGTGGCCATGATATATTTATCTTTACCATGTTATGGGGTTGTTGCGATTGCATCATGACTAGATGAATGGAGGGAAAATTTTCAAGTGGCAGAAGGTCGTTCATTAAAAATGTTAGAGATGTTTTTAGAACAATCAGTCATATCCTTGACCAGTGATGATGCACAGCGTTGCAGTAAGTGATTATGTTTTCAAGGGATAGTGGTGATGTTTCTGATCGATGAGGATTGATGAGTTGGCATGTTTGTGTTCATTATGATCATATTTCTTGGAGGTTGTGCAAGAACATTGGAAAGTATGTTGTGGTTTGAGTTTTATTTTTCAAATCAATGTGCGATGGATTTGAAGGTAGACCTGAGTTTGTTAGAAAGTGTTTTAGATTGTTAACACGTTTTAGGGTTTTCTCATTGAGCAAGAAAGATTTTAAAATGTTTTGTAAGGCGGTTAATTGTGCTAATAAACTTGTAATGTATAAATATGTAAAATTATGAAAAGCACGAGTGTAGATCGTGGATGCAGAGGTGTGATTGAGGGAAGAGAGAATATTGTCGGTATGTGAAGCAAGGATTGAGCTTGAACTAGATATGTATTAGCAAAGAGTGCTAATTTCTCAAATCATTTACTTGTTGATTCCTAACAACTTCATCAAGCTAAATCCCTTAACCGGGTAGATCCTAATAGGTATGAATTGTAAATCCTTTAACCAGGTAACTCTTTAATTAGGGTTTGAAATCCTTTAACTAGGTTACTCCTAACATGGTAAAGCTTATAATAGGGCTAGAGGTAAATTCCTTGACTAGGTGACTCCTAACAGGATATCACTCTTAATCAGACATTTTGTAAGCTTTTAACATGGCTAAGCTCTTAATCAGGCGTACTTTAGAAGAGTGTAGATTTTAGTGGGTGTCATCCCCACACGTGGTTTTCCCCAGTTGGGTTTCCACGAGAGAAACTTTTGTGTTATTGTATTGCATGATTTTGGATGTTTATTCTTATTGTTTAGTTTTTCATGCAATGGTTTCTTATTGATGATAATGGTTGAATGGTTAATGAAAAGTTGGAATTGTTAGATTACTGATTCACCCCCCTCTTAGTAATCTTGGATCTCTTAATACTAATAAATCCAACAAAAATGGATCTAGCATTTGAAAAGGCCATCAAACAGGAATAGAAGGTCAAATAAATGTTAGGATCTCACAAAAATCAGAAGCCTAGCAACACACAAGGATGTAGAAAGAGGAAATTTTAGGGTAGAAAATAGCATAAGGGAGGATATCATTAGATAAGAAATCTCAAAAGGAACAATGGTGTACAGGGGAGACCTTAGGGGAATTTTAGTGGAAATTGAAGCAAGAACAATAATAATCAAAACAACAAGTAGAACAATAACATGAATAATTTTAAGAGGAACAAGCCAGATAGACAACAAGGACCCCTTGATGGATGTTATGTTTGTGGTGGGTACCATCATGCAAATCCATGTCCCCAACGCTTACTCAGGAATAATGGTAAAGGGTAGAAAAGTCAAGCACAACACTAGATTCATGTTGTTGTTGACAATAAGCAGGATGAGTTCCGATCATCACTTATTCAGATTATCGGTAAGCTCTTTGGTCACCAAGTTTCTATTTTAATAAATGAAAGAGCTATTGAATTTTTTATTGATCCAAAATTTGTATCAAAATTACCTATTAGAGCTGGTTATATGTCAAAACCTTGGCTAGTTCAATATGGAAATTGGGCTAAGCATATGGTAGATCGATTTTAGCATGCAATTTGTTGGTACTTCTAAGCTTCCAAACTCAAGTAAATATTTATATATCCCATTTAAGCTCTTATGATGTAATCCTAGGGATCGATTGATTAATTGATCACAAGGAAGTAGTTAACTATCAAGACAAAATTGTAAGTTGCTTAGATGACACATGGAAGCCTATGAAGGATTAATGAGTGAAGAGACCAACTGAGTTGAGACAAATCTCATTCATGAAGTTGAAGAAGGCGCAAAGAAAGATGTGTATGATCTATATAGTTAACATCAAGGATCTTGATAACACTATTCCATAATTGGATGATTATCATATTTTCAAGGAGTTCCAAGTTGTGTTTCAAGAGGAGTTACTTGAATTGGCTCCCAAGAGGGAATTTGAATTTTCTATAAATTTTCTTTCGGGAATTGAGCCTCAATCCAAGGTTCCATACAAGGTGACTAATACTAAGCTATATGAGTTGAAGGTGCAATTGCAGGATTTGTTGGACAAAAGGTTTATAAAACCTAGTATATCACCATGGGGGGCTCCAATGATTTTTGTCAAGAAGAAGCATGACACTTTGTGGTTATGCATTGATTATAGAATGCTAAAATAATGACAACTAAGAAAAAGTATCCTCTCCCATGAATTGATGAATTTTTTGATCGGATGAAGGGAGCCAGAATTTTGTCCAATATTGATCTAAGATCTAGGTACCACCAACTACGAATCAAGGAAGAAGATGTATCAAAGACTGCATTTAGGACCTAGTACAGACATTATTAGTTTTTTTGTACTAGATTTTGGTTTGACAAATGCACCTACAACGTTAATGAAATTGATGAATAGTGTTTTTAGAGGTTGCCTCAATGATTTTGTGTTGATATTCATTCATGATATCTTGATCTATTCTAAGTCTTTAGAGGAGAATAATAAATATTTGAGGATAGTTTTACAAAATTTAAGAGATCATATGATGTATGAAAAACCGTCCAAGTATACCATTCACCAGAAAAAAGTACACCACATAGGTTGTATCATATAAATATAAGGATTCATGGTTTATCCTGATAAGATCAAGGCAATGTTAGAATGCCTCGTTCCTTGAAATGTCAAAGAGCTTCTAATTTTCATGCGGTTTTTTTATCACTATACAAATTTTGTGGAAGGATTCTCCAAAATTGTTGCACCAATCACTTCACTTAAGAAGAAAGGGAAGAAATTTGAGTGGATGGAAAAATGTGAACAGAATTTTTAGCTTCTAAAGAAGCTTAATTCAGCTCTTATTTTGACTATTTCTATTCCTAATGCACAATTCACAATTATTACAAATGAATAAGGTGAAGGAGTTTGGGGAATACTAATGCAAAATGGTTAGTTGGTGGCATATGATTCAAGGAAACTGAAGTACTATGAACTCAATTATGCACTACATGATTTGGAGCTCACCGTAATAGTCCAAACATTACACATGTGGAGACATTACCTTTTAGGTAAGCCCTTTGAATTGAAAACTGGTCAGTTGGGACTCAAGTATATATTTACATACCAAAATCTTAATGCTTGACAAAGATGATGGCTTGAGTTCCTTAGTGAGCATGAATTTGGGATTGAATATATAAAAGGAAAGGGAAATAGAGTATTTGATGCTCTTAGTGGGAGAAGACATTAGTAAAATATATCTAGCACCAAAACTAACTTGAGGCAGCAAGTGCTACAAAATATTCAAGACAATAAACATTATGTTTTGGTCAAATCAACGCCAAAAGAAGATTCATTTGATTACTGTTTTGACAGATATTCTTCTGATTAGGATAGAATTGAGATATCAAGGGAGAGTGTATATTCCCAACCAATTTGGGTTGAAGAAGATGATCTTATATGACATTTATTGTACGCCTTATTTGGGGCATCCCATTGTCAATAAGATGGTAGTTGTCACGAGACCATTATATTTTTTGTTAGAACTTAAAAGAGATGTTATTGCATATGTGGTCCAATGTTTAAAATGTCAATGAGTAAAGACTGAGCACATTCACCCTGCAAGGTTGTTATATCCACATGATGTACTAAAGTAAAAATTACAAGTCATTAGAATGTAATTTATTCAAGGATTACCCATGATTAGGAACCAACATGATGTTATCATGGTAGATGTTGATAAACTAACTAAAGTGACACATTTTATTCAAGGAATCTTAGAGATGGATCTTTGACTTTGGTGAAGAAGTTTGTTAAAGAGATATTTATATTATATGGCATGCCTAAAACCATTATATCTAATAAAGACACTAGGATGACTTCAAGGTTTTGGACAACCTTGAACGTTGCTTTGAAAAAAAATTGAATTTTAGTATGCCTATAATCCACAAACAGATGGTCAAATCGAGTGAGTGAACCAGGTTGTGAAGAATTTTCTTATGATGTACTGCATGGATTAGCAGTACAAGTGGGAAGAATACCTCCCCCTAGTAGAGTTTGCATACAATAACTCTCATCACGCATCTTTACGAATGACACATTTTGAGGCACTATATGAGAGAAAGTGTCATACTCCCATCCGTTGGGATAGAGTAGAGGACAAACTGGTGATAGGACCACACATGCTCAATGAGATGGAGGATCAAATTAAATTGATTAAGGGTAGCTTAAAAGAAGCAATTAAAAGATATAAGAATTATGCCAATAGGAATAAGACTTTTAGGCAGTTCTCAGTAGGGGACAAGGTCTTCTTGAGGGTCAAACATCATAAGAGTTCAATTCCATTTGGAAATTCTTCCAAACTTGCATCTAGATATAGGGGTCATTTGATTTTCTCAAAGTGATCAACCTAGTTACTTATATACTAGCTCTATGGCCAACTGTCACCTATATCCAAAATATTTTTCACGTGTCTTTGTTTAAGCCTTACAATCCTAATGCTTCTCACATCCTTGATTGACATGCATTATAGGTGTAAGATCTAGGAGTGATCATAATGGATCCCAGTCGAGTTATTGACAAGCACACCATCAGGTTGTGCAATAGGGACATCTTGTAGTATAAGGTCCAGTAAGACCAAAATTCAGTAGATAGTTCTAGGTGAGATAATATTCAGGACATTGAGTATTATTTCCCACATTTGATTGCATAGACTCTTTTATATGTTTATATTATGTTTTATGTGTGGGTGTTTATTTATATGTTGTAATAAGACATCGTGACAATGTCTCTTCCTAGTGGGGAAGGATACCACGCCTTGACCTTGTGTGACCTGAATTTTAGGAGACATACTAGACTCTCTAGACTTTTGTTGACTATGTTAGACTTAGTCAAAGACTTTGATTGATTATTAGACATTGATTAATATGCTTTATAGATATCATGTTATGGTTTTTCTTTGACTTATGTTTATGATGCATCATGATTATATATATTTACGATTGGTTGAATGTAGAATGAATTTATGCAAATTGATTATTGATTTTGGATTATGATTGATGTACTAAATTATTGATATAAAAAAATTGAGTGATGTGATTTGTGGATAGGCTTGAAGGAAAGGATGATAGCCAGGTAAAGTTGGTTAGCATTTTGATAGCAGTATGAGTGATGGGAAATAACACTCACTTAGATAGATGATTATTCTTGTTTAAATAAATTTCTAACCCTATTTAAAAAATGCATTATGAAATTTAAATGTGTGTGTAATCAATTAGGAATATTTTGTTAGAGTAATAGACCTTTTGGGTTATTAATTAAATCATTTTGATCTAATTACTAACTCACCTATTCACTCTAGTTGCTTAAGTCAACCTTAGGGTTTCCCTTTTAGGGTTTTGTGATTCCTTTTTAAGGAATCACCTCTTTGTATTTCATAATGGAGATATTGTTCATAATAGATTATTCTTTTGTATGTGAACATGATGCCTCTGATATTTTGGCTTCCATAGTTTTTCTCTCTTCCTGTTCTTTTGCTTCTTCCATCTGACAGGGTTATGCATGCAGGTGTTCTTGGGAGATTAGTTTTTCACCTAATCTAACATGGTATCAGAGCCATCATGCGGCTCTTTGTTCGTGTCTTGATTGAAGTGGTTCAGAAGCAGGAGGTCTTCAACTTTTCAGAGTTTTTTATGTGGATTTAGAGGTGGGCTTTGTTTCTGGTCACTTTGGGCTCAAACAGACATCTCCATTGAGCTCAGAGCACCCAAAAACCCAAAAACCTATATAAAAATTATCCATTTTGGACAATGTGGCTCTAAGGCAAAAAAATTTAGTTTCCAGGGCCGTACGGGCACGAAAATTGAGATTTTTTTTTTTAAAAAGTTATTTTTTTATGGTTTTTTGCGTTAAATATAACGCAGCCAACGTTAAATGTGAAGGCACCGTCGTTGGGCCACCGCCGCTCCACTGCAGCTTGCACCACTCGGCCTTGCCACTGCCCGACCCCCACCGGCCACCTTCTCTGCTCCACCGCTGCCGGCATAGCACTGCCCAGCTCCACCACCTTGGTCTCCTCCGTCACCCAGCTCTGCCGCCATGCGCACTGCCCAGCAAGATTTTAGCCCCGCGGGCTCCTCTTCCCCCTAGCGACGGTCACATTGGTGACCAAGGGCTCTGCCCTTCAGCCCCCTACACGCCATACGCCCAGGGGCTTAGATTTTTTAAGCCCCAGGGGCTATAAAAAAAAATTTGGAGCCCTTTTTTGCCTCTGTTGGTGTTTTTTCTCTATCTGGAGCAAACGGAGGCCTTTTTCCAACTTCTTTATATTGTCAGAAAGCTCTTTTCGAGCTCTTTTCGATGATGGAGGTTGGGGTTTTGGGTTGTGCCATTTTGATAGTGTTTTTTTCTGTCAAAGTCCGATGTTTGTTTTTGCCTTCCGGGAGCTATATCTTGCTCATCCGGACTCTTTTTTTGGCAAACTAGATATCGTCGAAAAGCTAGTTCAGTGAGTTTTTCAGTGGCAGGGGTCTTTTCTCCAGATTCTGCTCCAGATTCTTTCCCCTCTAATTTTTGCACTTTCGCACTCTGGCAGATTACTTGGGTTCTATAGGTCTTGGGATCTCTTCCTCTATTCTTCTGGTTCACTCTTCTTTCTGACTTTCTGAGCATTGTATACTTCTCTTCTGTAGCATTCCTTTTTCTATAAATGCACTAAGATAAAGTGTTGACTTTTGCATATCTGGGATTTTGAGCACCTTGTGTTTGTTTGTACTCGCACTCCATTATAAAGTGCCATGGGGGGGTTATGATGTTTTTGCCTTATGTGCTCATCCACCTTTGTCAAGTGAGTGTCCCTTCCACGACATTTTCCCCATGATGTGTGTCTAGAAGATCATTTCTTCTACTTCGACACTTCCCTTTATCCTGTGCTTGTACCTTCTTATGGGTGTTCCTGATTCTTTTTCTTGCAGTTGTTTATGGCATTGCATTTCAGTGTTCTTGTCACACCTCTCCCTGTTCAGCATTATGGGGGGGTTCACTTGTTGGTTCTATTTCTTCCTTGGTTCGGTTGAGTGATCTACGTATTCAATTTTTGTTCCTATGTACTAGGCGGATGCAGTGGCTAGGCACCTATGCATTTTAGTGAGATGGATCATCTACTATATAGACACTCGTTCATTCCTAATTTTGGAGATCACCTCTTCGATTGATCATCTCTTCAGACTTTGTCTTCTCTACTTGGTCATGCACTATTTCAGTGGGGGTTCCAACAGTTAATTCTAACAGTGTTTGCAGCTTCATACTTCAGAGATGCTATACATGCTCTTTCTTGTTCCTTTCTTTGGGACATTCCCTAGATTGGAGGTTTTGTTTCCTTCATCTAGTTTATCTCTTTTTGGGGTAGCATTTTTCCCACTGGGTTTTCTCTATTTCCCCACTTTACAGAGATTTCTTGTACTTGGGTACCTGATCAGGCCTTGTTGCCAGGACCCATCTTTCTTGCTTTTTGCAGTAGTCTCCTAGGTTTTAGCTTCTCCCTAAGCTTATCTTAAGGGGGGGTATTAGAGTAATAGACCTTTTGGGTTATTAATTAAATAATTTTGATCTAATTACTAACTCACCTATTCACTCTAGTTGCTTAAGCCAACTTAGGGTTTCCCTTTTAGGGTTTCGTGATTCCTTTTTAAGGA
Organism: Thuja plicata; assembly: GCA_018584345.1. Taxonomy (NCBI): domain Eukaryota; kingdom Viridiplantae; phylum Streptophyta; class Pinopsida; order Cupressales; family Cupressaceae; genus Thuja; species Thuja plicata. Next base: position 597,574 of record MU228426.1, on the reverse strand, counting down.
ATCACCTCTTTGTATTTCATAACAGAGATATTGTTCATAATAGATTATTCTTTTGTATGTGAACATGATGCCTCTGATATTTTGGCCTCCATAGTTTTTCTCTCTTTCTGTTCTTTTTCTTCTTCCATGTGACAGGGTTATGCATGCAGGTGTATATGCCTTCATGATTGTAGTGCCACTCCAATCCCTTCATGGAAAAGAGGTAATGTGGTGTTGGAACATGGCTTGAAAGAAGAATGAGGTAAGTATATTTTATATTAAATACTAGTTAATATATCTAGAAGCATACATTAGCATTAAGTGGAGGACTATGATGTTAATTAATGATATGATGTTGTTAATTTCTTACAGTCAAGAATCTATGTTATGCTTGTTATTGTGATTAAACGATACCTAATGTTAGTTAATGTTAGATAATGACTTCATGATAAATTACGTTATTTGATGGTAATTGTGGATACTTAACATTACAGTCTAGATGATGTTGCAAGATCAATGCATATGTTTCCTTATGATATACGATGATGGTTACTAACATGTTTACAATTTACTACATGTACTAATTCATGTATCTAGTAATGTTTTGGTTACTATTATGCTTATGTTACTATTCTTATGGATCTTATTTGACGTGTTTGTATGAAGAGGGACGAAGTCATAGTTACTCATAAAGCCCACACAATGTCTTGATCCCCTTCATTACTTGTCACTATTTGATATTATATATATGGATATGCGCTTCAACTATGGTGCTAATGTCAACATATACCAGACATTAATTTCACCCTGCTCCATAGGTCTAAGTGTGCCTACTTTCCCCAATAGGGGTTACTCAGAGATGACACATTGGGAAACTTTCCCTAAGCCTAGCCTCATCATGTTTAGTAGATTGCAATTTGTTTTTAATGAGATTAGTAATTCACCCTTTGGCTACCACCATTGGTAGTGTTTGGTTACCATAACCCCATGTGGACACCCTGTGATAAGTGTTTTTGTGTTTGGATGCATTTTATAGGATTTTTATGGCAATTATTAGTTTCTCTAAATTAATGATTTTTGTGATTTAATGGTTTGGTTAGTTATTTTTATAGTTTAATGACATTTATGATTAAATGAGTTTTAACTGATTCTCGTATGATTAAATGATGTTTAGATATGTTCGAGCTCTTGAGAATAAATCGGGTTTGAAGAGGAATTAATTGTTTTACTATGATTTATTAATATGTTAAATTTTATAATGTATATGTTCATAAATATTGTAAAGAGATTATTTGACGTTTTTTTAAATATGTATATGGTGTATTTGTGCTTATTTTAACCAACATTGCATGATTTTAGTTGGAGGTGTTCTTGGGGGTAATTTGGGTTCATTAGTTTAAGTAAATTATTAATATTTTATATTCTCCCTCCAAAAGTGAAATATAATTGGTAATTGGAGTTTTATTTTTTACTTTGTTTTATTTTATTTATTCATTGTTCTCAAATCCTACATGGGCATTCCTGAAATGTTGAGATTGAAAGATTGGGAGAGTAAGATTTATTGAGTAAGAGCTCAATAGATTTGTGTCGGAAAACTCTAATGGTTATCCGGATTTCATGGCTTCTTGTGGTGTGTTAAACATCCTTTTTAGTTTTGAAGTTTTCTTCAAGTTGGAGGTATGGGTCTTGGTTTCTCCTTTGTTTCTCAATCAGGTTTTTAATTCTTGTTTTAGATAGTGTATAATTAATTTTAGAAGAATTCTACAACTCTTATTTGACCTTTCATTAGTGCATTTAAATTTATTGTACAAACTTGAAAATCATGGTTGAATTGGGGAAATGCTGCCCAAATGTTTACAATTGAATGAAACTCAAATTTTATTACATTTTTGGAGTTGTGTGCTTCTGTAGACTAATGGGTTTGCCCGAATTTTTAATAAGTTACGATTGAATTCTTTAGCGTGTTAGAGGTCCATTAATGATGGATGACCTTCATGACTGGTTTTTAGCCAATTTGGGCATTTGATGAAAGTTAACTTTTTTTTTTTGGTTTTAAATATGATTTTATTTTGTGAAATCATGATATTATAGGAGTGAATCTCATTATTAAGTCAATTTGGTTGTAATTGTGTGGTGTTATGGTTGTTACATTATTGGGATTGTATGTGAATAGTGAAAAGAAAGTTTACGGATGCATTGTGTGTATTGAATGATAGTAAGTAAATGTGAAATGGTAGTTTATGATATAGAATGTTTATTTGGGGTTTTAAATGAGAGATTGATTGGGTAAATGCACAATCCACACCATGTTGAATGTTGACAAATTTGTGTGTTATGATTATAAGTAACTTGGATGAATTTATTTGTTATGTTTATTATCAGACTTTTAGTAGTATAGATGGTATACTGAATAGAAGATCCAGGGACATTGATTTATTTTGACGACGTGAATGATTGTTATATGTTGATCTTTTTTTATGTTAGTAATTATTTAATGTGTTGCTAACGTTAATCTGTTGACCGGACGCCCTCTAGGTCGTTGTATTGATGGAATAACTGTAGACACTTAAAAATGACTAATTGCTTAAATGCAATAGGTTTACTGACATTCTTCTACAATTATTAAATAATCTTTATTATTTAATTAATTGGCATCTTTTCACTATAATCAAAATTCAAAATCATCATTTCTCTATAAATTCTTAAATTTAGTGATTTTAATTAATTACTTAATATTTCATTACCAAATCATCTACAAAATAATTAAATAATTAAATATTATTTAATTATTCTCTATCTCATTATAATTTATTAAATAATCACATTTAATTAATATTCCCCCTTTTCTTATTACTATTACATTTATGTAATAATTAAATAAATTTCCCTCTCATAATTAAATAAATAATATTTATTTAATTAACTAATTGTTCCTCTTATAAATAAATAAATAAAAATTATTTATTTATATTCCTCACATGTGCAAATAAATAAACTCTTTTATTTATTTAATCATAATTATCTTCTCAATTATGAGTTTCAGTTAAACTTCATCATTCTCTCTCCTAAATAATCAATTAAATAAAGTTATCTATTCTTCTACTCCACCTCCTCAAATCAAAATCGGTTAACTCTCTCATCTATTCCAACACATGCAATCAGTTGAATTCAACTCCCACTCACTCTGAGTTCAACTTTTCAATCACATACAATCAGCCCACCAATCATGGAATCTTGATTATAATCCTGAAAATTTATATAATGAGAGCTTGTTTCTCATATTTGGTAACCATAATTTTTTTGAATTCTCATGGTGGCACATAAAGCACTCAATTTCTAAGAGCCCACATTGCATAGAGAAGGAGAACACCAAAGGAGGACTTTTGGTTTGCATTCTTATGTGTTTTGATTGATTTCATTATTATTTTATGATTATGCATATTGTTATTTGCTTCCTCTTTCTATATTGGGTATAGTAATTTCCTAACAAATCTCTTTGTGGTTAAGATTATTTATTTTATTGCAGGTTTCTATAGGTACCTACATATCCCCGATTACAACTAGTGAATCTGACGTGAAGATTTGGTCATATCTTGCAAATTGCTTTGAATTTTTACATAAAGAAATTTTAGCAGGTGATAATTGGTCAAAGAGAACAAGAAATTAAGCAAAACAAAGGACCAACACATAGATTGAGAATTGAGGCAATTGAAGCAGAGATCGGATACAAAGGTATTATACACACTCATTCAAACAAGGTGAGGGAAATTGCTGAGAAATTCAATTTGTCATTATATCACCACTAGCACACTTAGTTTTCGGTACTAACAATTTCTTGACAGCTTGTGGTGTGGAAACAAATTAAATTTTGATCAAATCTAGAATCAATCCATTCTTCCTTTGGTGCTTAAAAAGAACAGTGTATCCTCAAACATCACAATCTCATCTTTCGAATCGGTGCTTAAAATTGACATGTGGTTAAGAAATGAATAAAGAAAAGTACATATGGATTTGGTGCATAAAACTGAACAATGAAAACCTCGTTTGTTTTAGTGTTAAAAATGAACCTATGTGTTTGTATGTATGATTTAGATTAGAAAACACTTGGATTTTTGGAGCTTAATCGATTAACCGTGTATTTTGCGTCTGTGCTGCACTTGCACATTCTATTAGATTTTTTTTTTAAAAAAAATAGAGAGGCCTATCTAGGGAAAGCGCTATTTCCTCAACGGACGACCCCAAACCACTAATCCTTCTGACTGGTATATAAACAAGATGTGGGCCAAAGCCCTGGATGTATTATATCTAGCCAACCTCAAGCGAGGTGTGTTGATGATAGTTTGGATTAGGTGAATATCCCCAAGTATCCATGTTCAACTAGAGACTTAAGTGTCTCACACACATACAAATCGATTGGGTAGACACCACAAACCTTACTACACCCTGATTAATTAGAGACCCACCTGGTTCACCTTCGAATCAAGTGTATTATAATAGTTCAAGGGGTTTCTGAATTTCCCCCAAGATTCCCATCATATGGGTCCCATGGTATTGTGTTTGTGAAAGAGATCTTCACTAGAACACAACAATACCAAGAAAAGGAAAAAATACAAGCACGTAAAACATGGATTGTTGTGTCCTAGTAGTGTGACAATAGTTGTGTGAGCTGATGAACATCTAAGCAATGGTCCTATAACATTACATTTGAAACCAATTTGACCATAGATTAATTTGATTGTCTTTTCATTGTGGTTGACTGTGTGAAACTTGTAGCTTGAAAAAGTTGTTGAACATGCACCTATAATTTCTTTTATTGAGTCAGTCCTACAACTAAACTAAGTTTTGTGATTGTTGAGTTTGTATATGTCTCAAACATTGGTCCTACAACATTGTCCTATCAACACCCTATCAAAGAAGAAAATAGATTCATCAAATAAAGATCCCAAAACATTCCACTTGTCTCTTATTGTGAAAATGGTCATCGACATACCCTTGCCTATTCATCTAGCATTTTTTAGTATAATTCCTAGCATAGAATCTTGCATAGTCATTTACTTTTTGCATAGTCATCATTATAGTCCAAAAAATTCAAAATCACAAAAAACATAGCTTGCATCTCCTAGAGGTTACGTTTTCCACCTTTCATAGTCTTTTGCATAACCGAGGGTGCATTTTCTTAGGACATTCCAGTAGTTGTCTTGTGTATTATCTTGGCTTCGTCAAAATTCATTCATCTCTTTCCTTATCTCTAAGCACCCATCATTTTGGTTAACACTTGTGTTAGACATACATCATTGTCAGTATCAGTCATCTTTGTCCTACCTTTTTAAAGTAAAGATTGTCCAAAGAATCATCCAGGTCTTTCCTCGTAGGGTTTACCTTAGAATTTTGTAGAATATCTCTTAGGTCATATTACCTGCATCTTAGGCATCATTCTAGTCATTCATTCATTGCATCAACATCTTATTATCAAAAAATCCAAAAAACTAGGTTGCATTCACCCTCAGCATATGTCATTCACAATATCCCAAAAGAGAAAAGGCACAATGGATCCCAACACATAACCCACACATGATCCGAACAATGAAATTGGTGCTCCTATTCCTGGACCCTATGACTAGATTTCAACGATCCATAGACTATTCAACATCATGAGAAAACACATATTGACATCCCACCGTTACCCCATGTCCCTCCCCCAGAAGATGATTTCTCATTCGAGAATATCATGTCTAAATACAATAACATGGAAGAAGTTAAAAATTCCCTAGAAAATCCTGGGGTAATGACTATTGTGGGATCACTATTGGAAAATGACCCAGATACATACTTCAAAATGCTTGCACAAAATGGTGCCAAACTACTCGTTAAATTCAACACTTCCGCCATAGTAGAAACCAATGCCATGCCACCACCTTGGCTTGCTTCCCAACACCTCTCCCAATCAATTCCATTGTATGTTATAGCAACCACACTCAAAGAACATCTCAAGTGACTGTGTCTTCCACCACACTAGGTATTTAATACAAAAACCCTCTCTTTGCCACTTTTCCACCCATATCTAGCACACCTAGTACCACAACAACACCTTCCATAATGAACTCAACCCATCTAGTAGGTACATCCAATATGGCTCCTACAAGTGTTCCTTCCAATTCAAGAATCCCCAAAATCAATCATGGGGTACCTCAGAAACAACCTCCCATCAATCCCAACTATTTAAGAATTTGTGTTGCCTTTTTGAAACATCATGGAGTAAATGGGTCTGGCATTTCTAACCCTACAACACCATCTCAACAACAACCTATGTATACCCCACCACCTCAGCAACAACCTCTATATATTCTACCACCTTAGCAACAACCTCCATAAATTCCACCACCTCAGTAGCAACCTCTATATATCCCACCACCTCAACAACAACATCCATACATTCAACCATCTCAGTAGAAACCTTCATACATTCCACCACCCTAGCACAATCAACAACCTCCATATACCCCATCTCCTCAAAACATTACACAACCGCAGTATCTTCCACAACCTCTGCATGTGCTATATCCTTAGTATACTCCACAACCTCAGTACATTCCACCACATGTGCTTTTGACCTACATGAACTCGAGCTACGAGGCCTCATATAACTAGGAATCATCTTGTAACAGTCAGACAACATTTTTTTATCCTAACGCAGTGCCATCTACACTGACACCCACTGAAGCCATTGCTCAACAACTCCAAAAGCTCCAGTAATAGGTCATTAACTTAAAAATTGGTTCTCCTAAGAGGTATTACACTATTCTTGATCTTATTCCTTACCCGTTTGATAGGATATTACACATGCCACATTTTCCTCTTAATTTTGAAACACCTAAATTTGACAAATACAAGGAAAAGGGTGATCCCCGAGACCATATACGGTAGTTATTCATGGTTTTCATAGAAGTGGCATATGATGACCCCTACCCGATGAGAATTTTACCACATAGTCTTGGTGGGCCAGCCATGGAGTGGTTTTCCAAACTTCCTCCTGGGATACGATCCTGGAATGAACTAGCTGAGAAGTTCATATCAAACTATTCACACCACATTGTCATTGAAATAACATTAATGGATCTCTGCACATCCAAACAAAAGACTGGTGAGAAATTTTCCTCTTTCTTACAAAGATGGAGAATTTTTTCCTTGAGAGCATCTTTCCACATACCCCTAAAAAAGATGATCCATATATTCATAAAAAAATGTCAACTGGACATGATGTGTGAATTAAAATCCTAGTGAATTGAAACCTTTGAAGAGATAGTCAAGCAAGGGATAAAAGAAGAAAGATTTGTCACCCTAAAGGGAGCCATCAAGAAAGAGGCAAGTAACTCAACACCTTATGACAAATCCAAATACTGGTCTAAAATAAAAAATGTGACGAACGGTGGTGTTGTTGATGCTAAGATAGTCCAACCAGTCATGCACATACAAGCACCACCAACACCTACTCAGCAAACCCAATCATTAAAAACTACCCAGAGGGTTAACAATATTGACACATCAAACCAAGCAGTTAATTTGACTTACCAAAAAAATTCTACAAGAAGGATCATCACTCCTCCTTGAGACTTTATGCCTCTTGCAGAACCTCTAGAGAACATTCTTGAGAAATTACTACAATCTCATTCAGTCACTTACCTAAAATCAGACATTATGACGGTACCGAAAAACCAACATGGTGGGATGAAACGCTTATTGTGACTATCACAGAACTAAGGGACACAAGACAAAAAATTGCATGCAATTGAAGCATATTGTCCAAGATTTTATTGATCGCGGTGAAATAGAAGTTATCACAAATACAGGCACCACCAATCAAAATTACAAAATATTCACAAAGCCACTGATGGATCATGGAAAAGGAAAGGCCTCCACTTCTGGACATGACAATAAGGAAAACTTCACCTACCCCAAACCTAATCCTGATCTAACCATAAACACCACTACTATTTGAGTTCTCGACACTAGTTGTCATGTTACTACTTTTCATTCTAAAATCACAGTGCAAGGAGCCTCGTCAAAAGCTATAGTACCAAATAAATTTTCTACCTTACCCCCCGTAGCAAGCCTTTGTTCCAAAGACATAAATGTTGATGATTTTCAAGCCACGGTGGGAAATCTATCCACGCAACATCATGTTGCCTTCACTAAGAAAGATATCCTATCCCATAAATCATCTCACGATAATCCTTTGCACCTTGAAGTCTTTGTCCACCTCTATAAATTAGACAAGTCTTGATAGATGGTGGAGTGGGTCTAAATATCTATACCCTAAAACTGATAAATCCAATGAGCTATTTTTAAAGTTGTGTTGATGTTACTAAAAAGATCATAATAAGAGCATATGATGATGAAGTGTGTCATTCCCAAGGTGTAATAAGCCTCCCAATCACACTAGTTCTAGCAACACAATAGACTACATTCCAAGTACTGGACCTAGAGATGGGTTACAACATGCAATTGGGATGAAAATGGATCCATTCCATGCAAGCGATACCATCTAGTTATCATCAATGTTTAAAATTCCATCGTAATGGAGTTGAGATCATCATTCTTGGTGATAGAGATCCTTATCTTTACAACAAAAATCTTAGAGGATCTATTTCTAATCAAGTACCCAACAATCAAGAGGCATCTTCTGCCTCTTCATCTGAACACATAGATTGTGCAGACTTGGAAAAATCAACTGAACTACCCACACCATAGCTCAAAATCCAATTCAAAGAAAATAGATGTGAGAATAATCCAATGCAGACTTTTTCTATGTAGGAAAGATACCGATCTCACCCCGTTCATATAGAAATCATAGGCAACCTATTCAGAGGAATAAAAAGATAACACTTATCTATCCACCAACAGTGTTTATAAGACGAGGAGACATTCATGCAGATATCATATAAGAAAACTTATCTTCCTGGTTGTAAACAAATGAAGAACCCCCTAGGTCAAAATATCATAACATGAATATGGACGGGGGTATGTAATTTTCCAAAAACAAGGGTATAATGGATGCTTTAGATTAGGAAAAAAGAAACAAGAATTGTCAAGCCAATTGCACCAACCCAATACTTGAAGCATCGGGACTTAGGTTATAGACCATAGGCAAAAGGCATTATGAATACCTCACTACGCTCTGATATTAATGCTTGTGTTTATAATGAAGTTGAGACATTTGAGGAACCCCATTCCAACAAAAACTTGAATGAATATGAGTAGAATTCCCCCCACACTACCATCACCTTACACCTTCACATTGTTATTTCCCGACTCTCTTTACGAGATAGGCCCACATATGACTGAGCATGAATTGAAGAATTTTGGGCCCGATCTGAACCTTCATCCTCATCCTCATCTAGAACTCATGAATCGATGTTTGAATCATATGTCAATACCTTAACCAAACACCCAATTTCATCCTTCCAAACCAAAGACAGCGTAGTGTTGGTTTACCCTAACCTTATAGATTAGGAATGACAAAATCCATCGACCATAGACATTTTTGAGAATGATGAAGTTGTTACTAAATATTTTGGACTAAGACAAGACATACCTATGGGAAACCACAAAAAAGGTTTTAGCATTACATTGGACAATACAACATACTTTGGGGAGTAATATCAATCCTCTGGTCGTAAAATTGAAAAAGAAAATATAAGGCTATTAGGTGAAAACCAAAAGGCACCTTGTAGATGCAAAATCATAAAAAAAAAGCGTTTCTAAACGTGTAAACCTCTCTGAGGCGCCCAAGGATGGATAGATTGGTATACTTCCCATTACAGAAGAACAACCACCACTATTGGTAGAGAAGATAGTAACAATCAACATTGGCACTGAAGAAACACAATGACTAATCTACTTGGCAAAGTCATTAACACAAGAAGAAATAGAACAATACATTTAGTTCTTTAAGGATATGCAAATCAAATTTGCTTGGTCATACTCTGACATGCCTGGGTTAGATCAAGAATTAGTCCTACATCATTTTCCAATAAAACTAGGGGCAAATTCGTACAAATAGAAGCTCCACAAAATGCATCCAAAGATAGCATTATTGGTCAAAGAAGAATTAAAGAAACTACTAGATGCAGGCTTTGTAAGGCCTATTAACTATGTTCATTGGATCTACAATCTAGTACCCATGTCTAAATCTTGTGGAGCCATAAGAATTTGCACTGAATTTCAGGATCTCAATTTGGATTTTCAAAATGATGACATCCCCTTGCCGAACATTGATATGATTATTGATCTCACTTCAGGGTATAAGATGTTGTCACTTATGGATGATTTCTCATGATATAATCAGATCAAGATAGCGCTAGAAGTTCAACACAAAACAACTTTCACTTGCGCCAGGGACACTTATTGTTGGTGTGTCATTCCCTTTGGTCTAAAAAATGCAGGAGCAACATATCAAAGAGAAATGACAACTATGTTTCATGACATGAAGCCTATCATAATGGAAGACTACGTTGATGATATATTGGCAAAATCCCATGAAAGGAATCTACATCTATCAGTCTTAGGGCCAGTCTTTGATAGACTTTAAGAGTACAAGGTAAGGTTGAACCCAAAGAAATATTTCTTTGGAGTCACATCAAGAAAATTTCTAGGATTCATTTTTTCTCACAGAGGAATAGAGATTGATCTCGAAAAGGTGCAAGCAACTATCAATATGCCTCCACCAACAAATTTGAGGAACCTGCGTAGTATACAAGGCAGGCTACAATTAGTAAGATGATTCATATCATAGCTATCTGATAAATGCCATCTGTTCCAATAATTTCTACACAAAGACGTCAAATTCACATGGATAGAAGATTGCCAAGCCGCATTTCAAGTATTGAAGGACTATCTTCTCTTAGCACCTATCTTAGTGGCACCTATTCTAGATCAACCCCTATTATTATACATCTCATCCATAGAGCACTTACTAGGGGAATTATTGGCACAACATGATTCTGAAGGGAAAGAAAGAGTCATTTATTATAATAGTTGAACACTTGTAGCGTATGAACTGAACTACACTACAATTGAAAGAGCATGTTTGGCTGTAGTTTTTGCTTCCCAAAAACTCAGACACTACATGTTAAGTCACAAGATGATCCTAATAGGGAAAATTGATCTATTGAAATATCTATTAAGTAAATCTACATTGAAGAGATGACTCATTAAATGGGTCATGATTCTCAGTGACTTTGACATAGATTATATGGACAAAAAAATCAAGGGAAAAGCTATTGCAAACCAACTGGTAGATTCACCATTACCTTCTAGTCATCAGATGTTGATAGAATTCCTGGATGAGAACATATTTTCTCTTGAGGAGAATAAATAATGGAAATTATACTTTGACGACTCTCACACACAAAAGGGATCCTACGTCGCCATTGTATTTATCACTCCCCAAGGAAACTCTAATCCAAGATCATACAAGATTAGCTTCAATTGCACCAAAAATATAGTTGAGTATGAAGTACCGATCATAGGTGTCAAGACAATTTTCCAGTGAAAGATCCAATAGCTACAAGTGTACAAAGATTCTCAATTGATTATCAACCAAGTCAATGGAAATTATGACACAAAGGATGACAAACTGATTCCCTATAAATTCTTGGCAGAAGATATGAAGCAATATTTTGAAATTATATCATTTGAGAAAATCTCAAGAATTAAGAACAAAATAATAGATGCAATGGATACTGTATGATCTTTGCTCAACATGCCACCAGATGTAGCATAGTCTGAATTCATGGTAGAATGACTCATGGTCCCTACCTTTGAAGTGCCCAAGGTTGAGGTCATGTGTAAAATTGTAGGTCCCAGTTCTCCTTGGTACCAAGATATATACGCCTACCCAACTCACCAAAAAATCCCCATTGACTTATCCTAGAACCAAAAGAATTCCTTGATAAGGCAAGCCTCTCGTTACACAATAATTGTCAATACACTTTACCGACGTAGTCTAGGTGGAACACTCCTTAGATGTCTCGAATCAGAAGAATCACAAACAACGATATTAGAAGTACACAAAGGCGTTTGTGGTGTTCAATCTAGTGGCTTGACCTTAGCGAGGAGGATTTTAAGAATTGGATATTACTGGCCTACAATACAAATAGATGCTTTGTTATAAGTACAAAAATGCAAAAAGTGTCAGATACACGAGAATCTCATTTGTGCACCTTCTCAGGAGCTGCAACCACTAACATCACTGTGGCCCCTTTTCGCAATGGGGGTTCAACCTAGTTGGAAAGATTCATCCCTTATCCTATGATGGTCATAAGTACATAATCACGGTCACTGAGTATTTCACAAAGCGGGTTGAAGAAATTCCAATGACCTACACCACTCGCAAACAAATTTCCAAGTTTCTTTTGAACTATATTATTAGCCGGTACGGTGTACCCTAGACCATCATTATGGACCATGCATCCCCTTTCAAAAATAAATAAGTAGAAGAGCTTTTCAGAAAATTCCATATCCGTCATAGTTATTCTTCACTCTGCTTTCTCCAAGGAAACGACCAAGCTAAGGCTATGAACAAAACCATTATAAAAATTCTGAAAAAGATAGTCAATGAAGCTTGTTGAGACTAACATCTCCAACTCAACCCCGCCTTATGGGCATATCGTGTTATGTATGTGGAGCCTAATCAGACTTAGTTTCTTTCAACGTGATTTCCCCCCCAGACATATCTATTTGGGCCCCATGCTCGAGGTCAAGGGGCAGAGCCCCTTGCGAGGTCCTGGGGCAGCGCCCCAGGCGGGGTCAAGGGGCAGAGACTTCATTGTATGAGGGATTTTTGTAGCTTCCTGTGATGGTATTGAGTTGCAGGTTTGAGATTGTAATCGCTGGATAATAATAAAGATATTGGACTCGCTGTTGGTGGACGTAGCCCAGGGATTGGGTGAACCACGTTAAATCTCTGTGTCATTTGTGTTCTCTTTCATGTTTATATTTGCATTTTTCTGCTTATTATTCAAACATATCACACTAGTCTTCATACTCCCACAAGAGCCACTCCATTCTCACTAGTATACGGTACTGAAGCCATCTTGCCAATAGAGGTTGATCTCCCATCATTGTGCGTATCACTTCAGCACATCATTTTAGATGAGGATTACAGAGTATCTCAGTTACAAGAACTAGAGTTTCTTGATGAAAAGAGACAAAAGGAACTGACACATTTATAAGCATATCAACAATGTCTTAGGAGAAGCTACAAAAAAAAGGTCATCCCCAGAGCTTTTGAAGTTGGTGATCTAGTCCTAATGGAAAATCAGAAAAAAAAATAGACAAAAAGAGAAAAGTCAAGAAAGTTTGAACCAAATTGGATGGGGCCTTACATCATTACATCAGACTATGGGTCTAGAGAACATCAGATATCCACATCAGAGGGTGAACATCTATCAAACCCCACTAAAACTTGCATCTGTGCAATTACTATTCATAGCTGTCAAAGTAGACCCATTTAAAAAAATTTAAAAAAATAAAAAATCAAAATTTAAAAAAAAACAGCAATAAATGTTTCCTTGGTGAAAACCTGGCAATCAAGCATCTTCGTTGACACAAAATATAAATACAAGAGAAATAAAATAAATTATGGTGAAAACCACTTCGGTGGCCCCTTGGGCAAGTACCACAGTGAAAATTGGGCAATTTGACACCATGTGTAGGGATCACTGCTCTACCATCTATTGTCGCTCTAATTTGGTATCACTTGTCATTTCACCCCATGTTCCGCAATAAAACTCGTCATGGCTTGAGATTTGTCAATAGTCCTTGTCCCATCATCTCATATTCATCACCGAGTGAGTCCACCGTGGCTAATCTGTAATAAAATTTCCACTTTGTCTAGACTAGGGGCACCCAATGTCATGATCCATTTAGCACTGAAAAAATCCCTAAAATTTGTAATTTTAAAAAAAAAAACACATAAAAATTGAAAAATGTCTTGAAAAAATCTTAAAAATCAGAAAATCTTTCAAAAGTTCAAAAATATCAGAAAACATAAAAAAATTCATCTAGGGTGACCATGTATGGGGTGTCTGTGATAAGGGCCTTCACTTATGTGATGCATTGCACATACCTTGACTCCAAACATACGAACCCTATGGTAGACCAATTTTTTTTGCAAAAAGTCCTAAAATTTTTGTCATCAGACAACCAAAAAAATCGTAAGACTGAGAAAGTTCTGTGATAAATCTCCTTTGGATATCAATTCAGTTCTTTTGCATTTTGAAATAAGCATTGAACGACGTCATACAACAAGTCTGAACTTCAACAACACCATGTCAAAATAATCAAACTTATCAATGGGTCCTCAATCAGATTGATCACACTGTCTCATCTATCAATAGAGTCTCATAACATAGTCTTTTGTCAAGACAGTCATGTTATTTTAGACAAGGAAGGGAACACTCAAAACTAGGCAGAGCAGTCTTACATGGGGTACCCTATACTTCATCTGATAACATCAATAAAGAATGTCAACAAATCAATGTCCAAACTACTACAAAAACAAAGACACATAATCAGTATGGCTACTTACTTGTCAAGTCACGTTGGTCTTATTAAGTCTTGATTTTCACAAGTTATGTTCCTATGCATCTCCATGATTCTACCTAAGCAATTAGAGATGTCGTGATGGTTCATAACTTATATTTTTGTCTGTTATCTGTGGAATGTTGATTGAGAAATCTTAACAGAGCATTTTGGGTGTCTATGGTAAGAGCCTTCACAACCACATGCGGTATCTAATTGCAGGGTTTGCAATAGATAAATTGGTTGTGATACGCCACAGATACCTTGACTCTTAATGCTTGAACTAGATTTATCGACCCTTTTTCCTTATTTGTTCAAAGTGTTTGCTAGAATGCAAAAAGACAATCTTGCCTAGATCTTTAATATTTAGGTATGATGGTATTCAATTTTTCTATAGTAAAAGTGACTCATTGATGAAAGAAATTGCTCAAATAAGTTGGAGTTCAAAGCTGGTTAAAAGAAATTCAGGTTCCAATCAAGATTCATTATTATTATCTCTCATTTTTTATCTCATCTCTTGTCTATCGCTACTAACAATTCTTTATGTCATTCCTAACAAAATCCTTAAGATAAAGTATCATGATATAACAAAAAATACATCATCCATCATCCAAAGCATGTTAGTCTATATAAATCATAAATCATACATATATTAACCATCATAATGCACCCATCCATCATATAAAAGTATATAATAACACATGTAGATCATTTAGCATAGTCTATCATCTAATCTGCATCACATCTAATCACATCATATAAAGTGCATATAAAAATTCAAAAATATTAAGTTCAAAACACATCGTCATAACAACACATCATATAGGAAATGCATACATCCATCACATAGACATAACATAAAAAGCATATCATGATTCATTGCATCTCATAGCCATCACACAGTCATCATAACTTACCAACATTCTTCACTTCTTACTAATTATTCTTTTCTTGCATCATTTAATCTAAATCATCTTTCAAGAGATCATTCATGTCTTTCTTGCACAAACAATCTCTCGACGGGGGCATCATTCACCTCGTTGTCACCTTCTTCCCACGAGGGCATACTAGGGCATGATTTTTATCAATTATTATTTGAAGAAACACCTAAAATGCATTGCATCAAAGAGGGGTAAAATGTAGACACTTAAAAATGACTAATTGCTTAAATGCAACAGGTTTACTAACATTCTTCTACAATTATTAAATAATATTGATTATTTAATTAATTGGCATCTTTTCACTATAATCTAAATTCAAAATCATCATTTCTCTATAAATTTCTAAATTAAGTGATTTAAATTAATTACTTAATATTTCATTACCAAATCATCTACAAAATAATTAAATAATTTAACATTATTTAATTATTCCCTATCTCATTATAATTAATTAAATAATCACATTTAATTAATATTCCCTCTTTTCTTATTATTATTATATTTATGTAATAATTAAATCAATTTCCCTCTCATAATTAAATAAATAATATTTATTTAATTAACTAATTGTTCCTCTTATAAATAAATAAATATTAATTATAAATTTATATTCC
This sequence comes from Thuja plicata, assembly GCA_018584345.1. Taxonomy (NCBI): domain Eukaryota; kingdom Viridiplantae; phylum Streptophyta; class Pinopsida; order Cupressales; family Cupressaceae; genus Thuja; species Thuja plicata. The sequence goes on along the minus strand of MU228426.1, from coordinate 581,457 downwards.
TCACATATGCAAATAAATTAACTCTTTTATTTATTTAATTATAATTATCTTCTCAATTATGAGTTTAAGTTAAACTCCACCATTCTCTCTCCTAACTAATCAATTAAATCAAGTTATCTATTCTTCTACTCCACCTCCTCAAATCAAAATCGGTTAACTCTCACATCTATTCCAACACATGCAATCAGCTAAGTTCAACTCTTCAATCTATCATCTTAATAGATCCATCTATTTTATCAACATGCAATCAGTTAAGTTCAACTCCCACTCACTCTGAGTTCAACTTTTCAATCACAGACAATCAACTCACCAACCATGAAATCTTTATTGTAATCCTGAAAATCTATATAATGACAGCTTGTTTCTCATATTTGGTAACCAAAATTTCTTTGAATTCTCATGATGACACATAAAGCACTCAATTTATGAGAGCCCACATTGCATAGAGAAGGAGAACACCAAAGGAGGACTTTTGGTTTGCATTCTTATGTGTTTTGATTGATTTCATTATTGTTTGATGATTATGCATACTGTTATTTGCTCCCTCTTTCGAGATTGGGAATATTGATTGCTTAATAGATCTCTTTGTGGTTGAGATTATTGATGTTATTGTAGGCTTCTACAGATACATACATATCCCCGATTATAATAACACCCTTGCTTTTTTGGCTTTAATATCAAAAACTTAGATGAATATTCAGGTGTTTATGAAATCATTGTGAATACTTCTTTGTGTCAGACTTGAGATGATGTTGATACTTTTCTGTCATGTTTTGCATGATAAACCTTGAGGTAAATGATAGGTATGATTGGGAGTGTTAGAATTTAATTCATTACGATGAATTGTCACAAGTGATAAAGTATGAAAATGTACATTTATGTGTGCGAGCATATGGTTAATTTGATCCTTGTCTTCTTGAGAGGACCTTATATATTTAGTGTGAGCTATTAGCTCTACATGATGACATCTTCGTATTTCTCCCTATCACCTAACCTCATTATAGAGTTGAGTACTACCCTATATGTATTTTATTCTATATTCATGATGACTCTCCTTGATCACGTGATGAAGTGTTTTCTGTGTGTGTGTGTGTGTGTGTGTGTGTGAGCCTTTACCCAAGTGCATTTTTGTTTGTTGTGTTTGGGTCATGTGTTCATCTCATTAGCACAAGGTGGTGGGCTTGAGGCTACCACGTGGTTGGGTGGCATGGACAACCACCACTGGGGACCTGAGCTTCTGCAGCAGGATGTAGCATTAGAGTTATTTTCATCTCTTCCTTTTCTATGTATCTCTTGTATACTTATTTAAGATTTCATATGTTAAATTTTAGGATGCATGTCCTATGTTATGTACTCTTGTAATATGCTTGTTTGACCCTCTCTTGAAGGGAATATTGTAATGTATCAATGGAATAACGATTTGATTAATATTAGTGATTTGCATGTACCAATGTTGGTATTGGGCACACATGTTATGTTGTTGGTTTTTGGTAATGTAAATATTAAGGTTATCATAGGCACATTTCCATTGGTGTACTAAAATGAACATAGATGTGTGTTGAGTAGGCTCGGAGGATGAGTTAGTCATTCCTCAATGATGGTAGGACTATATGATAGCTCGTGATTAGACTAAGTGTCCTTGATGGTGAAGTGTCTGATTAAAAGAAATTGAAGTTTGGTAGAGACTTTTGTATCAGTGTTTGTGCCTGTCCACTTGTGTCTATGCTAATTGGTGTCTCCGCCTCTTTAGAATGAGACAACCTAGTCACCAGAAATATTATAACTTCCAATCAACATCTATGTTCCAGATCGACATCTGTGCATAATAGTGTATTTGCTTTCTTTAGTACCTCCGCCAATTAGTTGAGTGCTTGGTTGATGGCTTGCTTGTTGATGCTTTGAGTTTGATCACACTTTCTTTCTATCATAATTAGTTGAATTGTCATGTTTCACCTATGATTTAATGATTAATTATATGATTTGTTAGCATAGGAACCTTTTTGTTTGGTTCTCTTGTAGGACCTAGGTTAGTGAGTCATCATGGGACCCTCAAAGAATTAATTGTAGCATTTTGCTGTTATCATTGTGATATAATTTATTGTGATACCTCTATGTTGTGTATTATATTGTTACTATGATATAAATTTAAATGTAGTTGTTGTATAGTAAAAGATTATTATTATTGTAGACACCCTAAAATGGACAGGCTTGCGAATTTACATTAAAAACACTAATTTTCATCTATTAATTAATGGTTTTTTAAACATTAATTAATCATCTATTTTCCTCTAAATTCATTCCCCAAATCATCTAATCAAATTCCCAAAATTAATTAAATAATT
>MU228426.1:545907-557334 GCA_018584345.1 Thuja plicata | reverse complement strand
TAAATTCTCTCTTACCACTTTGTCTCCCCTTGTTGAAATATTGAGCCACTCAATATTAATGCCAATTTTGACTTAAAATTGGTCATATTTTCAAAGGCATGTGCTTCCTATGTGGCTCTTATGTGGAGGCCACATAGGTGCCACTTCATCCAAGCCTCTCCTTCTCTCTAAAAACCCTATAAATAGAGGCCTTCTCCTCTCATATTTGCATCTCTCACTTTGCATTGTTATCATGCTAGTATTGTCTTAGAATTATCATTTTTGCTTTCATGCTAATGCTCTTAGATGTTAGTTTATGCTTTCATTTGCTTAAATCATCTAGAAATCACATGTTAGGGTCTTAATTAGTATATAAATTATAGTTTTTTCATAAGACTTTCATATCATCCTCACTTGCATAGATTCATATTATCATTTTGAAGGGGATTTGAGACTAGTTCTTCATAACTAGTTCTTGAATCTTTCTTCTTTTTTCTAGTATTTATTGCATTTGTTGCATTGGGATCTATAGCAATTGTGTGTTTGAGAGAGCACACCCACATATAATCCAAAATAAGTAAATCAAAATGAGTAGATTAGGGTGCATGTTATTTACTCATTTTTAGCTTAATCTGATGTTATTTGGTGTCTTTGTTGTTAGTTTGATTTCTTACATGCTTTTCTTGTCATGATATATATATGCTAACCAGCTAATGTTTGCATGTTTGAGCTTGCTCCCAACAGATTGAAGGATTCCATATACACAGGAGATATTTGCGAATTTGTGAAATTGACATTTGTGTATCTACGATCTTGGCGGATCCAGCTAATATTGGTGGCAGTCTTCTGGCGGTCACCGTGGCGAGCACCAACGACTCGCGAGGAGGCCCTGTTGGCGATGGGGTAACCATATCGATAGGTGTGTCCATTCCTTGCTTTGATATGACTAACAACTTTAATTGCATTCCCTCCTTGACTGAGGCTGTACCCACTCCCTCTTCCTCAGTTCCGCCGCGAGTTGAAACCATTAATAATGAACTTAACAGCTCCAATACCTCTGTCCCAAACACTAAACCTCCTCTAGCTCGACCTAGGTCATTCTCTGAAGTCGTAGCGAACACAGATGTCTCCATTAACATAGAGGCTAAATTTGTAATTACTAATGGATCCCATAACCCCGGTAAGGTCTCTGGGGCTTCTGAACCACCCTTCTCTGTTTCTCCTAATTCTGAAATGCTTGCTAAAATCGTTATGGAGAAAAACAGGTTAAGAAGCTCTACAAAATTTTTTTCGGCTGTTGTACTTGATAAATGCCCTCCTAGGAAGTTTCTGGATGATTGGTTTCATAATTTTTGGAATCTTAAAATGGGCTTCCATATTTCATTTTGTAGATAGATTCAAAAAGGTCTTTTTGTCATTTTATTTGTTAATCATGAAGCACAGACTAAAGTTTTGAAAAAACAATATTGGGTCGTAGGCTCGACCTCCTTTAGGGCTAATACTTGGTCTCCGGATGCCAACTATGAAGAATTTCTAGCCCTCTCAGCTTCCCGTTGGATATTAGTCAAACATATTCCACCCTTCCTATGGAGATTTATCCCCCAATTGCTTCACCATTAGGAAAGGTCATCCGAATGGATGACACTGTGAGACTTGTCCCACACATGGACGCCCGCATTCTCATCTCCCTGAACCCTGGATTTGAAATTCCACCTGATATTCATATCAATATTGAAAATACTAACTACAGTTGCCCGATTGAAATACTCGTAGGACTTAATGCCTATTTTTTATGTCGCAGAGAAGGGCATTGAAGGAAGGATTGCCCTATTCTCCAAAAGAAAACCGCTCCCAACAAAATGGAATTAGTAAAGATGACTGAAACCATGCATCCTAAAGGTACCCAGACTATGGATAAAATTTCTAGCTCGGATACCAGTCCTACTATTCCCGCCCCTGAAGATGTTCAACCCATTATGATAGATAGTAATGCTATTCTCCCGTCTGATGGATTCCAAAATGTGACTAAAAAACGCAGAAGGAAATTCAATAACCAAACCATTACTACCAAACCCCAAACCAGATTTTCTCCTGTTGTCTCAAACATGTTCATCCCTATTGAGCTTGCTTCACCAAATACCCAACCCTCCCCCTCTGCTATTATTAACCCTAACCCTTCGCCACCGCAGAACCCTACCAAACCCTTTCATGAGATTAGCGATGACTATGTAGTCACGGTCATCCCCGCCACTCAACCCACAGTTGAAGTTGATCACCCTCAGGTTATGCATTCCATGGAGCCTAAACTTCTGTCTGATAATGAGGAGGATTTTATGACGGGTCTCCCTACTTCCAAGTGCAGAGGAAGACCCCCTGGATCCAAAAACAAGAACAATAAGAAAAATGGGGAGATGTGTACTGATGTGATGACCACATGTTTGGACTCATCTGAAATGCGTTCTTCCCCCTCAAATGTTTCCTCATGAATTGTCTTTCCTGTAATATTAGGGGACTCGAGTCTCCAGATAGAAAATATGTTATTAAAAAGTTCCTGAATACTTGTAAACATATGGATTTTTTTATGATGCAAGAAATTAAAACTACTGGTTTTGTTTTGGAAACGAATCTTAATTTTCTTTGGAAAGATGTTGTTAAAATCCACACCAATCACCCGAGGGGTAGGGGTGGTGTTGCCCTTCTTATCAACCCTAAATGGGAAAAATATATAACCAACCAGGGTATCTCCCCCTGCAACAGAGTTGTCTGGATCACTCTCAATTATAATAATAATGATTTTGGCATATGTTTCGTTTATGCTTCTAATGATTCTAATGAAAGAGCCAGCCTTTGGGGATGGATGGCCTCCCTCCCTTGCATCCTGTGGCTGATTGCTGGTGATTTCAATATGGTTGAATGTCAGGATGACAAGGATGGAGGTTTACCTTTTTACTAGAAAGACAGTGAAAAAGTTTTCTGGAATAGATTGAAGAACTCCAAACATCTCTTTGACCCCTTGTTTGGTAGCAAGGCTAGCAACCCTGGTCTTTGGCACACTTGGTGCAACTACCAACATGGTAATGCTAGAATCTATTCTAGACTTGATAGGTTCTATGCTAGTAGGAATTTTTATCTGTCTTGCCAGACAAAGTTGGCAATTTTGTCCTTGTCACCCCCACATCCTTGTCTGATCACCATCCCATCTCTGCTTCCTTCACTTTCAACACCTCCCCTGCTGTCAGCCACACCCATAGACCCAAATTCATCTTAAACACTAGTCTTCTTGATGATGAAGATGTCCTTACTGCTATCCATATTATCAGCATTATTAACAAAAACAACTTCTCGAATGACAATTGCATTGACAAGTGGAATTTGAATGTCAACGCCTGGCAGAACCTTTTAAAACCCATTGGTCAGAAAAGGGTTAAGGATTTCAGGTTCACTGAAAAACATCTCTCTACTGAATTAATGAAAGCTAAAGCTAATAACCAACTTAATCCCTCTGATTATGATCTTACTTCCCAAGTTATTAAGGCTAAAGATGCCCTTAGGAAACATCAGGTGATTAAGACTAGAGGAGCTAAGATTAGATCTAGGGCTCACTCGCTCCAATATGGTGATCGTGGTTCTAAATTTTTCTTCAACCTGATTAAACACAAGCATTCTCATGAAACCATTGAAAGGATCATCATTGATAACCAAGAAATTACGGATCTCGACACTATTAAGGAAACCTTTGCTAATTTCTATCAAAATTTATTCTCCTCAGAAGATTCGATTGAAGCTTCCTCTCTTAGGAACAGGTACAGATCTCTTATTCCTAAGATTGTCTCTATGGAGGATGCCAATACTCTTGCCAAAAATATCTCCTTAGAAGAAGTTGAGAAAGCCATTAATTCGCTTAAGAACGATAAGGCTCCCAGGCCTGATGGAATTCATATTGAATTCTATAAAGCCAACCAAAAATGGATTTGCAAAGACCTCCTTGAGATCTATTCTGAGGCCCTCTCTAGGGGCTTTCTAGGTAACTCCATTAATAGGTGCATTATTAAGCTTATTCCCAAGGATGGGGATAAAGCGCTCATCAAAAATTGGAAACCCATAACGCTCCTGAATGTCTCTTACAAAATCTTCGCCAAGATCTTGGCCACCAGACTTGTCAATATCCTTCCCAAGTTGATTTGTTCTACTCAAACAGGCTTTATAAAAGGCAGATACATTCTAGAAAATGTTATTACTAGCTAGGAGGCCATGAACTAGGCTAATCACTCCCAACAGAACTATGCCATGTTCCTATTAGATTTCGAAAAAGCTTACGACGGAGTTGAGTGGAACTTCATCTCCATGATGCTGGAGGCTTTTGGATTTCCTACCTTCTTCTGTAATGCGGTTAAGATGCTTCTTCATGATGCCTGTGGTCAAATTGACATTAATGGTTCTCTCTCTGAATCCTTCCCTCTTGGGCAGTCTATTAGGCAAGGCTGCCCCCTGGCGCCTACCCTCTTTGCCATTTCTTATGATGCCCTATATTACTTACTTAGGGACAATACCTTATCCCCTGCTATGAAAGGTATTTCACTACCTAATGAGGATGTGCTCATTAATAGCCAATTTGCTGATGATATCGCCATTTTCTTTGAAGCTATTGCTGAAAACGTCGAAGCTCTTCAAACTAAACTTAATTTGATCTATAACATGTCTAGTGCTAAACTTTCTCACTCCAAATCCATTTGCCTTGGCTGGGAGGAAAAGCCCCCTGACTAGTTTAAGAATTATGATTTTCAATGGGGAGGCCCTCAAAAGATTGTTAGGTATCTGGGCATTCCCTTTGCCATTAACCCCTCTTAAATACATGTGGCTTTGGGTTAAAGAAAAAATTACCAGGAAACTTGACAAATGGCATAACCGCTCCCTCTCCTTGGCTGGCAGACTCCAAGTCTACCAGAATATTCTGTCCTCTTATAACATCTACTACTCTTCTGCTTGGATGTTTAACAACTACCAAGTTTTTGAAATTCAAAAAGCTATTAGAAACTTTCTCTAGTCGGATGGCAAAGGCATTAAAAAGCTCATGCTATCAAATGGAATTGGTGCTACAATAATAAACTTCTTGGGGGGCTGGGGCTGAAAGATCTTAGGCTTCAAGGAATTGCTCTTGTTGTCAAATGGATCTTTCACTCCATGGATGGCAAGACGCCATGGAAGATCCTTGTTAGGAATAATATTGAGCGGGGTTGCCCTAAAAATGCTAAGTCTTGGAAGAACCTCCCTTATATTGACTTGGTCATGGGTAACTTTCCCATAAATGTTCAGGGTTCCGAGGTCTTCAAATCAATCTAGAAGGCCTAGAATCATGTTAGAGAGTTTATTACTAACAAGGACTTTCACGACGCCACTCAAATTCATGGTGAAAGGTCCATTTGGTGGAACCTTCATCTTTCCAGCAAGCTCCTTGCCCTATCCCAAGGCTGCTCTGCTAACTTTTGGTCTAATAAAGGTATCTCCCAGCTCGTTGACATCTTTGAGCATGACCAGCTGCTCAGCTGGGAGAACATTAGAAACACTTATGATATTCATGTTTCTCAAAATAGGACTTATAACATGATCCTTAAAGCTACTAAAAATCTTGCTTCCACTTGCAATGTTGACTCTGATAGATACTTGAAATGTAAATGGTCGGATGGGACCATCCTATCCAAGATCAAAGCTAAGAATATCTACAAGATCCTTGGATATGATGATGCCATCATTGACCATGTCAATAATATTTGGTATTCCTCCCTGTATATTTGCTCTTGGAAAAAGTACTTTGAAGTTTTATGGAAAGGTTGTGTGGAACCTAAAGTTAAGTGTTTTAGATGGCTCTTTATGTTGGATAGACTTCCTATCAGAAAAAATAATAATGATGATAATTGTTGTAAGCTTTGTAACCTTCTTGAAACTAGCAGACATATTTTCTTTGAATGCTCTTTTGCTAGAAATATTTGGAATCTTTTTGGGATTACTTATCCTATGTGCATATCTATTTTTGAAATTGTTACTGGTCATATTATGGGGCTTAAGAATGAATCTAACATATTTTGGAATATCTTAACCTCTTACATCTTATGGCAGATTTGGAAATGTAGGAATGAAGAAAGGTTTCAAAATTTTCCCAGGGTCCTTACTGAGTTTTCTAAAAAACTCACCTATTTTAAAATCTCTTTGCAGGTTCACACCACCATGATGATGGACAAAGAGAAACTGAGGAGGTTTCTCCAGACTGGACATGCTACCTTCTTTGTTTTTGAACTTAAGAACGGCTATGAATGGAGGGACAACCTGGAAAATCTCCAAAATTTTGAAAAAACTCTGAAAAAGCTCAATAATGAGATCAAGAAGAACAGAAGCTCTAAGAAGGATGAGTTGGCCATGCTTGCTCAGATCCAAGACAAGAAAAAGGTCGCCTGGATGGAGGGGGAGAAGGGCTGGACCACCTGGGTCGATGCCATTGATGGCTGCCTCCAGTAGCCTATTTTTTCCTTTCCTTTTGATGCTCCTTTAGTCCTTTGTTAAACTATGTCATAACTCTTGCGTCCTTTGAATTTTTTTGGGAAGGCTTTGCCTTCGTAGCTTTGTAAAAGATTCGTGGATACTATCCTTTTTTTGATATCCTTATGTTTAATACAAAAAAAATATTATTTATTATGTCGTAGGCGTTTCTATTTTGGAAAGCCCCAACCTATTTTCTATGATCAATGGTTGGAAGTGGTCGAGAGGCCAATGACTACCATTGAGAGATTCTTGACCGTCCATCGTTTATTTTGGAAACCATTGCTAATGTCATGAAAACCGTCATTCACCAACTCTCTTCTCATATTTACACCCAGCAAGAAGATCAACGGTGTTTTCACTTTGGACAACAATATGTAAAGCATAAAAATCCAGATGATCAAATCCTTGCATCACCAAAAAGAGCCACCAAAATTTACTTGATCCATCTGCAAGCCTCAGCTACTCAAATACCTTTGTTTTCTTGTAACTATTGATTAGTTGCATCTACACATCTGGAGTGACTGGAGCGTGTTCCTGATATTTCATAGTAATTCACCTTTTCCCTGCATTGCCAATTTAGTTATAGTAAATAATATAGTTTATGTCAAGAAAGCAACAAAATGATGCCCAACAGAGGCAAGCGAGAAAATCTGAAAGCAAAATGAACACAACCAAAAAAATGATATCTATATAAAGAATAAAGTTCAAGAAAACTTTGAGTCAAGGCATAAAAAAAACTTCTCAGAGAGCCGAAAGTGTGAAAAAAGAGCTTTCAAAACTTGCTAGAGAAACGCATGGCTACATTTGTGCATGGTCAATAATGTCTATTGATATATTTTGGATGAAGAGGATGAGAAATTTCATTTGGCAGTTTAATCCATAATTTCAAAACTCACCAGGAAAAACCCAACAGACCTGATTTAGAGCCTGACAGGCCAACTTATCAAAATCCAGCGAAACTTGGCGAGTAGTCGCCAAAAATAGCCACAAATTCAGCAAAACTTGGCCAAGTGAGCTAATAGGTAGTTTATGCAGCTGACAAAATAGCTCACAAGTTAGGTGACTTTTGAAACCATGGTTTAACACTTGAAGTTGTGCAAACAATTGGGAGAATCTTGATGTTCAAGAAACAGGGAGCTACAAGGTTTACAAGCTAGAAAATAAAAAATATAAATTGCAGACTGAGTAGGCATTAAATTGCAGCAGGAAAGTGCTAGAGACAGAGTAGAATAGGCAAAAAGTGTAGCAGCTAAAAGAAGAAGATTTTGGGATGTAAGAATTACTCTCCTCCTGCGAATAAGGAAATAGAATAAAAGTTGAGTTGCAAATTTAAAAAGAGAGAAGATGGGATTAAAAAACATGAGCAAAGTAAAGAAAGCACAGAGTTTCATTATGGACCAGAGAGGGAGCTGGAATGATAGTTCATTGCCATGAAACAGAGAAGAAAGATGAGGATTTAGAGAATGAAATTAGGGATCATGAGTGTATGTGTGTGTGCTTAGAGATTTGTTTTATGAGTAACCATTTTGAAGAATTTGAATTTTGTAATTAATGAGCGAAAGAAAATGCATTGTTTCAAGAATTTCGTTTCAAGTGTGAGTTAATGGCTGCGAGATTGGGCTTATCCCCAATCTCATCTGCTTCAACTTGAGGAGCCAAAACCTGTTGGACATTTATTATATATTAGTTCAAGATCCTTTGGCAATGGTCGAGCAGGGCATGGTCTATTGGCAAGACATAAAAATTTCCACTAACCATTCTCTGCAGATTAAACCATTTTGTAAAAGAAAGCAACACAAAATAAGGTTTTGTGCAAATCTCACTTGAATTTGAGGGGGTAAAAACTGATTGTTATTTCTGATGAGGTGGATCAACAATACAATGTACCTCGATTAAAACTAAGTTGCCTTACCAATGGATCTACTTGCATCTCACAGAATTTCTCAATTTTCTATATTTTATTCAATATATTGATAAATAGGCATTGTGGCAAAAAGATAGACCCACAGCTAAATTAACAACTACGCACATGATGATTTTGCTCTCAGGTATTTTAAATTAAAATTTGAATACAGAGTTATCAAGAAAGTTTCACAACAGTTGCAAACATCAAAGGTTTGTTCAACTTATATGAAGACAACCTTTTTTAACTTATACATCCATCCAACCCACTTAAAGCATGTAAGCTTCAAGAAGAAAAGAGTAAATACGCAACTGAGTACTACTCATATGAGATACATAATGAAACTGGTGAATGTGGATTGCTAAAAGTAAAAAACCTTGGAAGAAAAGAATCTGCAATCTATGTAAACTTACATTAAACAAAAGATGAAACATATTTCATTCCATCGTATCCATTATTCAAAACTTCCATTTTCTCACAGGTGGTTTGCACTTGCATGTGCATGTTTGTAGACGTGTGAAAAATTGGAAGCACAAGGCACGTGGACTGTCTAACAAAATTCCTCAAAGAAATGTGGTCTTAATTTGCCAAGTGTAATGCCAAACTCCAAAAACCTCTGCCAAAAAGGGACAAGGATATCGACATCTGTCAAAGTATAACTAAATTTATAAGGTTTCATTCGTTATTTTTCAGTGTTTTTCAATACTTTGAGTGCAAGTATGAGGTTATTACCCTACAACTATGAATACAATATTTTTTTTAATTAAAACTCTACAATTATAGAATATACAATTGAAAATGAAATATAATAGCTATTAACTGTAATAAATTTATTATTTGATATTTAAGTGGTGCGGTGTATTACCTGGGCCACTTAGATTATCCTGAAACATTACAATGGAGCTCATTGTTTGATCTAACGTCGTAAACTCCTCCACAAGAGAAGGACGACCATCATATTAATTGCATCCATTCATATTTTATGTGGTTCTCATTCAGCAATTTTCACGCACTTACGTATCAGCACACAATTATTTTCCTTTTTTTAGCATTCCGGTCAAGAAGAAGAAATTTACACATTCCTGTCGGATTTAGGTGGTGGATTAAGAACATTCATGTTTACCAGGCATCACATCTCTTGCAAAAACAGATGGGAAAAAAACCTCCCCCCTTAAAAATAGCCAGACACGACCACACATCCTTGACAGTTAAACGATCTGAGAAAGAAATCCCTCAAACTATCCAAATTGCCTTAACCCACCAAGCCACAAGGCCAAAATGTGCATCCAGAGGGCCAAGGGAGGTGAGTCATCATCATCTCCCCCTTTCTATCTATTGAAACTCTAGCCGCTCTCGTGCGCTTATCGCCTCTCTCCTTTCTATCTGTTGAAAGAGATCTAGGGAGATACAGAGGGAGACATAGAGAGGGAGAGATAGAGAGGAAGAGTAATCAATTTATTATAAGGAGATCTAGAGAGGATGAGGAGTGACAAACAAAGGGGCAAATACATATTCCTAGATAATTTTGATACAATAGGAAATCGTATCTACAATTTACCATACAAATTAGTGGAAAATATTTAAGTTTAAGAGAGTTTAAGAAGGTTTAGGTAAGGTATGTGTATTATGTGTGTGACTTGTGATGTTATTAAATTGTGACAATCTACATTTATTGTGTGCTTCTCTCCTCTTCTACCATTCCGCCCCCTCTTATATCTCACTTTCTTTAGACATCATCCATTCTACCCATGCTTCTCATACCACTACTAACTGTACTTATAAACCTTCAATATACTAGTGAAGTAGTTCAATCAACTTAAGAACAAAGTGGATGCTATGTCTATAGCTCTTACTCTAGATATTACATGCAATAGTCCACATTGCACACATTTAATCATCCACATTGCGCACATTTAGGATTTGAGGTTGTTACACACTCATTTCCCTGACTGAAACAAAATATCTTATTGTTCCATTTTTGACGTGTAATGGTACTGTTCTTTATCTACCCCTCTCCTCTTTATATATTTCTTCTAAATTGATCTTCTATGACCTTTCCATAACTCTACAATGTTCCCATTGCACACTGATCATGAGTTCCCTAATTGACCTTCCAATTTACACAACATAAATCCTCCGCTCGATGAAAGCTGAAAACAAAAAAATGAACAGTCTGCAACGCACTTAGTTACCCAGCAGACGATGAGATATTTTCCTCCCCAACGCCCGATAATGGTTTCTTAAATGACCTGTATTTTTCATCTAATAACGTGCAATACACAAGGGAATGTCCATGTCATGTTCCAAATTTCCCACATTGGCGCACAATGGGAGAATGTTGCGATTAGGGCAGTCTATGAGACCACATTCTTTGAGCGTTTTGTAACAGAGTTCACTTACCTTGTTTGCACTTTCACATTTTCACGCATCTTTGCCAGACAACATTCAAACCGTTTCTTTCATGGCCCATACCCTATTCCAAAGCCCTCCATATCAGCCAAGACAAGGAGAATGCTAGAAAATGTTTTGGAATTTGGTATTGCACCTGTAGATTAAACAAAATTGTCTTTGATTCGAAATATTGAGGGCTTTACACAGTTCACCATGTGCATATTTGCTTCTTTGACATGCCATTGTTGTTTCTATAACGGTGTGTGTATGGTTGTAGTGTGCGGAGTGTTGAAAGTTGTACAAGAATCAATCTCACCCACTACAAATTAATAGATTTTCATTTAATAGTAAATGCTAAGTATTTTTTATTACATTTTGAATATGAAATTGAATGTACATTATAAATCTATATTTTTGTTACATTGTTAGTATGCTTCTTAACAATCTCACCCTCTACAAATTAATAGATTCTCATTTAATAGTGTGATATATAGACAAAGAAATAGGGAGGGCTATAGGGGTAGATAAAGATTGAGTTATATATACCATAATGTGTGTCCGAGAGAGAGAGAGAGAGAGAGAGAGAGAGAGAGAGAGAGAGAGAGAGAGAGAGAGAGAGA
>MU228426.1:502291-516343 GCA_018584345.1 Thuja plicata | reverse complement strand
TCGGTACCAAATGGATATTCAGAAACAAGTTGAATGAGAATGGAGAAGTCACAAGAAATAAAGCAAGGTTAGTATGCAAGGGATATGCACAAGAAGAAGGTATTGATTATGGAGAAACCTTTGCACCTATTGCTAGACTAGAAGGAGTTAGAATCTTACTTTCTTATGCTGCATTTAAAGGTTTCAAGGTATACCAAATGGATGTCAAATCTGCATTCCTAAATGGAATACTGGAAGAAGAGGTATACATTGAACAACCAGAAGGGTTTGTTGATCTAGACAAGAGAAACATGGTATGTAGATTACATAAGGCCTTGTATGGATTGAAACAAGCACTGAGAGCCTGGTATGAAAGACTTCACTCATATCTCATTAGCATAAAATTTGTTAGAACAAGTGAAAATAGCAATTTGTACTTAAAAGAAGATACCGATGGTAATATTCTGATTGCTGAAATTTTTGTTGATGATATCATTTTTAGGGGAAATGAATTGTTATGCAAATCCTTTGCTAATGAAATGAGCAAGGAATTTGAAATGTTTATGTTTGGAGAGATCAAATTCTTTCTTGGTCTACAAATTCTTCAACAAGATGCAGGCATATATATCACTCAATCCAAATACATTAAGGAAGTGTTGAAGATATTCAAGATGGAAGATTCCAAACCAGTAGGAACACCTATGGCTACCAAATGTAAGCTGACAAAAAAAGACAAATCCACTGAGGTAAATTAGACCTTATATAGATCAATGATTGGCAAACTAATGTATGTTGTTCACACCAGAGCAGATATAGTACATGCAGTTGGAATAGTTGCAAGATTCTCTGCTATTCCAAAAGAATCACATATGGTTGTTGTCAAGAGAATTCTGAGATATCTAAAAAACACCAAGGACTATGGCTTATGGTACAAAAGAGAAGGAAAATTTGAGCTACAAGTCTATACAAATGGTGATTGGGCTGGAAACATTGATGACCGAAAGAGCACAACTGGAGGAGCATTCTTCATGGGTGACAGACTTGTCACATGGATCAGCAAGAAGCAAGGATGCATCTCTTAGTCTACTACAGAAGCAAAGTATATGGCTGTTGCTACAAATTTCTCCAATATTGCATGGATCAAACAATTGTTGGAAGGTATGAATATGAAGATCCTTGAACCAGTAATTATCTGTTGTGATAAACCAGTGCAATTAACATTTCTAAGAATCCAGTCATGCATGCTAAGACTAAGCATATTGCTATCAAGTATCACTATCTAAGAGAACAATTACAAGCAAAGGAAGTGACACTAGAATATGTTCAATCAAAGGAATAGTTAGCTGATATATTCACCAAGCCATTACTGAAGGATACATTTGAGTACCTGAGACAGAGATTAGGGGTCCAACCATTATCTATCAATCAGTAAGCTGACTAAGAGGTTGCATCAACCTATACCAAATCTGAAGATTAGTCATGTTGATGCAAACACTATGATGGACAACAACAGACATATATGTACATAGCAAGGTACATATGAGCACTAGAGACATTGTATTGTTGATGGATTGGGAAATTCAAGGAATATATTATGTAAAGGGATGGAACATGATATAGATGATTACTTTTTTGTTTGTTTGGCATTATTGTCAAAGAGAGAGATGATTCCAATATCATATAAAGGGAGAGATGATCTAAAGGGAGAGACGATCTCATCATCATAAGGGAGAGATATGATAAAGGGAGAGATTATATCATTATCCATGAAGAGAAGTTTCTGAGAATCAGAGGGAAGAGTTAATCAATATTCTAAGGGAGAGAGATTGATTGCATATGAAATATCCATCTAAGGGAGAGAAGTAACAAAGGGAGAGAGTTCAGACAAAGAGAAAGATTGATGTCAAAGGAAAAAGAGATTATCAAGAAGAGGAACAGTCAAGGCAGAGCAAATATCAAAACAACGATATCAGATGATACATCTAGATCTAGAGAAGGGGTTGAAGATTGAAGACAATCACTCAGCATGAAACAAATCTAAGCTATTTTGAGCTTACCGGCAGTCAGAAATTTGTAATAGTTACATTAGGAAAGCTTGATGAAACTGTATATTTCATATTGTATTAGTGATAGTATAGTATGATAATGTAGTATCTTGCCATCAATGTCAAAGGGAGAGATTGATGACATGTAATTGATTGAATGTTTGAAGATGTTAAGTTGATCACCAAAATGAAGAAGGATAATGCAAGACATTAAATTAGTTAATGGATTGTACTGTCATTGATGTCAACTTGATATAATCTAATCGGTTATAATCAAAGTGTCAAAGACTTCAGAGAATCAAAGAGAAAAATATTATTCTTTCAATAATGCATAAAAGACAAGCATTCACAATGTGTCTTCAAACACCGACGGTCAGTGGACGCCGATGGTTAGAGATCATCGAAAGTCAAGTTACACTGATGCCCGAGCAAGAACACATATGAGCATTACTGACGAGTAGAATCACAAGCATAACCGACGACCACAAACATAGTGTAAACCGACGAAGAAGCCCGAGGAGAATTGGAGTGTTGACCGAAGCTATCAAAGGGTTAAACACCGAAATTAACTTGAGTTCAGAAATGAAAAAATATCTAGCTGGCAGAGCTAAATATAGACTTAATTGGGAGTTATCTTTGTTTTCATCGAAAAGATAAAGCCAGAGATAAGTAGTGGATTTAAATTTGTTATGTCCAGTTGGCAAGAAGATCTTTGTGAGATAAAATGGGAGGTTTGTTTTAAATCTAATTGGTGAGAATTGTGGATCATGCCAAGATCAATAAAATCAAGAACCTAACAATGGTGATATCATGTCTATAAAGAGACAACTCAATTCATTACGAATTGTGTGGGTGAATGAATGAAAAGAGGATGTTGAAGAGAAACTGATGAAGAGCAACTTTATACAGTCCTGATCAATCAAGATGAAGAAAGAGATAAAGTTTTCTACGGACACCGAGCAACAGAGCACAACATCACCAAGTACAATCAAAGTGGAGCAAAGGTATGAACCGAGATATAATGATTAGAATAGTTTTATGAGATTACAATAGATCTGAAAATCTGCAAGTATAAGTTGTATATGTGAACAGATCATATTGTTTCAGTTTAACCATTGATTTAGAAAGTCTCTTAACCAAGCGAGATTTAAAGATCCTTTCTATATTGAGATACATCCAAAGGAGTATCAAAAAGTTTGATCATGAAGATAGCATGAGATGCCAGATACCTATTGATAGGCCAAGTGAGTGTTTGATCAAGGAAGGTAGCATAGAGATGCCCGATATCAAGTGACAGACTAAACTTTTAAATCCTCTTACAAGGTCACACCTAACAGTGTGTTTGTAACCTTTAACGAGGTTGGCTCTTCACCTTGCTCATTTTAGAAGAGTGAAAATTTTTGGTTACCGGTCCCAAGTGTTTTTTCCCTTAACAGGGTTTCCACGTTAAAATTCCATGTGTCAATGTGTTTATGAGTCATTACCTTAGTATTTTGCATTACACATAACTTAATTGGATTGATCGGTATACTCTAGATAATTTACTATCTTTCAGTAAATTAAAAGACTGTTATTCGGTAAACATATAGTAGAAGGTTTTACAAAGCATTCCGAGCAGTAGTAATTTGATAATAGTATTTGGAGGCATTCATCTTATAGGACTGAATATAACTAGAGGCTTAATATTGTGGTACTAAGTTTTTGGGTTGATTATTGGAATATTTTTGAGGCCATTAATTCACCCCCCCCCTTTTAGTTATTACTAACACAAATCTCTTGGTGTCAAATTGTCTGAGTCGACATGGTTGCTGACATCAAGCAGTATAAGAAGATCAAGGATTTCTATTATTTGTGTCGCTTATTTATTGCTTGTATGCAAAGTGATTGTAAATTTGGTTCAGGAGATATGGGTATTGGTCATGTGCATGGTAGAGTGATTGGTGACAATGATATTAGTGGTGGATTCAATCTATTTTCATACACTTTGGCAGTGAGCCTCTTTGTATTGGCAACATGCCTTTTTGTATTGGCAGTGAGCCTCTTCATACTTAAGAGTAGTTATCCCGACTAGCAGTGAGCCTACCTGTAGTGAGCGCAACCAAAAGTGAGCCTTTGTAAAAATCATCTTAACCAGTGTCACCCTAACAAGTCTTTTTATTTTAAGAGAATTAGCTTCTCTGTGGTTTTTCCCAATTTCACTTTTCCAAGCAAATCTTGGTGTTCTCTATGTCGATGTTCCTGCATTTCATGTTTACATTTTCTGTGGATGTTATAAGTACTTAACCGATAAATTAGAAGTTGTTTTTGTTATTTTTTAATAGTCTATCGACAAAGAAAAAGTTTTATAAAGTGTGTGGGAATAATTGATTCACCCCTCCCCCTCAATTATTTGGCCTATTCAATAATTGGTATCAGAGCCCGGTTCCTCTGAGAAGAGCTTAACCACTTGAGATAGATTCGATGACGCATAAATTGAACAATATCATAGTTGATGGATTGGAGTACAGTTCATGGAAAGATCAGGTGAAAGTTTATTTGGTTTCGGTTGGTTACAAGACATAGAAGCATGTGGAGACAAAGTATGTGTTTCCTCAAAATGGCCTTACCACTCAGGATGAAATCAAGGCATGTGAGGAGAATGAAAAGGCAAGGTATGCCATTACTAGTTCTTTATCAAAGACTAAATTGGATAATGTGATTTCTTTAAAGACTTCTTATGAAGTTTGGGAAAAGCTAAAAGAGATCTATGAAGGAAATTATAAGTTTAAGTTATCTAAGAAGCTTATAGCTAAGAGACACTGTGAGAATCTGAGAATGGAAGATGGTGAAGACATTAAAATCTATTTTTAGAGAGTTGAGAATGTTGTGAATGAAGTCAACAATGAAGGAGGCACTATTACAAATGAAAATTTCATGGAAAAGATCTTGATGACATTACCAGACAGTTACAGTGATAAGATCTCGACGATCGAGGAGGTGTATGAACCAAAACATTTTACTAAAGAATATTTATTTGACACCCTAACCGCATTTGAGCTAAGGAATTTTGGGAGTGAGAAGAGCGGATTAGAGACAACTTTCAAGGAAACAAAATTAGATGAAGATTCTAATGGTAATGGTGAAGAATAATTTGAAGCTAAATTTGCAAGAAGACTGAAGAAAGGTATTGACAAGTATAAAGGTATGTTACCTCTTAAATGTTTTAGATGTGGTAAAATTGGTCATTTGGCTACTAGATATCCAGAGAAGGGTCCTAGATAGAAGTTTAAGAAGTTATTTATAAGAAGGATTATTATGTTTAAATGAAGATGTTAGTATTTCAGATGATGAGTCAGAGATGAAAGATTATTTGTTTTATTTTGAAGAAGATAAGAAACAAGAAATTAATATTTCTAACTTTTGTCTAGGGGTTGATGATGATTTTGAAAATTCTTTATATGTTAGAAGAAAGAAAAATGAATGGTTAATTGATAGTGGTTTTTCTCATCATATGACCAAAGATAAGAGTAAGTTTGTTTCACTTGACAAATATGATGGTGGTCATGTTATATTTGGTGAAGATAAGGTTATTTACATTGTCGGTAGAGGATCTATTACCATTCATGGAAAGAATCATGTTGACAATGTCTATTATGTAAAGTGTTTATATCACAATATTTTAAGTGTTGGAGAGATGTGTGAGAATGGATATGATGTTATTTTAAAGAATGAAGGATGTGAGATTCAGAAGAGATCTAGAGATGTGATTGCAATTGGAAAATGGATGGGAAGAAATATATACCAGCTTGAAGGAGCTTTGGAAAGATGTTGTTTGCTATCTCATTCCAATAATGGTTGGATTTGGCACTAGAGGATGTGTCACATAAACTTTGATAATTTGGTAAGAATAAGTTCATCTTGAGCAGTAAGAGATTTACCTAGATTATGCAAACCAGATAATATGATCTGTAAAGGATGTCAAGAAGCAAAATAGAGGAGATAATCATTCAAAGCAAAAGACTATTCATCTATTGGTTTATTCGAGTTAGTGCACACCGATATATGTGGCCCTGCCAGAACAAGGAGTTTTCAAGGTGAGAGATACCTTATACTTTTCATTTATGACTATTCAAGATTGATTTTGGTTGCATTCCTTAGAGAGAAATCAGAAGCATTTGAGAATTTTAAAATATTCAAGGCTAGAGTTGAAAAAGAATGTGGTAAAAGGATTAAATGTTTAAGATCTAGAAAGGGGGGGAATTTACTTCTGATATATTTGAAAGTTGCTGTGAGAAACATTGCATTAACAGACAATTTTCAGTGGCTAGAACACCGAAACAAATGGTGCAGTGGAAAGAATGAATCAGACGATTCAGGAGGCACCAAGAACAATGTTGAAGGAAGCAAGTTTACCAAAAATTTACTTGCAAGATCGAATACATACTCTTATGTACATACTGAATAGAGTTTTGTACCGAAAGAAATATGGAAAAACATAATACGAGTTATGGCATGGGAGAGGACCTACAATTAAGCATTTTGAAATCTTTGGAAGCAAATGTTACATTCATAAATAAGAAGATAATCTTGGAAATTGACAGTACAAAAGATGAAGGTATATTTTGGGGATATTCTACCAAAAGTAAGACTTACTAGTGTTACAACAAAAGACTGAATAAAATTGTAGAAATTTTGAATGTGAAGGTTGATGAAAACCTCTTGAGAGACACATTGATTGTGAATCTAATACAAAGGATAGAGGAAAAGAAAATAAGAAATAAGAAGAGGAGACACAATTGACACCGACGTCTACAATTAAGAAACCAAGATATGTGCAGAGAAATCAATCTGAGAATCATATTATTGATGATAAGAATAGAGGAGTTGTTACCAGAAGTAGAGCAACATAAGATCATGCTTTGTTATGTCTACTTTCAGAGATTCAACCTGAATCTGTCAAAGAAGCAAGCAATGATCCAAATTGGGTAAATGCAATGAAGGAAGAGCTTGATTGGATTGAGAAGAATCAGATGTGGGAACTTGTGCCCAGACTGATAGATAAGAATGTGGTTGGAACTAAATTGGTGTACTGAAACAAGTTGGCTAAAATGGTAAGGTGATAAGGAACAAAGCAAGGCTAGTATGCAAGGGTTATGTAATCAGATTGAAGGAATTGACTTTGAGGAGACTTATGCTCTTGTTGCTCAGATGGAGGCAATTCAAATATTCCTATCTTTTGTAGCTCATAAAGATTTCAAAGCTTATCAGATGTCTGTGAAGTCAACGTTTTTAATGGAGAGCTAAAGGAAGAAGTTTACATTGATAAACCAAGAGGTTTCAGATTAGAAAAGAAACCAGAAGCAGTATATAGATTGAAGATGGAACTGTATGGCTTGAAGAAGGCACTGAGAGCCTGGTATAACATACTAGACAGATACTTAATTGGATAGAATTTTCAAAAAGGTTATGCCGACAACAATCTATATTAAAAGAAAGATTCAGATCAGATCCTAATTATTGTTGTATATGTTGATGATATTATTTTCAGAGGAAAGGATGACTTGTGCAAGAGATTTACTAAGGAAATGAAGAAATAATTTGAGATGTCTATAATAGGGGAGTTGAATTTATTTCTTGGATTGCAAGTAAATCAGAAGAGTAAATGCATTTTCATTTCTCAAACCAAGTATGTCAAGGAATTGTTGAAGAAGTTTGGGTTGGAGTATGCCAAACCAGTTTGTACTCTAATTGTTATCGACTGTAAGTTAACTAAGGAGGATGAGTCACCAAAGGCACATGCAAGTAATTATAAATAAATTATTGGTGGATTATTGTACCTGACTACTACTAGACCAGATATTATGTATGCAGTATGTTTGGCGACCATATTTTTGTAAGAACCAAAAGAATCACATGTTATGGCAGTGAAAAGAATTTTAAGATAGTTGAAAGGGACATTAGAGTTTGGTTTTTGGTATCCAAAAGGTCCATATTTCACATTGATAGCATATACCATTGCAGACTAGGAAAGATGTTTAGATAATGGAAGGAGTACCAGTAATGGATCTTACTTTCTTGGCTCCCAGTTAGTTTCTTAGTCAGGCAAGAAGCAAGATTCTATAACTTTATCAATTGTTGAATCAAAATATATTGCAGCATCCCCATGTTGTACTTAGGTACTTAGCCTTCCCACTTCAACATTCCTCTTCACATCAAATTTATCTCTATCTTCCAACACTTCACTTTGTTCTTACCATGGGTTTTAGACCATCCTTTTGATTTGGATAAATCCTTAGATTTATTCTATTCCCCATTTGAATTACGTTCATCCTTTAGCCTTCCCTAAATATGTAATACATCCTGGTAACCCTCATCTATGGATTTTCTCCTCACCGCAAAAATAGAAAAAATGATATCAATCATGGGATCTACATTACCACCACTAATGGTAAGGATTAATTTTCCTATAATTTAAACAAAGAATTGTTGTCTCACAACTCACTCCCCAATTTATTAGTTGATCAATTGTGAACCCCCTCTTTTTCACTTTCTTTTCCCTTTCTTATTGATCTTTTTCTTTCTGTATTTCCTCCCCTTTTATGTCTTGTCATGCTTTTAGTTTTGGTAAAATAGGAAAATTAAGTCACAATCTAAACTTGTAAACCCTACAACCTCGATCAGTGAAGCCCCCTTTTGTCTTTATTATATGTCTTCTAGTTTGGCATTGTTTTGAAGATGTCATGATAGAATGTATGTTGGAATAACTGATGTAGAGATTTATCGAGTGTTGAATGGTATAGGTTTTGATGACAGGAAGATCAGTTATTGTGTTGTCATTGATGTCAACTTGGTGTTGTGTTTGTTGACAGTGTTTCTGATGTGCTGCAAGGAATGAGTATATATGAATTATGGGTTACGGTAATAATTGTTGTTGGAGACTCAGGGATGTCTCTAGATGCATTTTGTATGATTGCATAAGATGGAAACAATAATAAAGAGCCTACTATTTGGCAAGGGCTAGGCAGGAAACAAAATAATAATAGGCAATAGTAGGGGGTAGGCCCCTACCATTTTATAGGTACGCCCTACCCCCTACTATTGAAAGGGATAAGGCCCGTAATCTTCGCTGGGTGGGGGGGGCCTAATCATATAAATCAACTTCTTCATGGAAATTATCGCCCTATCGCCTTAGAATAGTAGGGCCTCGAAGACTACCCCACAATAGTAGCAACCCGTCATGGGAAGTCCAACCACGTCCATTGTCTGCTCGCATCGAAAGCCAAAGAACATTCGGCGGTTCCCCTCTATGCCCTTTTTTATATAGTGGGTGGGGGTGCAACAACCTTGGAACTATTGATTCACATAGGGGCAACTCGACCAGTGGCGTGCAACAAGTTATGATTGATTGAAGGGAAATTGGGCAGACAGAAGAACATGCAATGACTAATAGTGAATGATTTAATTATTCTATCAAATTGGTATGGATTCAAGTGTTGTGGTCATGGTATGTTTATATTGACTAAGATATGTTGTTAATCCTATGATCACAAAAGGATTGGAGTATCGCAAGGTATTGTTTGAGTTGACAGAAGATTGTTCTATGCAAAAGTTAGAAAATGTGTGAATAGGTTTGAGCAGTTGATGTTATATCAATGAGTGGTGATGATGCAATCGGTTGTAGTAGATACTTCTATGATCCAGGTGTCAAGGTGACATGGAATAACATATTTTTGATGAGTAATTTATATTTCATTGCTCGAAGTGATCATATTTAATCAAGTTTTGCAAGTATGTTGAGGAAGTCAAAAAGGTTTGATTGTTCTTGATTTAAATCATTGTGTGATGGATCTGAAGGGTGACCTGAAGTTGTACTAATCAAATGTTCTAGATTGGTAATACATTTTAGGGTTCAATAATTGAGTTTGATTGATTGTAATGATGAAATTCAATGTATTAGGTCATGATTAAGAAGACGACTGCCTAATGAACTTGTAATGTATTTATATGTAAAATAATGAATTATGCAAGTGTAGATCATGCATGTAAATGTGTTGTCGAGTGAAGAGTGAAGATAGTCTTCAAGAAGTAGAAGTGTTGTGCTTAATTGGATTTAAACAAGAAGAGGAGGCGTTCTACACCCAGATCATTGTACTTGTTGATTCCTAACATTTTTTGCAAGAAAATCCCTCAACCGGGTAGACTTTAACTGGTCTGATTTCTAAATCCTTTAACTGGGTGGCTCTTTAACTAGGGTATGAAATAATTTAACAAGGTTACTCCTAATAGGGTAAAGCTCCTAATAGGGCTAGAGGTAAATCCCTTAATCGAGTGACTCCTAACAAGGTCTACTCCTAACATGGCATCATTGTAAGCTTCTCATAGGGCTAGGCCTTTAACAGGGAGCATTTCAGAAGAGTGCAAATATTTGTGGGTGCTAATACCCATCGTGGTTTTCACCCTTAGTCAGGGTTTCCATGATAAAAATAATGGTGTTACTTTGTTGCATGTGTGGATGATTGTTTAGTTACTTTTTTTATTGCATGCATAAGGTTTAAAGTTGAAGAACGTGGTTTATGGTGTTGAATGAATTATGAAAATTTTTAGATCTGATAAATTATTGAGTCACCCCCTCTCTCAGTAATCTTGGACCTTATAGTATTAACAATTGGTATCACATCCTAGGTCCTCTTTGTGGTGAGCCTAACAACTTGAGGAAAAGATATGATGATGAAGAAGGAAGGTCCTAAGTTTACAAGGGACAACTACACAATATAGAGCGACATGATGAAGATCTATTTAAAAGGTATGGGGCCATAGTTCTAGAATCATGTGGAGATATGATATACAATTCTTATTGGGATTCTTAACACAGATCAACTGAAGGAGCAACAAGAGAACATACAAGCACTAGAAGCAATGTAAGTAGTTTGTTTGATGCTGAGTTTGTTGGCAGTCATGGACTTGAGACTGCCTTTGATGCTTGGGAAAAGTTGAAGCTAATCTATAGTGGAGATATAAATGTACAAAAATCTAGTGTAGACATCTTGAAGGGAAAATATAATGACATGAAAATGGTGGAAGGTGAAACATTGTTCAATATGGACAAATGATAAAGGAAGTAGTTGATGCTATCAAATTCATCGGTCGTAACATTGAAGAAAGTGATGTAGTAAGTAAAATGTTGAGAACCTTGCTATCGACTTATGCCATTAGAGTGTCTTCTATACAAGAATTGAGGACATTTGATATTGTTTCTATTGGTGGATTGATAGGTAAGCTGACTACTTTTGAATTAAGTAACTATGATAATAGTATTCCTAAAGGTGAAGCAGTTTTTAAGGCCTCTTTTTCATTAGCATCAAAGAAGAAGGGAAAATAGATAATTCATGATTCAGATAGCTTGACAAGTTATTCTAGGGATCTACAAATCTATATTTGAAGAAGAAGAAGAAGAAGAAAAGAAAGAAGAACTTGAAGTTTTACTTCCAAGGAGATTACCTAGAGGAACTGGTAAGTGCAAAGGCAAGTTACCTTAAAAGTGTTTTTCATTCAATAAGATTAGACATATTTCTTGTAGGTGTCCTAATGGTGAAAAAAAAGGATAAGATCAAAAGATTCAAAGATAAAGGAAACAAGAAATGTTATTTTGTTTTAGATGAAGGTATGACTGATGAGGAGTCGGGAGATAGTGAAGAAGAGGAGATAGTATTTGTTGTAGTAAAAGAGGATGTTGCAGAAGGTGAAATGACCTTAGTCTCTTGCATGGATCAAGCCAATGAGTGGGGCATTGACAGTGGTTCCTCCCATCACATGACTGGTGACAGAAGTAAGTTCATCAAGCTTGAATAATTTGATGGTGGTGTTGTCGGGTTTGGTAACAATACACAATGTTCGGTTAAAGGGAAAGGTACAATTTCTTTGAATGGTAAGAGTAATGTTGATGGTGTCTATTTTGTAGAAAGTCTAACACATAATTTGTTGAGTGTGGGTCACTTGAATGAAAAAGGTTATAGATTTGAGTTCAAAGGAGGAGTGTGTTGGATACTTGGAGGATCAGGCAGTCTAATTGCAACTGGTAGGAAGACTAGAGGTAATTTATTCCATCTGAATACTGATATAAATAGTTGTTTGGAGGTTAGAGTTGAGGATAGATGGTTGTGGCATAGAAGGTTTTATCATATGAACTTTGATATTTTGGTCAAAGTTATTAATTTGAATGCAATTAGAGGATTGCCACAATTAGTTAAACTAGACATCATGATTTGTAAGGAATGTCAATTGGGTAAGTTAACTAGTTCTACCTTCATTAGAAAGTATTTTTCATCAGAGAATATACTGGATTTAGTGCACACTGATTTGTGTGGTCCTATGAGGACTAAAATCTATCTTGGTGATATATATTTCATATTGTTTAATGATGATTACTCAAGGATGATGTGGGTGACTTTCTTGAAGGATAAGTATGATGTTTTCTATAAGTTCAAAACTTTTAAAGAACTTTTTGAGAATGAAACAGGTAAAAGATTGAAGTGCCTGAGGTTTGACAGAGGAGGAGAATTAACTTTAGTGGAGTTTGTCAAATATTGTGAAGCAAATGGAATCAAGAGGTAGATGTCAGCACCTAGAGCACCCTATAAAAATGGAGTTGCTGAAAGGAGGAACAAAACCATAGTAGATGATGCTAGAACTATGTTGATTCAAAGTAATGCACCAAAGATGTATTAGAGAGAATATATCAGTACTGCAATATACACTTTGAACTAGGTGCAAGTAAAGAAAGGAACAAACAAGACACCCTATGAATTATGGTATGGTCACACACCTAGTGTTAAACATTTCAAAGTTTTTGGTAGTATATGCTATATCAAAAGAGATGATTTTATTGGAAAGTTTGACCCTAAGAGAGATGAAGGTATTTTCTTTGGATATTCTACTAAAAGAAAGGCCTATAAGTATTTCAATAAATGTACTAACAATATTGTTCAAAGTGAAAGTGTAAATGTAGATGAATATCCAGAAAAAAATGATGAAACAAGAAAACAAGAATAAAAAAATATTCTAGAATTTGTGCATGTGCAACTGCTAGAGAAAGAAATTGTTGGACAGAACAATCAGGAAGAAGTGGTTCAACCGGTGGAACAAGAAGAAGAAGCACCTAGACCTGAACCTATTATTCCAAGGTGTGTGAGATTGAATCATTCCCCTAATCAGATATTTGATGATAAAGATGATGGAGTACACACAAGAAGGAGAATCAAATAGAATACTTGTTTGATTTCAAAGTCCAAGCCTAAAATGGTGAAGGAAGCCTTGAAAAGTGAGGACTGGATAAAAGCAATGGAAGAAGAGCTTGATCAGATTGAGAAGAATGACACTTGAACACTTGTTCCTAGACCAGTAGACAAGAATGTGATTGGTACAAAGTGGGTTTTCAGGAAAAAATTGAACGAAGATGGAGAAGTGGTCTATAACAAGTAAAGACTTGTGTGTAAAGGTCATGCACAAGAGGAAGGATTGGACTATGGAGAAACATTTTCTCTTGTGGAAAGACTTGAAGGGGTAAGAATTTTACTTGCTTATGTTGCTTATAAGAAGTTTAAAGTTTTTCAAATGGATGTCAAATATGCTTTTTTGAATGGGATTCTTGAAGAAGAGATTTGTATAGAGAAACCAGATGGATTTGCATTGAATGAGAATAAGGACATGGTGTTCAAGCTGGAAAAGGCACTGTATGGACTGAAACTGTTGAGATTGATGAAGATCAATCTACCCAAGATCACCTGCATGCAAAGACTATTACACAGAAGAAGAAGCAGACAGAAGAGAGAAGGATCCAGAAAGCTATGGCGGCCGATAGGCCAGAAACTGCAAACCCATTGTGAAAGAAATTATCTTCTATTAACACAATGATGAAAATAATATAATCTCCTTAAGAATTACAAAGCGGACAATCCTTATAAAGGATGCCGAAACCCTAAAAGGGAAACTAACTCAGAAAAGGAAACTTTCCTAAGTCTAACTTAAGCACTAAAGAGTAATTACTAAAGAT
>MU228426.1:483127-500245 GCA_018584345.1 Thuja plicata | reverse complement strand
AATTACAAAGCGGACAATCCTTATAAAGGATGCCGAAACCCTAAAAGGGAAACTAACTCAGAAAAGGAAACTTTCCTAAGTCTAACTTAAGCACTAAAGAGTAATTACTAAAGATTACTCTAACAGAAACAAGCACCTAGAGCATGGTATGAAATATTATGCTCTTATCTCATTAAGATTGATTTCATAAGAACAAGTGAGGATAACAATGTGTACTTGAAAGTTGAAGGTGATAAGGTATTGTAAGCTGAAGTATTTGTTCATGACATAATCTTTGGAGCAAATGATGAGATGAGATGAGATTTTGTAGAAGAGATGAACAAAGAGTTTGAGATGTCAATGATAGGAGAAATTAAGTTCTTTATTGGATTGCATATTTCACAACTAAAGGATGACATCTATATCAGTAAGTCAAAGTACATAAAGGAAGTATTGAAGAATTTTGGAATGGAAGATTCTAGGCCAGTTGTAACCCCCATGATGACAGGATCCAAGCTATCTGAGGATGATGAGTCAAGTGCAGTGGATGCAACTCTATATAGATCTATGATTGGTAAGTTGCATTATGGTATTCATAGTAGACCAGACATTACACAAACAGTTGGAATAGTGGCAAGATTTCAAGCTAATCCTAAGGAGTCTCACATGGTACCAGTGAAAAGAATATTCGAGTACTTGAAAGGGATAGAATACTATGGTCTTTGGTATTCTCACAAAGGTGATTTCTCTTTGAGTGTTTTTACTAATGCGGATTGGGAAGAAAACATTGATGATAGAAAGAGTATAGGTGGAGGAGAATTCTTCCTAGGAGGAAGACTTGTGTCTTTGACAAGTAAGAAGAAAAATTACCTCTCCCAATCTACTATAGAAGTTGAGTATGTAGCAACAACTATAAATTGTACACAAATTGCATGGATGAAGCAAATCCTAAAAGGTGTCAAAGAGAAGGTGTAAGATAAGAAAAAATGTGTATATTTCTTCTTTCTTTCTTACTAAAATGCAAAAGGAGGATTAAAATAGAGATATGTTTATTAAAAATGTATAATGTGTTAAGAAAGAAGGGTTTGATAGATTATTAATTATCTTGAAATGTAATGTTTGAAATAGGAAATATGTTGATGTGTAAATTGTTCTTTGAGTTGCCTAGATTGTATTGAATTCCTTAACTTTAATTGAATTGAATTGTATTGATTGTGTATTGCAATTGTGATTAGGGAGAAGATAAGATGTTCCTCCCTTATTCCCAAATCACAAATGGGAGATCCAAGTTGATCAACCCCAAAGAAGGGCTAATGCACAAATGAATCAACTATTTGGAAAGGAGAATAACAAAGGAGATACCTTAAATTCAATTAATTATATGTATAGAAATGATATATGACAATAATTGAAGAAATAGGAGAAATGCACTAACCTTGAAATATTGCAGATCAAAGAATGTTGTTTTCTGAAGTCTATAGGCTATTTCTAGAAAAATTGATAGTTGATCCCAAACTGGAACGCAGAGACGAACAAAACCCAAAAATCTTTTTCCGTTCCAATGTCATCTTATGAAAAAGGTCAACCTTGACACACAAATGTCAACCCTGACCTGCACAGGTCTGACAGAAAATCTGTTCCAGCTGTCCGAAAGAAATCTGAAAAGGGTATCCAGATCTAGTCTCAAATCAATTGTTTTGAACCTGTACCTACAATAAAAAGGAGATTGTTTGTTGTGGGGGAAGGGTTTGCCTTGGTCAAACCCCGATTCAGGAATTAACCTCAAATATATGTAATTGAAATTGCAGAAATGGACAAAGTAAATGCATAAATTCACCTTGCTTGAAAAATTCCTTGTGGCGGATTCGAATCCTTGAATCCACAAGTATGCTTCAAAATGTGGAATGTAGAAATGTAGGATTTCTTCAATCTCTTGCTTGTAGATCTCCAACACCAAGTCTTGAATGGGTTCTTGAATTTGGAATAGGCTTGGAAGAAGGTGGATGGAGAGATCACCAAAAAGGGCACTATGCAGCTTCAATCCTTCAATGGCCTCCAATGGATCTCCTTCATGAAAATGGATATTTGGATGGATGAATGCTTGCTTGAAATCTTGTTTGATTGCTTTCTTGAATCACACTTGAAGATATCTTGAGAATGCTTGATCACCAATAGAAGACTTAGAGAAAATGAGAGAGAAAGCTTCCCTTTTTTATGAAATTAGGGCACAATCTTCTAAGGAGGCCTACATAGGAGGATTAAATTACCATTAAAGCCTTTAACCCTAGGAGAGGACCTATATTAAATATAATTTAGGAATCAATGCTTCGGAACCTGAAACAGTCGACCTGGAAGCGGGAAATACTTTTTGCAAAGGCCAACCTCCAAAAACTGTGAGACCTCACGATCTGAACCCTGGGTCAAGGTTGAGGTTGACCCTAACCTAGCTCAGGGTCAAGGTCGACATAGACCTAAAAGGTTGACCCTGACCCTGAAGCCCAGAATCACCAATTTGTAGTTCAGAATGCAAAAATTAGGCTAAACAGGAGTGGAAAGAGGGACAGAACAGGGGAGAATCCATGTCAAGATTATGTCATGACCCCAAACCACTTAATCAGAAGGCTAAACATGTCTATAATGGAAGTGCTTACATTTTCTAACTATACAGAAGGTAACTGGACCTATGACTATCTAATATGATAATACAAGTGCAATCAATATTTCAAAGAATACAATAATGCATTCCAAGACTAAACATATTGCAATCAAGTATCATTTATTAAGAGAGCAAGTGTAGGAAAAGATAGTCAAGTTGGAATGTGTTCCAACCAAGGAGCAGCTAGCAGATATTTTCACTAAACCAATACCCAAAGATACTTTTGAGTATCTCATAGGTAATTTAGGGGTTATTCCCCTAATTGAATGACACTAAGATGTTGTTGCAGGCATCAATCCAGTGGACTCATTGAATATCTTTCACTGTTGGGTTGATGTTAAAAGGGACTACTCCTTAGGGGGAGAAGTTAGAGGCAAAAGGAAGATGTTGCAGCAGTTTCTAACCTATGTGGCATCTTTTGCATTGTTGCCAAAGGGGGAGAAGAACAAATGAAGCACGAGATGAGCATATACGATCAAAGGATTATCAGAGGAAGACCAGGAAGACCTTGACATGAAATCTAAGTGCATCATCTAAGGGGGAGATAACATTATCATCTCATTCTAGTGTTGCCATTAATGCCAAAGGGGGTGATTGTTGGCATAACTGATGCAAATTTTTATTGAGTGTTAAATGGTACAGGTTTCGATGATAGGAAGATCAGTTATTGTGTTGTCATTGATGTCAATTTGGTGTTTTGTCTGTTGACAATGTTCCTGATGTGCTACCAAGAATGAGTACCGATGAATTATGTGGTGTGGCAATTGTTAGAGTGTGGGATCATTGTTGGAGACTTTGGGATGTCTCTAGATACATTTTGTATGATCACATAAGATGGAAACAATAATATAGCAAGATATGATTAATTGAAGGGCAGCCAGGTAGACATAAGAACAGACAATGAATGACAGTGAATGATTTGATTTTTCTATCAAATCGGTATGGATTCAAGTATTGCATTCATGATATGTTTATCTTGACTAAGATATGTTGTTGATCCTATGATCGCAAAAGGATTGGAGTACCGCAAGGCATTTCTTGAGTTGACAGAAGAATGTTTTGTGAAAAGTTAGAAAATCTGTGAATAGGTTTGAGCAGCTGATGTTAGATCGGTGAGGGGTGATAATGTGATCGGTTGTAGTGGATTCTTATATGATCCAAGTGTTAAGGTGACGTAGAATAAAAAAATTTGTAATGATTAATTTCTATTATATTTCTTGAGGTGATTGGATTTAATCAAGGTTTGGAAGTATGTTGAGGAAGTCAAAAAGGTTTGACTATTCTTGATTTAAATCGATGTGCGATGGATTTTAAGGCCAACCTGAAGTTGTAATCGATTCTAGATTGGTAATACATTTTAGGGTTCAAGGATTGAGCTGGATTGATTATAATGATGAAATTCTATGTATTAGGTCATGATTAAGGCGGTGACCCCCTAATGAACTTGTAATGTATTTACATTTAAAATGATGAATTATGAAAGTTCAGATCATGGATGAAAAGGTGTGGTCGAGTGAAGAATGAAGATAGTATGCAAGAAGAAGAAGTGTTGTGCTTAATTGGATCTGAACAAGAAGAGGAGGTGTGCTACACCCAGATCATTGTACTTGTTGATTCCTAACAATTTCTGTAAGCAAATCTCTTAATCGGGTAGACTTTGAAAGGCCTGATTTCTAAATCCTTTAACAGGGTGACTCTTTAACTAGGGTCTAAAATTATTTAACAAGGTTACTCCTAACAAGATAAAGATCCTAATAGGGCTAGAAGTAAATCCCTTAACCGGGTGACTCCTAACAGGGTCTGCTCCTAGCAGGACATCATTGTAAGCCTCTAACAGGGCTAGGCCTTTAATAGGGCGCATTTAAGAAGAGTGAAAATATTTGTGGGTGCTAATCCCCACCGTGGTTTTCATCCTTATTGAGGGTTTCAGTGATAAAAATACTGGTGTTACTTTGTTCCATGTGTGGAAGATTAATTAGTTACTTTTTTATTACAGGCATAAGGTTTAAATTTTATGAATGTGGTTTATGGTGTTGAATGAGTTAAGAAAAGTTTCAGATTTGATAGATTAATGATTAACCCCCCCTCTCTCAGTAATCTTGGACCTTATAGTATTAACAATGTCACCCCTTAAATGTTGAAACCCACAATGCTTTTCCTTATTGTCAAGGTTCAAACCTTTTCAAATCTTAGGCTGTCATGGAAACACTGCCACCCTTGACCCCTGAAGGCCCTACCTCCTGAAGGCCTACTAACTACACTTTAAACCCTATTTAGGTGAGGATTTACTTTCGTCACCCAACCCTAGTGCTTATAAATAGAGGTCCCATCACTCATTTATACACCCTATTTTGGCGATCAAAGTGACTCCTCAAGTAAAATTTGATCTTTATGTGCCTAGCGATCAGTGCGAGCTTTGTGACTGCATGAGCGTGTATCCATGCCTCTAGGCCTTCAGTAGACTACAACCCCCACTTGTTTAAAGTATTTTTTTTATAGTTTCCATGTGGTATTCGACCCTATGACTCTTTTTTTTTCTCGTGTGTGTGTGTGTGTGTGTGTGTGTGTGTGTGTGTGTGTGTGATGCTATGGTTTCATAGGGTATTTTTTGTTCTAGTTTCCTTTGTTCTTGTCTTGGGTTAGATCACAGTTTTCTTTGTTGGTTGCTTGTTCTTATTCTATTTTAGGTTTAGGGTTTTATCTTTCTATTTTATGCGGTGTTTTAGATTTAGTGCTTTTATTTAATAACCATATGATTCACCTTAGAGGCTAGGATAAAACCAATTAGCATTTTCTTAAAGAAGACCAACCCCCTTTGGGTCATGGGGAAAAGCTAGAAAAACATCCTTAACAACTAGTTGAATGGGTTTGCATGAAGGTTGTTTCATGCATTGTTTCTCCAAGGTTGTGGGTGCCTATTGTAAAACCCTCTCTGTGGTCTTGACCCATTTCGTTTAAGAGGGCTTTATTGAATATCCTTTGTGACTATTTCGGGGCCCCTTCAAAACCTGTTGTTACCTTAATCAAAAACTATTTGAATGTCAAGGTCGTGAGTTGGAAACCCTAAAAAACATAAGTGTTGATATTTTATCAAAGCATCAGGGATCCCCAAAAGATTGAAGTCTTTCGGTGATCATGGGTTTAGACAACTCCCTAACCTCAAAAGGGTTTAGAGGTCTCTAATCCTCGAAACCTTGAAAACATCACACATGGTCTAAAACCTGTTTGGGCTCGAGCTTTCACATGTAGAGGATGTTAACATCCCCAACACCCAAAAGAGATCGGGAATATCAATATCCCCAAACCCCAACAAACAAACAAAAAGATGTTTTCTAAACCTACCTCTAGAATTTCCTAGAATCTTATTGGGGATGTTTCCATCTCTAAAATCCTAAAGGATCAAGGATGGAGACACCCCCGACCCTTGAAAGCAAGTACACTCTTTGCAAAAGGCCTATGTGATTTTGTGAGGGATACCCATACCACCCGTAAAATTTAATGAGTTTGAGTAGGGTATCCCCAAAACCTTGAATGTACTATTTTAGTAAAAATATCAAGCTCGGGTGGGTCAAGGGGCTAGAAAATGAAGGGCTTTGTTCAACATGAAATATTAATGATGCAATTAGTTTGTTTGTGTTTTGTTCTTTAGTTGGCATGTTTTCTATTCTTATCTTAGTTAATCCAATAATAATCTTGAATGGTTGTTGACTCCTACATGTTGTGCAGAAGAATATATGACAATAGTGACACTTATGACATATAAGTTCGAAGGATACACAAATCCATTCAAGCTGGTAAATGATCACCACGAGATCATAGATACTGATCTCATCCATGTTGATTTGAAGGAATTTAGGAACCATATAGGAAAGATCAAAAGGAGATCATTTTTCACTGCATCGTTGATGTATTCTGGACTGATGCAAGCAACTTTGTTTCCCATTTTGGTGCAATCCCTTGACCTAGTAATGTCTTGTGCTTTGAAATATGACCTAGCAAAGAGGAGAGTATTCAGGAAGGAAGGAGAAGTGATCATGGATGCTACTTCTGAAAATGTAGAGGCAATATTCCACATCCCTACCTATGACTCATATGCTAAGGTGACTAGGGGGTTTGAAAAGAGCTACTATGAGAGGGAGTCAAACTACAATCAATATATCAATGAACAATTTCTAAAAATATGTATGAAAATACATCAGTTACATTACATGAACTTGCACATGGCATATCTTAAGGAGTACATCTAAAACTATGTTACTCTTTTGAGAAAGGTGTTTGGGCTCCTACAAGGAAAAAAAATGGAAACATGGATGGTCATCTTCATCAAGACCATCTAGAGCGGGAAGGAGAAGATTGACTAGAGAAAATCATTAGTGACTACAAATGCTCCCTATTTATTTTAACAAATAATTCCTCCCTTCAAGGTTAAGGTAAATAATAATAAGTCTCCAAAGGAGACCCCTAGGGTGTATGAGAGCTCAAATAATAAATACCATATGCCTCAAGTGGTTGAGGCACCAAAGAAACGAAGAAGATGAAGGCCCCACACTTGTAACCCCAAAACAAACTAAGTTTGCTATTGCCCAAACTTTGAACCTAAGTGATTCTTCTTGTAAGGATAATATCTTTGAGCCTCCCTTGTGTACTACACAAGAAGATGCTCATATGGGGCATCCAACACAAGATTCCCTAAGATACATAATATTGAATCAAACCAAGATGTTGGGTATGTTGTATAACAAGAAACAAGGGGTATTGAGGAAAATAAGGAAGATCCTTTCAGGGAAGATTACTTCTTTTAGTCTAATCTTTCAGACATTATAGGTGATGAATTATTACTTCAAGTTTCTCCCACAAACCATACATAGGAAGAGGTAGATGTAGAAGACATGTTTGGAGAGTTGGACATAGGGGATGAAGAGGACGTATATAAGCTTGAAGAAGAAATCATAGTGGCTTTAGAAAAAAAAAATCTTCAAGAATCTCTTCCAAGTTTAGATAATGAGGCCTTCACCAATAAGGTTCAAATTCAAGAAGAAGATGAAATAATTAAAGGAGAAGATGATGGAGGGAAATAAAAATAAAAATAATCCACCCCTATAAGGAAACAGGGGAAACAAGAGACTCCTTCTGAACACACAACCACAGCTCCTAGTCAACAATACTCACCACCAAGGGGAGAGGAGGAAATAGTAGGGAAAGAGGATCTTTATGGGATGGAAACCTACCAGCCACTAACATTAGATGCTTCTCCTTTGTGGCTAGAAAAAATTGTACATACTCAAAAATGAAGTTATAAGGAGATAGAAGTTCCAGACTTCTTGTCTTTGGGGTGAGCGTTTGCAGAAGACTACCCGACATCATACATTGTCGAAAGGTCAAGCTTCTTTCTGAACTCCTGAACCAAAAATGGATATGTATGAGAGTTCATGTTTCAAATTGATTCACTGACATCAAGCATTGTCGGGAAATTTACGTGTTTCCCAAATTGCAAAGACACCCAACAATTCTTATAATGTAGCTTTATAAATTCTAATGTCCAGCTCATGGTTGGGGAGTCAGACACCTTTATGTACTATCAAACTGAAAAGAAACTGGTATAAATTTTGTATGCTTTCTTGACTTACCGACATCGTGCATGATCAGGTGGCATACATGATTCTTTAACTCACAAGATTTTTGACTCTACGAAGAATAAATTTCTCATAAAATGAGGGATATGGAGATTTAAAATGCGAACAAGAAATAATTACATTTATTAAGGAGAGGTGAAACATTCAACAAGCTAGAGATTAAAGTTTGTTAATAAATGATTAATTATTCTTGACTTTGGGATTGGAAAATGAATGGGTTTTTATAAAATATTATAATGGGTTGAAGCGCTCCTTTGTAATTATAAAAGGGAAATCAAGACCAACTGAAAAATGTGAGATCAATTGTAATACATAAAAAAAATTGAAAAATATATGCTTCCCTCCTGATACTATATAATGAATACAACTGAATGTTTTCAAATTTGGTTTCACCTGTTATATTGACTCAAGTAGACACGATTATTTGAAGATTCCTATATGTTGTGACCTGCTTATTATATTGATTTAAATATCAAGCATATTTTAGATTGGTAAAATAATTATTAAGCATCTTTGTATGATTTGTATGCTTGGTTCTCTCAAGGAGAGAACTAAATTCATGTGGATAGATCATAGTAATAAGATAACTCATTGAACATATTAGGAGTCAAATAATTGATAGATTTACACAAGGTGTAAATTTAAAAATTGTCTAACATGGTGATATATAACTAGTGAAGAAACATAATAGACTTTGTTGCCCAGTGGATAGAAGGCATTGATCATTTAAAATAATCACATACATATTTAATTTCAATTTTAGTTTTATGCAAGTAAGAGATAGGATTAGAGTTAGAAGTTAGATTGCTAAATATTTTAAACCATTGGTTCTATTTTGAGATAGATAAAGTAAGAGCTCGAAGATAAAATAATATGAGATCATGTATGCTTAAATCAGTATACAAGTGTACCCGCCTTGGTGTAGCAGAGCCACAAGTGGAGGAAAGTTTGATCATTTTGATCAATCTCATTTTTTGGCCAAAGCCAGTTGTTGAACCTGATAATAAAACCTATCATATTCTTAGGGCTTGGAAAACCTGTGATTTTGGGAACCAACACACCCAGTGTGGACTTGAGAGGAAAGTTTTCTTGGATTAGTCTTGGTGACTTGGATATCTTGGTTGAGAATTTTAATTCCCCACTCTTGGTATACTCTGTGGTTTACTACTTGAGATGTACTACTCATTGTTCCTTTTAGGTACATTATGTTTATGCTTATCTTTCATAGACATGGATCTTGAGCTACGATCTAAGCTAGTTCTGGAGAGTTCATTTAAGAGATGGTTTGGCATTGGTTATCTCCTTGTGGATTTATATTATTATGATATCATTATGATTGATTTTGGGAATAGTTCATTGGGTGTATTCCTTGGTTTGGGAATGGTATGAGTTTGATCTTCTTGTGAGAGGCTTACATCCATGATTATTATATGGTATATATATGTTTTTTTGGCGTAAAGAGGAGATCATGCTTGACATAGTTGGCATTTAGAGGTGTGCGCAGAAGGACATGATAGATGTTTTGACTTGCAAAGTTTCTCTTTAGTCTTCAATATCTTCTTGGATGTTCAGTTTGACTTATATTGGATTTGGGATTGGTTGGAGCTTTGTGATCATAGTTGTGTGTTCATGTATGTCATGTGGGAGATGACATGATATTTCTTTTATATCTTTCATTTGTTGGTTGCGGAGAGCATGGGAGATCATTAGAGACTTGTTGTGAGAGTTGTTCTTGCAAGTTTTTGGTTCAGAGATTTATGGTTACACTTATATACAATGTTGTTAGTGGATTCATTTCAGATTTGACATTACCTATTCAATGGGAGCTTATTGGTGTGTATGTGGCAGATATTACACTTGAGGCTTGTGATTGCATGGTATAGGTTTTATATATTAATGATATGGGATTCACTTAGTATACCTTAAAGGTATCCAGATATTTGGATGTGTTATCACTTATTCTAGGTTTTATTTCAACTATGATTTTGACATCTACTGATACATGATATTACCTTTGGATCGTGTGTTTATGTTTGGGATATCAATTCGTGCAGGACTTATGATTCATTTGTGAAAATTTGTACATGGCTTACTCCTTGGATAGATTCTATATATGTCCAGTGGCAATGACATGATAGAAGGTGACAAAATTCATGTATGAGATGGTGGTCACTTTGTTTTTGTTGCGGGTATCTTGATGGAGTACATGGAGCACTTTGATTCATGATGGTATATGTGTTGGAGGAATTGTTCCCTTGTTCATTTGTGTGGCTACTTGACCCTTATGCAATGTATACAACAAGTGGGAGAATGTTGGGAAATTGGTGTGTTGTACACCCTGCATAATAATACATATAATTGTAATATTGTATTTTATTATGTAAAGGTTGCACCTAGGAGAACCTAGATAGACATGCAATATGTAGAGATTCTCATAGAATACTCTTGGGATCACTTGATGAGTTGCATTGTAACATTGTAATACTATTTGATGTAATTATTTAATATTGGGGAAATAATTATAAAATACCCAATATTGAATGTGGGTCAATGGGATTAGGTAGAACGTGATTTATATAATACCACTTAGTGGTTTTGTAGGAGCTTGTTTCTATAAAAGAAACCACAAGGGTAGTTATTGAGGTTAGTCAGGTTTAGCATTTGTGGAGTTTGGAAGCATGACATGGGATGTGTATTTTCTTGATTGTTCACATGGAATGCTTGTTTATGGTTGGGGCTTCAAAAGGATTTCATGGTGTATTGTAATGGACGCATTGTTGAATAATACATGGATGATGGATATTTTTGGAGGTTGAGTTTTTCCCTCATGAGGGTTTTCCCAAGATATATCTTGTGTCAAATTTTTGTGGGTATGTTGCCTACTCTCTTGCATGTGGATTCTGAGTATTTATTTGTTTATTACACATTATGGACTATGTGGAATTTTTCATAAATTTGGTTGCAAGTTTCCTTACACTAGAGGGGAGAGAGATATAAAGGTAAGAGACCTAGATCTCGAGAAGAGAGGGGTGTGAGATAGAGGTGAGAGAGATAGAAATGGCGAGAAAGAGATGGGTAATGAGATAAGGAGGGAGAGGTACAAAGACAAAGATGGAGAGAGGGAGAGACGGGATGGAAGTGAGAGGTAGTAATAGAGATATTGGAGAGAGAGTGGATAGAAATAATAAAATAAGGTGAGAGAGGAAGAGAGGAGAGAGTCAAGGTACAGAGGCAAAGATGGAGAGAGGAGCTTGTTTCTATAAAAGAAACCACAATGGTAGTTATTGAGGTTAGTTAGGTTTAGCATTTGTGGAGTTTGGAAGCATCACATGGGATGTGTGTTTGCTTGCCTGTTCACATGGAATGCTTGTTTATGGTTGGGGCTTCAAAGGATTTCATGGTGTATTGCAATAGACGCATTGCTGACTAATACATGGATGATGGATATTTTTGGAGGCTGAGTTTTTCCCTCGTGAGAGTTTTCCCAAGATATATCTTGTGTCAATTTATTGTGGGTATGTTGTCTACTCTCTTGCATGTGGATTCTAAGTATTTATTTGTTTATTCCACATTATGGATTATGTGGAAATTTTCATAAAGTTGGTTGTAAGTTTCCTTACACTAGAGGGGAGAGAGATATAAAGGTAAGAGATCTAGATCTCGGGAAGGGAGGGGTGTGAGATAGAGGTGAGAGAGATAGAAATGGTGATAAAGAGATGGGTAATGAGATAGGGAGGGAGAGGTACAGAGGCAAAGATGGAGAGAGTGAGAGACCTAGGGATAGAGAGACGAGATGGAAGTGAGAGGTAGTAATAGAGAGATTGGAGAGAGAGTAGAGAGAAATAATAAAATAAGGTGAGAGAGGAAGAGAGGAGAGATTCAAGGATAGAGATGGGGGTAAGGAGGGAACGCAAGGGAGACATGGTGGGATATATATATATATATATATAGAGAGAGAGAGAGAGTCTCCTATGTAGAGCATTTGACACACGCCATATTTGGCGTGCGCCAAATAGGTTTGATATGATCAAACCTTAGATTTGGTATGCCAAACCTATTTGACTAGCACCAAATATGGCGAGCGCTAAATACCTTTATGTAGGCCAAAAAATATTTTGGCATGTTTTTGGTCCCCCATCTGGATGCACTTACCCTATATAATGTCAATGATGCAACCAATAAGAGTGTAGAGAAGTTCAAGGTTATATTTTTTACACAAGGGTCCCCTTAAAGAGGGGATCAACTATAATAAACATTTGATCTAATTTTAAGATACACTTCTATCAAGGCAACTATTCTTCTTGCATCTTATGGGTGTAAAAACAACCTTCTTGAATGGGAATATAGAGAAAGAAGTGTTTATCAATTGAATTAAGGGATTTGAGGTGCATAGGCAAGATACTCATGTACACATATTAAATAATGTCTTGTATGGGTTGAATGAAGCACAACATGATTGGTATATGTAATATAGAAAAATAGGGTTCACTAGTTTATTCAAACTAGGAACTAGGCATTTGTCCACTTTGATTATATTAGAATATGAAGCCTCCAAGAGATAAATATGATTGACCAACTTCTTTTCCAAGAGATTCCTTTTAGTATTTTATCCTTAGGGCTTCTATTATTTTTTTTTTCTAAGTGCTTTCTTAAGTGATTTGTT
Organism: Thuja plicata; assembly: GCA_018584345.1. NCBI lineage: Eukaryota > Viridiplantae > Streptophyta > Pinopsida > Cupressales > Cupressaceae > Thuja > Thuja plicata. The sequence continues at coordinate 487,314 of MU228426.1, read as the reverse complement.
AAGCTAGGTAATTGAGTTATAGGCATAAATGAATGATATTGATTGATTTAGAAAGTGAAAAATTCAAAACATGTATAGAGATGGAAGGAGAATTGTGTGGTGTACTTGTGTTTGAATTTTGGATTGAGATTGGGAGGTCACTACTGGTTAGGTCATCCTTGTCCAAAAACTGATCCACAAGCTTCAATATCTGGGGTCCTTGGACTCCACACTAGGTCTCTAGAAAATTTGAACAATTTTTTGGAGGTCAAAGTTTCCCTAAGAAACCCTAAATAGTGTCAAGGTTGCCACAGGCGACCTTGACCTAGGTTTTCTTGATGGAATTTTGGATTTGGGTTTGTGACTATCTCTTGAGTTGATTTTTGTTTTCCATCTTTGTCAAGACTTGTAGTTGAACCTGGATCTACACATAAGAGGAGAAGAATGGTGTTTGGGGCTTTATAGGGGTTTGCCTTAGTCAAATCTCAAGCTAGAACTCAACCCTACATAAATAATGAATTGAAATAGAAATATAAATTGAAATGCTTGAATGTAAATGTGTAATTGAAATGATTATACCTCCAATTGATGATGCAATGCTCTTAGGATAATTCATCCACGTGTTGATGCAATAACATGATAAAATCACCATGAAATCATAATTGAAACAAAAATTGAAGATTTCTTGATGTAGTTTGTCGCTCCTTGAATCAAATCTTCTCTTGAATTGGAATGCAAATGATGTGTTGTGAGGATATGTTGAAATGAATTGAGATGGAGGCCTTATATAGGGATTTCATAGCAAAATCACCTTTTGGCTTACTTATAATTAATATACTTTTGCATCGAGGGTATTTTTGGAAAGGATAAGACGACCATTTTATGATCCTAAAATATTGAGAAAAAAACACAGGTCTAATTCGCCCTAGCTGACCAAGTCCAAACTAAATTAGCTCAAATTTTTAGGGATGTAAGATAATAAGGTCTACATGCCCCAAAATTATTTGTGTGGAAAGATATGATGTTTAGATACAAAAAAATGTCTTGAACTTTTAAATGGGGTGGGATTCATAATAAATTAAAATAAAGGGCACACCTAGAATTAAAGGTCCAAATAATAAATTGTTGATGTATTAAAGTGGAAGAGGGCTCATACTATTAATTGAAATCAATAAAGGTCCTATAATATATAAAGGAATGGGAAATACTTAAATGAGTTCTAGGAGAGCATGATATTGGACACCGTAATTAAATGTGTACAATTATCGATGCTACAATACCCATAGAGTAATTGTTAATTTGACCTTGAGAAAATTATTGTAAATCCTAACGTTTACTATTTGTTTTATGAATCTAATCTATTAGTTTTGGTCTTGCATATGGATTATCACATCCTTACAAGTAGTGGTGAGAAGTTAATAACGTGTTGCAAAGAGGAGTTAAATTTTGACTTAGATAACAAATACATTGACCATATGCACTATTTTTTGTCTTGTGGTGTTGTAGGGTACAAGTGGGGTGTCCCGTCAAGGAAACTACACACTAGAAATTTTAAAGAGTTTTAGAAGATGAATTGTAATCCCCTAACCACTTCCACATTTACAAATATGAAGTAACTAATGACTTGGAATCATATTTGGTGGATCATTTATTATGCATCTTATTCTTACAATATTTTGTAAGAATTTAGTGTCATATTTTTAGTATTATTTTTTTAAAGGTTAACGTCCTTAAATCTAATGTTTTTATTTGAATTTTTCATTTTAAAATACTTTCTTGTTATGATTAATTTTGCAAGTGTTGAGTCTACTTTGTATGGTCTATAAATTTAACAACATGGATTGATTAATCACTAAAGAAGTTTTGTACTTTTCATCTGCACACTACCAATCTCCCAGTATACTTCTTGACACCGCTCATGTTTAGATACATAAGAAGCAAGTATTGAAAATAAAAGATAAGAGAACATAATCACATCACTATGATTCAATTGTACTAAGAGAACCAAACCATAAACAAAACCCTTTTAATGAGCAAAATAAATACCATGAACAAATCTATCATCATAATATAATAATATCAATCCAATTTCAATGATCAATTCACAAGTTTATGTGACAAAAATAACTTTTGAACACATAAAACGAGAGACAAAACTATACCCATCATTAGTCTCTTGATCAATTTTCATTTGGATTTTAAAGCCTTAATTCTAATTGTTGTTTATTGTGTTAAATATTTATAATAACCAAATTGAAGTAATAACTTGTAGATGTTGCAACTCAGAGAAAAACTATCTAGGGGAAGAGCACTAGTAGCAAAGTGCATTTCAATAGTTGTCCATTATATTTCACAAATTAAAAGCCCACCAGAAAATCATCTATGAAGTAAGAGTCGCCCATTTTTTGAAAAAAAAAAGAAGTTAACAATTTGATCAATTGTGCAAGTTTATAGACACCAATAGTGCACCATTATTGGGGCATTTGTGCAAAAGTAACACGATTATTGGGGCATTTGTATAAACATATTGTATCAATTGTGCAAACTTTTTAGTTGTCTAAACAAACCGATAATGGCGCAAAAAGGGGCCATGAAGTGACACTTTGAAATAACTATTTTCAACTCTTTGACACAAGGAACATCTATAAACAAAATAAAAAATTAAAGCAATTAGGCAAAAACACCCAGTAGCCGTCCAAGCTAACTTCGTGCACCTAGAACTCCTAAACTGTAAGTCAGATTTTGCCAATTTTTTCGGTCTACCTCCATAGGTGAGTGAAGTGTTAAAAGCTAAGGTTTCAACTTTTGGGTATTCACGGATCTCTCTGTAGGGATCGTGGAGCGCAAAGTGGTTCAAAAGTGCCATTTCAAAACGCTCGCCCAATACCCACTATGTTCTTACACCAATAACCGTTTTACTCAAAAATACCATACTTGTGGCCAAATGTCTTAGTAGTCATTACAAGATGTCCCAATAGTGGTGCACAAATAGGCCAATTACCAACCAAAAAAGGTAAAAAATGTTCGACTATTAATACATGTGTGATCGACTATTAGTACATGTGTTTTTCATTGTTTGGACTCCTTTAGTATCATTAATTAGAAAGTATCTATGACAAAAGTATAACGATTATCGCCCGTATTGTAACAAAAGCATAAGGGTTATCGACCCGGTATTATGACAACAACATAACGGTTATGGACCCATGTGAATAATTGGGTCATTTCCCAAGTCACATACCAACTAGAAAAAATCATTGAAATTGAATGTATAGACTCTATAGATAGGAAATTACGTACAACAGTTACATTTCCCCTAACGTCTATTAAATTCTTGGCAAAGGCTACCCAGCCATATCATTCAATATGGTTGGATGTATGCTATACCCGACACGCATCCCACTATACTAACAGTTTTTGCTGCACCTGCCTGTAGCTGTACAGTTTTTTAATACAATGATCAAATTTAATAAGTCCGTAGGTGTACATATTTTTAACATAATAATTAAAATATTTTATGGAAATGAATTAAAATATTATAGTATATATTAATTCAATAATATTATATTTATTTTAATATAATTTGCTTTCTCATTTACCACCGTTATGTGCTATGACATTTGTCAATAAATTTTAAGAATACACAGGGATTAAAATTTTAAGTTAAATTTGATGGTGAAATATTATATATTTAATTACCTAAATAGTAATATATTAAATTTACTATTTTAGCGTATAGTTTTGTTTCCAGTTTTCATATATATTAATTTGATTAACTAAATTGATTTTATGAGAAACAAGTGCCATGTAATGCTTAGTACTTGTCTAATTATGTAGTCAATTATAGTTTTAATTTTGTATGTAATTTTTATTATATTTATTATAAATATTAAATATATTCATTTTTTAGTTATTATAATTTTTTATAATTATAAAATAAATAATATTTTTTGTAATTAAAAAATCATAATGTAAAATTATATTGGTAAGTTAATTTTAATGGTAATTAAAAATTTAACAATCTTAACCTAATTATTATCTTTTTAACCATAATCCTAATTTTAATTAAAAATATTTTTATTAATTATAAATTTATATAATTATAATTATAATATTGGAAATATCATTTTCAATTATAATTATTTAAACAATTATTAATTATAAATTATGGATAATTTAAATACTAATCTTATATATATATATATATA
>MU228426.1:463089-483077 GCA_018584345.1 Thuja plicata | reverse complement strand
TATATATAGTTTAACAAAAAATTTAATTTGAAATAGTACAATAGGATGAAGTAAACATTCATCATTTTTAAAAAAAATTAATTAACTATAGAAAGTGTTAATTGTATAATTAAATTTAAAAATAATTGATTTTTGATTGGTAGAAATAATTTTTTTTAATCACTTGTTAGCAAAAGCTCATTGCAATAGTATATGTCTCACCACAAGTACTAAGAAGGAAAATGGTGATAGGGGAAAAGATTCAATTAGGAGTCCCATAATTGTTATGTTTTTGAAATGACACTTTTAGACCACTTTACCTTAGCTTTAAGCACTTCACTCACCTAGGAAGGTACACCCATAATTCGGCTAGTGGGTGTTTTCCCCTAGTGGGGATGATTAAGTTCTATTATTTTACCAATTATAGACGTTATCAATATGTTATTTCTTATAAGATATGAAAAATTTAGAAATATTATATTAAATTAAAAAATTTTAAAATACTTGAAGTAGGCTAAATTTTTTATGAGATTCTTCTTAATTTATGATGGTTAGATTCTTCTTAATTTAAGATAGATAGATTCTTCTAAATATAATGTGTGTGTGTGTGTGTGTGAGTCTTTAAAAAAATAAGTCAGGTAATATCTAGATGTTATAAATATGTTATTTCTTATAAGATATGAAAAATTTAGAAATAATATATTAAATTAAAAATTTTAAAATACTTAAAGTAGGCTAAATTTTTTATAAGATTCTTCTTAATTTATGATGGTTAGATTCTTCTTAATTTAAGATAGATAGATTCTTCTAAATATAATGTGTGTGTGTGTGTGTGTCTTTAAAATAAGTCAAGTATTAATATTCAAATAAATAAGTACTAGTTAAAAAAAATTATTTTACTATAAAATTAAGGCTTTATTTTCTAGGGTTTTTTTTCAACTATTTCTTTAATATAGATTAGTTTGTAATAAGCATAATTGTAATTCACAAATAATTCTAGGTTAAATAATTAAAAGCATATAATATTTATTTATTTATTTACTGCATAAAGTAAAATAAAAATTATAATATAAAATACAAGATAAAAATTGAAAAAAAATATTATTAAAAATTGTTACATATATAATTTTTTTTTTTTTGTATTAAGTATAAGGTAATCAAAAAGAGAATTACATATCAAAGAAGTTCATAGACTAAGGCAAAAATACAGAGGCAAGGCCTTACACGAGAGTATCAAGTTACACCAATAGTTATGGATAACAAAACAAATATAGAAGTAGAGCCTAATCTAGGATATTGTTATATTCATCAACCCAGGTAGTCCAGCCCTTGGTACCCTCCATCCACACGATATTCTTCTTCTTTTGGATTTGGTGCAAGAGAAGGATCATATTGTCTGAGGCAAGCTTGTTCTTCTTCTTTAGTTCCTTGTTGAACTCCTTAATGGTTCTTTCAAACAAGTGCAGGTTGTCAATGTGTTTCCTCCAGGCATGCGCATCCTTCACCTCATATGTGAAGAAGGTAGCATGACCACTTTTCAGCAGTCTCTTGAATTTGTCCTCAATTCTCATAGTGACCTGAATCTGCAAAATTTTTTTGAAATAAGTGAGACTTATGAAAGGCTCAGTAAGAACCCTGGTACTACCTTGAAATCTCTCCTCATTCCTGCACTTCCAGAGCTGCCACAGAACATTAGAAGATAAAATCTGCCAGAACAAATTAAGCTCTTTGTTAAACCCATTAATGTGACCAAAAACAATTTCAAATATATTAACATCATAAGGAATGAAGAGACCAAACATACGCCAAATTGCTTTGGCAAATCTGCAGTCGAGGAAGATGTGTCTACTAGTTTCAGGGGAGCCACAAAAAATACAGTTTTGCACAGAGGAGAAGTCATGTTGAATAGGGAGTCTATCCAGAATTAACAACCACTTAAAGTATTTAAGCTTAGGTTCAATAGGGGACTTCCAAAATTCACCAAAAATCTTCTTCCAGTCCGAGGGATCAAGGTAAGAGTACCAGATTTTATTGATATGATCAAGGGTAGAATTGTTTTGGCTAATCACTCTGTAGATGTTCTTGGCTTTAAGCTTATTTGGTTTAGAGCCATCAGGCCATTTGACTTTTAGAAGTCTGTCCGAGTCAATATGGCAGCGGGTAGGCAGCTTCTTACAAGCACCTTCAATCATGTTATAGGTCTTTTTCTGGGAAGAGGGGATGTTGAATCTAGACTTAAGCATTTCCCAACTAATTAATCTGTCTTCTTCAAACAGATCAATGAACTGGGAAATCCCCATCTTGTGCCAAAGTTTAGCAGAGCAGCCTTGAGTCTGGGCAAGAGGTTTTCCAGCGTGTTGCAAGTTCCACCAAATGGACCTCTCACCATATATATGATTATCATCATGAAAATTCTTATTAGAAACAAACCTTTTGACACTGCTCCAGGCCTTCCAAATGGACTTGAAGATGACCGAGCCCTTAACCACCACCGGAAAGGTTCCTAAGATCAAGTCAGAGAAAGGGAGGCACTTCAATTCCTTAGCATTCTTAGGATGTCCCCTTTCAATGTTGCTTCTAATAAGCACTTTCCAAGGATCATCCCCAGATAGAGAGTGAAAGATCCACTTGGCGGCCAAAGCAATCCCCATGGTTTTAAGGTCCTTTAACCCCATACCACCCAACAGTTTATCAGTATGCCACCAATCCCACCTAACAGCATGGGTCTTTCGATTGCCTTTACCATCAAACCAAAGATACTTTCTAATTTATTTTTGGATTTCAAGGATTTGGTAATCACTAAACAACCAGGCAGAAGCATATTAGATATTATAAGAGGATAAGATTTTTTGGCAAACTTGAACTCTACCAGCCAAGGACAACGATCTATTGTGCCACTTGTTTAACTTTTTTGAGATTTTTCCTTTGATCCAAAGCCACATGTCTTTGGTAGAAGGATCAACCGAAAAAGGAATACCCAAATATCTAACAATGGTATGAGGTCCTCCCCATTGAAAGTTAAATTTATAAACCAATTAGGGGGTTGATCCTCCCACCCAAGACATATGGATTTAGACTGAGAAAGCCGAGCTCCAGATATGGTACAGAAGATCTTGAGTTTTTCAAGCATAGCTTCAAAGTTACTATCCGAGGATTCATGGAACATGGCCGTATCATCAGCAAATTGACAGTTAATAAGCTCCTCCCCATTAGGCAAGGAGATGCCAATCATAGGCCGAGAGAGCTTATCATCTCTAAGAATATAATACAGAGCATCAACAGCTATAGCAAAAAGAGAGGGGGCTAATGGGCAACCTTGTCTAATGGAGCGGGAGAGGGGAAAAGCCTCCGAAAGAGAGTCGTTAACATCAATTTGAGCACATGCATCAATAAGAAGAACATTAATAATTTTACAAAATATGCTGGGGAATCCAAAAGCTTGAAGCATACTGGTAATGAATTTCCATTCAACCCTGTCGTAAGCTTTTTCAAAGTCCAAGAGGAACATGGCAGCATTTTGATTGGAATTTTTAGCCCAATTCAGGGCTTCCCAACTAGTAAGAAGATTTTCTAGAATATATCTTCCTTTTATAAAGCCAGTCTGAGTCGGGCAGACAAATTTAGGGAGAATTTTCTCAATTCTAATGGCCAAAATTTTTGCAAGAATTTTATAGGAACATTAAGGAGAGTGATGTGGCGCCAGTTTTTAAGTAAGGCCTTATCCCCATCTTTAGGAAGAAGTTTAATGATACCATAATTGATGTCTCTTCCCAGTGAACTAGTTTTGAGGGCTTCTGAGTAAACATCATGCAGGTCCTTGGATATCCATTCACTATTGACTTTGTAAAACTCCACAGGCAGCCCATAGAGCCCCGGGGCTTTATCCTCTTTCATACTATTAATCACATTCTTAATTTCCTCAATCAAAATTTCTTTAAGAAGAGAGGCATTAGAACTGGAAATTTTATTGGGGATCAGAGGCAAACATTGTTCCCTAACCATGTTGGCCTCCTCAGTGTCCTCGGATGTGAATAAGTTTTTGTAGAAAGTGGCGAAAGCAAGTTTGATTCTAGCAATGTTAGTAATTTATTTATCCTCAGAGATGATTCTATCTATAGATTCATTAGCATGTTTATTTTTAATAAGATTAAAGAAGAACTTGGATCCCCTGTCCCTAGCAATCAGCCAGTGAGCCCGAGAACAAATGTGTGCCCCTCTGATCTTGGTTTGCTAATGTTGTCTAAGAGAATCTCTGATACTCGACCGCTCTGTAACAAGTGAATTATCCCAAGGATTTTTTTGCACTATATTTTCAGTTTCCAGGAGCTTCTCAGAGAGGAGCTTCTCAGTGTACCTAGAGTCCTTCGCCCTTTTTTGACCAAGAGTCTTCAACAGTGTTTGCCATGCAACAATGTTTTTGTTCCAGAGTTCCCGTTGGGATTTAATGGGGAGATGAAACTTGTTGACGTTACGAATGAGGTTAATGGCCACAAGGATGTCTTCGTTCTGAAGCAGAGAAGTGTTAAGCAAAAAATTTGATGTGGGGGCGATGGTATGCAATGCGGAGCTGATAGGCTTAACACGAAAAGAGATCGGGTGATGATCAGACAGAGTAGTGGGAGTAGTCTTAACAAAATTCCCAATGCCATCTGGAAGCACCGAGAAGAAATTTTTGTTGACATAAAATCTATTGAGTCTCGAGTAAATACGGGCTTGCCCTTTTTGAAAATTACACCAAGTATGCCATAAACCCTTGTTGGAGTTCTTAGAACCGGTCAGAGGATCAAAAAGATTTTTATTCTGCTTAAGTTTAACCTAGGAGGGCATCTCATTGGCTTTCCAGCTGAAGGGCAGACCACCCATCTTATCCTCCTGACACTCAATCATGTTGAAGTCGCCTCCAATGATCCATGGTATGTCAGGCAGAGAGTTCAGCCAATCCCATAGCCGAGATCTTTCGGTGCTGTCATTGGAGGCATAGACAGAACATATGCCAAAATTCTCATTATTGTATTTAAAACCAATCCACAGAGCTCTGTTACAGGGGGAAATAGCACTATCTGTGACAACTTTCTCCCACTTAGGGTGAATAAGTATAGCAATGCCACCTCTACCCTTAGGGTGTTGAGTACAGAATTTAATCGCATCCTTCCATTTAAAATTAAGGTTGGTCTCAAGAGTGAAGCCGGTCACTTTAATTTCTTGCAGGAAAAGGAAATCCATAGAATGATTAGGTTCAAGGAAACGCTTAATGATATGTTTTCTATCAGGGGATTCAAGTCCTCTGATGTTCCAGGATGTAAAATTCATGAGGAAACTTTAGGCGGGGAAGCACCTTTACTCCCTGTGGAGATGTCATATGGCACCATGGCTGAGATGGGAATCCCATCATTCTTTTCGGCCGAGGAAGTCTTATTCTTGGAACCTAACGGCCTACCCCTACGTTTAGAGGATGGGACGTCATCAATGGGGTTGTGATCATCATCTGAGAGTATCTGTGACACGGAATCAAGTTCCATGAATGGGTTAGGCGAGCAGATAGTATTCAGATTGTTATTAAAGCTGGCTGGGATGACCTCGACGACGAATTTATCAGAGATTTCTTTGAAGGGCTTCGGGATGGCTTCCACAATGTCGTTTACAACACGGGCTGGTAACGATGGAGATGCAATTGTTGGAAAGGTAGCAATGGGCGTTTGGTGAAGAGGAGTCAATACCTGGGAACAACCATCAGAGGGCGAAAAGGGTTTCCTAGTTCGTTTCTTCCTTTCCTTTGAGACAAACATGAAGTCGTCTGAAGGCTCAGAATCCGGGTTGGGAGGAGGGGGCGGGAAAGGAGGGGAAAAAGAAGGCTTGGAGACAGAGGGCTCAACTATAGGGGAGGTCAGAGGGGTCGGGAGGCTGCCAGATTTAACATTGTTGGGAATCGACATGCTGGTGGTTGGATTGCGATCAACATTTCTGTCTGGAATGGGATTTTTCTTAATGATAGGACAATCCTTACAGAGGTGACCCTCCTTTCTGCAAACGAAACAAGCATTAAGCCCACCTAGTATCTCTATAGGGCAGGAAAATGATTCCCCGTCAACATTAATAACTAAATCATTAGGAATTTCTCTACCTGGGTAAAATGAAATCAGCACACGGGCATCCATATGTGGAACTAAACGAACAGTATCATCCATCTTGATAAGTTTACCAATTGGTTCTACAATATGGGGAAGAAAACACCACAGAAACGAAGGGATACTTTTAACCAGAATCCATCTTGGGGCTGAGAGGGCTAAGACTTCTTCGTAGACAACTTCTGGAGTCCAAGCTAGGGCACAAAAGGAAGTATTCCCTACAGACCAATATTGCCTTTTGAGAACCGTAGCCTGTGATTCAGGGTTGTTAAAGAAAATAACAAACAAACCCTTCTGTATTTGTCTACAGAAAGAGATGTGGAGGCCGAGTTTGAGGTTCCAATAATTATGGAACCAATCATCCAGGAATTTGCAAGGAGGGCATTTATCTACTTCTACCGCCACAAACAAAATTGCAGAGTTCTTCAATCTAGTTTTTTCATTTCTAATTTCAACCAACATATCCGAATTTGGAGAAATGGTGAAGGATTGCAAGGCAGGGCCAGATTGCTTACCAGGTTCTTCGGCTTCATTTGAAGGGTTGAATCTGGCGCTGGAGGAAACGATGGCAGGGGCGACGGCTTCCGAGAAAGCTTTTGGCTTATCAGACTGTGAAGGTTTAGGTTTGGGGGATGAGTTTAAAGCGGGCATGTCGGAGGCTAGGGTTGCCATTAATGGGGAGATTAAAGTCGAGGGTACAGAGCCTGACGAAGGATAGGGAGGCGATGCAGACGAAGGCAAGTTACAAGCAGAAGTAAAGGAAAAATCACACCTGGCAGCCGTGGCGAGCGTGGGCAGAGTGGCGTCGAGTCCAATGCATCCAGCAAAGCATGACAAAATTTCCTTGGGGGTCGTGGTTGCAGAATCTGGCGGTCTCTGAATAGCTTCCGATGGTTTTCGCAGAGCAGAGCTCATCGTGCCTCCTCAATATCTAGGTTCATATCTACATATATAATTTTACAAATAATTATATTTAAAAATTTAAAAATTAAATAATAATAATAATATTAAAATTTTTATATAATATATATCCTAAAATCAGTCAATTATATATTATATAAGATAAATATTAAATTTAAATTTAAAAATTTACATATATAATTTGTTATTAAAATATTGTAAATATATGTTTAAGTTTTAATATACTTAGTTATTATTTCATATAAATAAAAATATAAAAAATAAATCATATAAAAAACATTGAAAAAATACATTCTAATACAATTTGGTTATACACTATATTTGTTATAAGCAGTACGCTCATAAATTAGTTGTCATGTATTAATGCTTGGAATTTCGAACTGCACGCTGTACGATATTCACCAGAGAGCGTACAGCCGACAAAACCTGCATTCATTACATAAGTCATGAGATGCATCCATGATATGGCTGGATAGCCGTTGCCTAAATTCTTACCAAGCCAATGGCGGAAACGTCTATGCAGCAGACTAAAACGTATTTCTTACCAAGGGGAACACTTAGTACCAAAACGAAAACTGACATTGTACCATTTTTGCCTTGACGTCCACGGAAAGTGAGGCGCATACAATTTTGTCAAGAAGACTTTTGGACAAACACTTGCCGTGCATCTCCACAACAATAAATACAGACCGCCTCAACATTGAATTCATGCGTTTTATCTTCTGCAAATTCACACTTTTACTTTTGTACTATGTCTTGTGGGGACCGAATTCCGTCCGCAACGATCAAATTTTGAGAAAAACAGAATGACAGGCAAACAAAAATGATGGTAGAATTGAAAAGGAAAATCCAAAAACTTGGCCTCAAACCGCTAAAATTGAATGCAAACGGCAAAGAACGACTCAGGAAGCACCGGTCTGCATTATTTTGACTCAAATTTTGTACATATGCTCAGAATTTCATACATTTTAGGTGAAAAGTAATTGCTTTGAATTATTTCGCCTGTTTCGATGTAACGAAAGGATTAAATACAGTTGCTTTATATAATTTATCTGTTTTGATGTAATGGTTAGCTCAAGAGTTGCAGCCATTGAACTTTTGACTCTTTCGAAGTCAAATCAAGCCTAAAATAAGTTTTTCCCAGCACTTCGAGATAAAGGTCGCTGTATAAAATGAGGAATTAGCAATTTTTTTAAAGCGGAAGGTTGGAATCTTTCACTATCAATGCAAAATGACATTAAATTTTATATTGTAAAGCCGTTGGATGGAGCGTAAGTCGCGGTGGCTAGGCAGCCGTCGCCATTATTGACCTGAAGAAAACCCTAAAGTTTTGTAAGCGCTTCACCCCACGGCGAAAAATGCTTGAATCTGTCGCCTTTTGAGGTTGCAATGGCTTTATAGCGATCAAAATCACGTGCTTTACGACCTTAATTGTTGCTTTTCTAGCTGACTGTCTGATTACTTCGAAAGTTCGTAAGGAATTTTAGTGTGAACGTTAAGTGACGCCCAATAGTCGCTCTAATTTTTTATTGAACCGTCGGGATTGTTGATGGTGTTGGAGGTTTAAATTTAATAAAAACATGCCTGGATCTGGTAAAAATCATTATGAAGAGGTGAAGTTAAATATTTGATAAGAGCTTTAAACTTATTAAATGTGTGGATAGAGTTGGTAAAAATCTTCTTGAAAAGACGTGATTTTTGCGTTCTAAGCGTTCTTAGTCAATTGTACGTAGTATTGAGGATGATCAAATTAATACCGACATCCCTGTTTACCAAAAACAAGGATGACCGAATTCTTTGCTCAGCGGCTCGCCTTTGAAGATAACAAAAGGGCATCGATAGCAAATTAAGTTAGTTGAAATTGTAAAATGCTTTTATTCACGCGCTTGCTTCACCAGAAAATATAGCGGTTTTTGGAGTAGTTTTCTAGATTTTCTAAAATTGCTGGAATTTTTTTCATGGAGTAAGCTTAAAGCCTTAAAAGTTTGCTTGATCTAACGGTTGTTAACAGTTATTTTGGCCTTTTTAATAAAACATATTTTCACAATCCGTAGCCTGTGAATCCATAGTTAGCCAGTTTAGGCCAGGATTCAAGCTCTTTTTAAGGTATTGCTTCGAAGGGTTATTCCCATCATTTCACTTCAACCAGGGGCTGAATTGAGGCACGCACTTCCTCTAGATTAATTGTGGCTCCTCTCAAGGCGAGGTTTAAGCTTGCTTGGTGTAGAATCATAGCTGGGAACTTGCAAAAGGTTTACAATTAGGTATGGTTGGTACTTTATCAATTCAGTGTTCTCATAAATAGCATCATTATCATACATTAGCTCTGTAGAACAGGGAATTTCTGGTTTTCAAACTGAGATTTTGCCTTGTGAATGCACTCTAGTCTATTTTGAGTAAAGTATCTGATGCCGCATAGATAATCGAAGTAAAAATCTGCTGAAAATTGTATTTAACTTGAGCCATTTTATTTGTAAATGCAATCCACATAAACCAAACAGGGTTGTGAAGCACTTACTTTCATTTGATTTATTCCCGTCTCTCTGAACGTTGCTTTAAGCTTGCCTGGTTTAAAACATGACTGTAGGGAATTGAACTCAATCCAGGCTGAGGGTTCCTAAACTGGATTCAGAATTGGACATTTTTGTTATTGAAGAATGGGTTGCACGTCATCTAAAAAGGTTTTGAGAACAAGGAGCTTCCAACAGAATTTGCACCGACCATTTCCTCGAGTTGCAGCAATACCTATAATAGAAGATTTCCTCTTTGCAAACAATCATGAGCAGTTTGTGGCTCTGATCTGCAAGAACAACAATTTTACTATGCAAGTTTCTACTGCAGCAACACAAGAGACTTTGCCCTCTTTCATCAGCGAGGATAATGAAGGTCAGTTTTAATGCAATACATAATTTGTTTACTTTCCTCTGAAGTTAATCTATTAATTATTTATAACTTAGCACTACTGATGGCTTTGACTAGATTGCTTTAAAACTGAAGTATCAAAAGATAGACAATTAACTAAGTTGCATAAGGATCGTATTCCAATTCTGAATGGCATTTATCTTCATTGCTGATTCTTATTTTATAATGATCAATCTTAGCGATTTAAGTTGTAATGAGAGTACTCACGAACAGAAGCATTTCGTAGGTAAAGGAACTTTAAAAGAAAACTCTGAAATGGTAACGTCAGACTTGCAATCAGGGGTTTTTCTAAGAGAGGAAGAATCAGAAAAACACCAACCCCAGGAGGAAGAATCAGAGGAATGCGAATCCACTGAAGAAGAATCAGAAAAGCACAAAACCAAGGAGGAAGAGTCAGAAGAATGTAAACCCACTGGGGAAGAATCAGAAGAATGCAAAGTTACAGAGGAAGAATCAGAAAACTGCAAATTTCAAGAGGAGAACAAGCCAGAGATTATTAAAACATGGGAGCTCATGGAAGGCCTGGAAGATGGAGAAACTGGTCATACTTCTGAGAAATTCGTTGACAATGGCGACGAGAAAAGAGTTGTAAGCATAGGCCGACGATCAAAATCTATGGAATATTTTCATACGTTGGAGGAATATGATAAGATTCTTGCTGGAAGCAAGACTTCTTTATGGGATAGAAACTCCAAAAGGTACCTATATTATTTAGGTCCCAAGGTCTTAGAAAATGTTAGAGAATTCAGTTTGAGATCAGTAATTAGGACTGACTCACTTCCACCAAAACCAAGCAACATAACCCCCATTATGATTGACTGGAAAGAGGAAACAAAGGATAATCATTTGTGTGCTTTGGAGTTGTCTGTTCTCCAAGCTGATTCTGATCTGAGAGATACAGGAAATGTTATCATCAGCCAAGAAAACAGTATTATAGAAGAGGTAGTTCCAGAAAACATTATTAGACAGGAAAGTAATCACTTTGTTGCGGCAAATGAAAGAAATATTTATTCGGCAGATTCAAATCTAGAAAAAGATCTATCTGTTGTGATTGACTGGAAAGAGCAATCAAAGGAAAATCATATTTGTGCTTTGGAATCGTCTGTTCTCCAAGCTGATTCTGATCTGAGAGATACAGGAAATGAAATCATCAGCCAAGAAAACAGTAGTATTGCAGAGGTATTTCCAGAAATCATTAGTAGACAGGAAAATAATCACTTTGTTGAGGCAAATGAAAGAAATATTTATTTGGCAGACATAAATTTAGAAAAAGATCAATCTACAAAGCAAAATTCAAGCAAGAGAAGTTTGCCTGAAAGAGCTAAACTTAATGATATTGGTGGCATTAGTATACCTTCTGCTCCTCTTTTTTCTGCAGTTGGAAGCTTAAGAGACTGGCTGAATAGTGGGGGACATCTTTATTCTCCAGGGGTAAGTACTACTCCTAGTTTTGGCAGTTATATCCATGGAGATCAATGGTCATCTACCATCACTGCTGGAATCTCTGAGCAATTTCGGATTGCTGAAGCTGAAATTGAGATACATTCTTTCTCTGCTCATGAAATGGATGAAAAAGAAACAATTATTGAAGACTCGAGTGTTTCTTCTTATTCTAATTCTTCAGTTTCTGCTATGGGGAAAGAAAATTGGGACACTCCTCTATTTGATCCAGAACTCTTAGCCTCATTTGAGAAGGCACTTGAACAGCTATCCAATGAGGAAAAATGTTTGCTAAGACTAATAGATGACAGCTCACATTTTCTGAGTGGGGATTGCCATCCAGTAGACAGTGAAGATGGTCTACATGATAGCAGCAGCGTGGAGGACATCTCCATTCAGAGTAACTGCCCTTCCTAACAAGAAGAAATTGAGATTCAGATTCAGTGAAAGGTTGATAATCCACCCCAAAAATTGACAGCATTTTCATTGTCATCTGAACTCTGAACATCTCCATTCAGAGTAACTGCCCTTCCTAACAAGAATAAATTCAATTCAGATTCAGTGAAAACTGAAAGGTTGAGAATCCCCCCAAAAAATTGACAGCATCTTCATTGTCATCTGAACTCTGAACATTTTGTAAGTTTTCTGCAGCAAGAGCTTGTTGTATAACAAAGAAGACGGCTTAAGACAAAATGTTAAGGAAGGTGTATCTTGTTGCCATTGTAAGTAGATTGATCAGGCACACTTTTAGGAGGAGTTTACTTTTTCATTCTGAAGAACAGATTGCTCTGTTCACCATGTACAACAAAAATGCTATAAACTAATTTCCTGCCTGATATTGCAAAAGTACCATTAGGTTAGAATCCCCCATAAGGACATTAGGTTTTGGAGCTCCAAAACACTTATCATGCTTATTTGAGTCCCACTTATTTTGAGGGTACCTTTTTGATCAAATTTGTTTCAATATCTTTACATCTGATGTGCCTAATCAAGATAGTAGTCGTACTAATTTCAAAAGAAATGCTTATTTGATATTGTCTCTCAGGATGTTTTGACATAGTTAAGTGGTGGTGGTTATTTGATACCATCTTTTAGGTGACATTTTATTCAATGTGCATACTTAATGGACCATCAACATCAAGCTAAGATGAAGATTTGCTATCGTTTTCTGCAAAGGATCAAAATTTCAAGCATTGCAAAGCTGGCTGAAATATACACGCGAAGTTCCTTGTAAGGATGCCTTCAATTCTATGGCATCAATTAGCACATCTATCCATAAATCAATCAGTCAGTTTAGCTGTGTGTATCTCTCAACCTGTGTCTTTGTCAGCTTGTCCGTTGGCTTGCCTACATATTCTCCTTAATTTATATAATTTCAACCCAAGCAAGAAAGAAGAAAATAGTATTCAGCTTTATAGAGTATTCAGCTTGTTAGTGTTTAATTAATTCCAACTGATCTCAGTTTTTTCTTAAGTTCTGGTGCGTTATTTTTCCCTTCACCGTTTTTGACTTTAGTTCTAAACCGTGATTGATGGATCACCCTTTCTGACTAAAGGAGACCTGCAGTCTTTTTTCCATTGCATGTTCACCGTAACTGCTCTTCTTACGGTGGTTTTCATGTGTTTGTATTATAAATTCCATTCATTATTGCAGTGAATAGTATTTGAGATTTCATTTCAAGACCTCTCTGTTCCAGCAAGGTCTATGCAGCTACAGCTGCTATTTCTACATGGTATCAAAGCCTGGTGCTAGGAAGGAGAAGTACAAGTCTTTTATTTGCAGGTTTTGAAAATGAGGGCTATTTTAGAATGAGTTTTTTCTCATTATCTTGGTGGTTTCTTAATTTCTTTTCTATATTCATGAACTGAAAATAAAGTTCCAGAAAGGGGGTAGTCTAAGGCTAAAATGGGAATAAAATGTCATCCATCTGTCATCACTTTGGAAGAAGGAAATTATAAGTCTTGGCGTGATGGAATCCTAAAGCACTGTTGATGGATTCATCTATTGCCACATTTGTATGGGCTTATTCCTAAACCAAGTATATGTTGGCAAAAATTTGCTTGGGAAAGTAGAAATGATCATGTCTTAGGATTAATTGGTTAAGTGTTGGGGACCACACATCATGGGCTCTATCACACATTGAGTGCCCTCGCACTCTTTGGGCCACTCTATGGGAAAGATGTGGAGATCCAATTGAATCTCCATTCCCAGATGATCCAGCTATAGACATGCTTCTCTCCCTTGATAATGATGATGATCCTATGTATGACGATGACACTGAAGAGGAACATGCTTATTGGAAGAGTCTTGATTGTCTTGATTACATAGAGACATCTCCTTCAAATTTTCCTCTTTCTACATCTCTAGTATTGGAAGCTATTCAGTCACCTCCACTTGTCAGTTTGATAGAGATCTTGGCTTATTCAAATGCTACTTCAGATTCTCTTCAATAGGTTCATTCTTGTTCTCTAGATTCAGTTCCATGGGATCAATTTCTATCAAACTTCTCTCTTTTGTTTGTAGAATCCCTCATTTCGGATCTGGATGACACTATTGATTGCATACATCTTCTCTTTGATGAAGGTGATTCTTCTTCAGTTGTTGTAAGGGAACCTTCTAACCCTCTTCTTCATTCTCCACATGATCATTCCTCACAGATTGATATGAGTTTGGATACATTTGCACAACATTTTGAGGAGATCTATTTGCCTTTTGAGGAGATTCATGAGTCTTTTGATTGTGCTCTACGTCAACAATGCCTGATTTGATTATGACAAGTTCCAAGATCAACACAGAAACTATGGAGCAAGGTTCAAAGATGTCATATATCTAGAGTTTTCTTCCTACATACTCTTTTCGAGATTGGGGAGACTCCATTCATACATCTTTGGTTTTGTTTCTTCCTAAGGGGAAGATTGTTGTTCAAAGATCATGTTCCACCTTCTACATCTAGTTTCGAGCATTTACCATTGACTACACATTATGGAGGGATCCATCTTCTCTTCCATTTCACTTTCTCCGAGATCTTCTTGGGGTGAAAGAAACTGTAGTACAATAGTTCTCTTGATTTATTAGAGCATCTAGTTTGAGGGGGGTTTTGTTCCCACTGGGTTTTTCCCTCTTTCCTCGTTCCTTTCCTAAGATTTTTTTTTTCTCCTTAGTTAGAATTGAGGGGGGCTGTTAGTGTTTAATTAATTCCAACTCTCCGTTTTTTCTTAAGTTTTGGTGCGTTATTTTTCCCTTCACCGTTTTTGACTTATGTTCCAAACCGTGATCGATGGATCATCCTTTCTGACTAAAGGAGACCAACTTCCATTCATTATTGCAGTGAATAGTATCTGAGATTTCATTTCAAGAGCTCTCTGTTCTACTCTGTTTTATTTTGCAAACTCTGTTTATTTGTTTTCTTCCAGCTAGGTCTATGCAGCTACAGCCGCTATTTCTACACAGCTTTACAGCGTTACGAGATGTTTAAGTTTTTGAATGAGCTGCTTCAAAATGTGTTTGCTGCTGTCCAAGGCTGTTTTTACAAGAAGCGTCTCTTGTAAGTTTTACGAACAAGTCCACAAATTAACTATAGAGAGCAACGAGAATGTTAGTCATTTAAACAGTAACCACTGGTTGGGATTGAATTTACATTCTTGCCAATTAAATCAGTGTCTACAAGTAAATCTTAGTGCTGTATAACTGGTTCACCAGACCTGTAAATCAATGGAGGAAAGGCATGTTCTTGTGAGGGAGACCATGAGGGATGAACTTAGTGATTGAATCGGCCAACTATCTTTATTAAATAAACAGCTACATTATAATTTTCCCCCAGTTCTTGGAAAATAGCTCTCTTGTACTTTTTCAGTACTGGATTGATAAATGACTACCCAAAAGAAAAGAGGTCAATTTTGTCTTCATCTGAATCCAACTTAACATTAAAAAGCAAATGTTTAAATCATAGCCTGTGAGCCATATGAACCCTCTGATCTTTCCATACATCTAATTTCTAAATGAGTGTCTACAAGTAAATCTTAGTGCTGTATAACTGGTTCACCAGACCTGTAAAATTGTAAATGAATGGAGGAAAGACATGTTCTTGTGAGGGAGACCATGAGGGATGAACTTAGTGATTGAATCGGCCAACTATCTTTATTAAATAAACAGCCACATTATAATTTTCCCCCAGTTCTTGGAAAATAGCTCTCTTGTACTTTTTCAGTACTGGATTGATAAATGACTACCCAAAAGAAAAGACGTCAATTTTTTGTCTTCATCTGAATCCAACTTAACATTAAAAAGCAAATGTTTAAATCGTAGCCTGTGAGCCATATGAACCCTCTGTTCTTACCATACATCTAATTTCTATAGGAGAAGAGAAGCAAAACTTGGATGAGAAGATTATGAGTGATAATTTAAGAAATTTGGTTATCAAATTCAATATAAAAGACATGCACACATTTGAAGTCATAAAATGGATGCCTTAAGGATTCAGTCCTTCCGTTGAGGTGAAATTTACATCAGGTTCTCTACATTTTGTTGAGGTCAAATTTAAGATTCCCTTAAGTTTTAATTCACCATATGTGTGCATTTCCTCATCTCACTTGTATTCTGTAATTTCTGAGTAAGCGGTCAAAACATGGCAGCTAAATATGATCTAATAGACTCTTTTAAGTCTTGAAACCTAATATATGTAATTACTCCTTGAATACTCAAAACCATTGCGTTTCCTCGTCTCACATGTATTTGCAGCGTCCACGGGGATTTTTCATGACATTTAATGAGTAATTTTAGTTATTAAAAAAACCCTAAAATCAACATTGATTTTTATCACTGAAAGTTCTGGAAAATTTCCAATAAAAGAAATACAACAACAAAAGCCACATCTACAGACAGTTACCATTGATTAGGAGATTTAGTTTATTTGTTTTTCTTTGGTGATATCTTCATTAGAATTTGGTATTTATGGAGATTTTTAATTAGGATTTACTGTAGAGTGGACTGGCCATATGCCACTAGAAGCAGCTGATTTCACACTCACATTGGCATCTCCCTGTATAGGAAATGAATGTACAAACAAATAGAGGAATCCCCTCAACGAGTCTAATATCTGTAGTAGGGCCCATCCACAACTCTCACTCATTAGTCATTACCTTTCTGCTACAGCGTAAAGCTGCACATATTACATGTCTTACAGTTTACAACATCTTACGAAATTGATATAAACCATCAGTTAGTTATAAAATGAAAGCTGTGTTATTGCTTAAATTAGACTTATTTTTTGCTTATGACTAAACGAGATATACAAATGGATAATGGCTAATTTTACCATGCTTGGTCTTGTTCCTGATTTCCAGCTTTTCTCTATTGCCTCACAATCTTCACAAATGCTAGATAATAAGATATTGTCTCATGTATATTTAATAGAGATCATAGAGTGAGTCAAAATTGAAGGATAGAAGTATTTGAAAAAAGAAATTATTTTTTAGTCTTAAATATCATGCCATCTATATATGGATCTACAGATAGTTCATTGTAATATAGGACTAACTGTACTCCTTGTAGGAAGGACCTTACTATGCTACAAATCAGACATACGTACATTATCTTGTAGTCTAGTCATAAACAGCCCCAATAAAAGATCTCACCCCACATTGTCCAGATTGACCAGTCTTTCAAACTTTCTCAAAGAAGTTCGGGAACCTCTCAATCTATAAATAACCAAGGGCAAAAAGAAATCGAGTTTCTTCTCTCCACTCTCCCTTTCCCACCAAGCACACTACTTTGAAGAACTACCCACTGATTTTAACATGAAACAATTCAAAAAGCAATGGCCTAAAACTAATTTGAACATGAACCAAACTCAAAGCTTACATGTTCTCTTCATCAATATTAAAATAATTTAATCAAGTTACAGATATTTTATGAAATGAGTAAATACGTCCAATGGTAGGATTACTATTATGATGAGCTAATATATAGGGAAAATAAGACATTTATATATGTTTGTATAGGCTCCAAAGTAGAAACAACTTAATAGGCAACTATAGCACTTAAATACAATAACAAGTGTTATTGTACTTAATTATTGTGCCTAAGTGCTATTGTTTAATATAAAAAAGAATAGCACTTAGGTACAACAATTAAGCTTTATGAACTAAAAAAACTCTTGTTGAATATTTCTTGTATCTTTCTATTGTATAGTAACTTGGAATGGTTTGCTCAACATTGAGTTACAACTTTTGCATGTTATGATAGTTACATTACTCACACAACTATAAACTTGAACTTGGAAAAACAAGACCACCTTCATGAAAAATAAAATTCCATTTAAGCACATAATAAAAGCTCGTGAAAAATATTAAGTTTGATTTTGAAATAGAGACATTTGTAATTGGTTTGTAATATATAAAGAATGTGAATTTCATCTTAGAGATATTAACCAAAAATATAATGTTTTGAGTAAGATGAAGAACATAAAATGAATGAACTTATGTAAAGGTTGACCTATTACGATTTTAACTTAGATCACTTATGATGACATGTCACTGATTGAATGTTTGATAATGTTAAGTTGAAGATTATGCAAGACATTAAATCAGTTAATGGTTTGTATTGTCATTGATGTCAACTTGATATCATCTGTACGGTCATGCACATAATGCCAAAGACTTCAGAGAATCAATGGAACAAAGATTATGTTTTCTGCAATGCATAAAAGTCAAGTATTCACTAAGTGACAGACAACACCAACGGAGTGCACACTATCGGTAAAGACAGAGAAAAAGTCACAGTGATAACCGACGAGCAAAAGATAGTGTTGCCCGATGAGCTGAAAACAGAGTTGCCTGACGAGCAAGATCCAATGATGCCCGATGGACGGAGATCTCGAAGCTAACTGAAGTTACACTGACGGAACTGGCAGTTGTCACCGACGATGAACTACAGAATTGACTGACGGAATAGAGAGATCAGAAAATGACAAAATGTTAGCTGGCAGAGCTTAAGGATAGACTTAACTGGTTGTTTTATTTGTTTTATTCGACCACAGTTAAGTAATTGATTTAAAGAAGATTTATACAGTTGGCAAGAAGATAACTACGAGCTAAATCAGGAGTTAAAGCCGTAAATCAAATTGGCTGGATTATTTTTCACGCCAAGAATCAAGAATCATGAATCATGAATTAAGGAATTAAGGAATATCATGTCTATATAAGAGACTAGCATAATTCATTTCCGCATGCAATCAGATACACGAAAGGGGAGTGAATAGAAAGAAGATGCTGATGAGAAACTGGTGACGGATAAACTTCATACAGTCCCGATCAATCAAGCTAAGGGAGAGCTAAAGAATTCTGTAGACACCGACAAACAATGAAGCACAACATCACAGAGCAGAAAGTGTGGAGCACAAAGGAATTGAATTGATACATTGATCAGAGAGGTATTGTACTTAAATAGATCTGAAAAATCTACAATTCAAAGTTGCATTAGAAACAGGTCATAATGTTTCAGTTTAACCGTTGAAGCATCAAGTCTCTTAACAGAGCTGGACTTAACAGTCTTCTATAATTGAGGTATATCCTAACATATTACCAAAAGGGTTGATTCATGAAAGTAGCATTGAATTTGCATAAAGCCTATTAACAACCTAAGAAGGAGGTTGATTCAAGGATGATAACAAGATTTGTCTAAAGCCTATTGACAGTCTAAGGAGGCTGATTCAAGGATGGTAGCAAAATAGATACCATATACTAAGTGACAACCTATGTATAAAAATCCTCTAACAAGGTCGCACTTACCAGTGTGTTTGTAACCTTTAACAGGGTTGGCTCCTAACAGGGCTCGCTTCAGAAGAGTGAAAATTTGGGGTATCGGTCCTAGTGGTTTTTCCCCTTAACAGGGTTTCCACGTTAAAATCCATGTGTTATGTGTGTATGGTTTATTACTTTATTGTTTTACATTTCACATATGCATTTCTGGATTGATTGGTATACTCTGCATATTTACTGAGCATCGGTAAATAAGTTTTATTGCTTATCGGTAATCAAGGAGAATAAGGACAAACAAGGTAAACCGACAGACAGTTAATTATTTTAAGTATTTCAAGGCATGCATCTTGTAGGGACTCAATAATCTAAGGTGTATTGATTGGTGGATTAAAGATTAAAGGATAAATTTTTAAGGCCACTGATTCACCCCCCCTCTCAGTTATTACTAACAATTGGTATCAGAGCTTGTGTGCTTAGAAGGAAGGTTTCAAGACCTAAATAAAGATCATAAGATGAACAGACAAGATGTGCCCAAGTTGAACAAAGACAACTTTGCTTCATGGCAAAGTAGGATAAGACTCCACTTATCAGATATTGGCAATGATATTACTCAATACTTAGATACTGAATATGTGTTGCCTACAGGACCATTGACAATAGATCAATTGAGAGTGAAGCATGAGCATAACTGCATGGTTATAGAACTTGCTTCCTCACTCTCTGATGCTGAATTTGAAGATGTCAAAGATTGCAAAACTGCAAAGACAATGTGGGACAAACTGAAGCTTGTACATGGAGGTGATACAAATGTTTTGAGAGCCAAGGCAGAAAGCCTTAGAGGAAA
>MU228426.1:437057-460615 GCA_018584345.1 Thuja plicata | reverse complement strand
ATATTTTATTCTCTTTGTTGATGATTACTCTAGAATGATGACAGTCATGTTTCTGAAAGAAAAATCTGAAGCATTCAAGATGTTTAAATGGTATAAGGCTATGGTAGAAAAATAAAGTGGTAAGGATTTGAAATGTTTGAGATCAGATAGAGAAGGAGAATTTATATCAGATGAATTCACTAATTTTTGTAATGAGCATAGTATAAAAAGATAGGTTTCTGCACCAAGAACACCACAGAAAAATGGGATTGCTGAGAGAAGGAACAGATCAATAGTTGATTGTTCAAGAACATTGATGATAGAGAGGGACATCACCCAGATCTTCTGGAGGGAAGCTGTTAGCACTGTGGTTTATACACTTAACAGAGTACAATTGAAGAAGGACTCAAAGAAGACTCCTTATGAGCTGTGGTATCGTAAAACACCCAATGTAAGTTACTTCAAAATATTTGGTAGTCAATGTTACATCTTAAAAGATGATAGAAATGGAAAGCTTGACGTCAAAAGTGATGAAGGTATTTTTCTAGGGTATTCTACCAAGAGCAAAGCTTTTAAATGTCTAATAAAGGCCTCTAACAAAATAGTTGAAAGTGCAAATGTGAAGATTGATGAATTTGCAGAAAAGAATGAGCTGGAAAGCACAAAAGAACCAAAAGACTACAACAAGTTTGGATATTGTGAAGAACCCATAACTCTACCAGAGCAACAGTGTTTAAATCCAGAACAACAGAATGTTGCAACCGACGGTCAGAATGTTGTTACCGACGGTCAGGATAAAGATCAAAATAATGTGCAAGGTAATGAAGATCAAGCTGATATACAAAGAGTTGTACCTGTACTTGCAAGATATGTAAGAAGGAACCATCCAGAGGACCAGATCATAAGAGATAAGAAAGCTGGTACAAGAACAAGAAGTAAGTCTTTAAACTCAAATTGCTTAATTTGTGAGTTTGAGCCAAAATCTGTCAATGTTGCACTAGATAATGAAGAATGGATAAGTGCTATGAATGATGAGATTGAACAGATTAAGAAGAACAAAATATGGTCACTTGTGCCAAGACCAATTGACAAGAATCTCATTGGTACAAAATGGATATTCAGGAACAAATTGAACGAGAATGTGTTATGCCTTGCATACCCGTCCCTACATTTTGTGTGTAAAATGTTGGGTCCCCCTTTTTGCTTTTGGCTCTTGCCTTGTTTTCTTTGCCTTTGTTTCTTTTATTTTCTTCTCCGGGTTTTTCTTCCTGCGAGGTTTGTTTTGTTTTCACTTTTGTCTGTCGTGTCTCCGGGACCCGGTCCCGGAGTTGGTTGTTTCCTTTCTAGAAGCCAGATTCCAGACTCTGGGATTCTCCGCCACGATGTCTCCTTCTCGTAAGAAGACATGGTTGTTCGGAATCCCCGGGCCCGGAGTCCGAAAGATCGCCTGTTCTAAAGTTTGCCGGAAAGAGGGTAACTTTCTTTTTACCTCGGGTATAAATAAGATTTACATGTCACTTTCACAGTTACCGCGATTAAAAACACTTAGAGTTTTCAGAGCGATTCCTTGGCGATTTGAGTGCGATTAAGTGCGAATTGCTTTGAGATTAGTGGGTAACTACGAATTGACTTTTGGTAGTTGTTCGTGAGCATTGGAGGTCGAAGCTGTTGCAGATCAGTCTTAGTGCCTCCTCCCTTGGCCATTCTTCAGATTCACAGGTTGGTTTTCTGGTTCTTGCCTTCGCTTTGTTTGTTTTTATTTCAGTTTTTGGGTTTGTTTTGTTCTAGTTTTGTGTTTTCTGTTGTTTGGTTTGCCACCCGTTGGTGGGTTGGCTCTGCCAAAGGGTTGTCCGCCCTCTATGCAGTTGTAGGATTAGTGTACATTTTGTATTTTATTTTAGGGTAGCTATTGTACATCATGTTTATGTTGTTTATGTTGTATATTGATGTATATTTTTGTATATTACATGTGTATATGCTTTGGCCCTCGACCCTCCTCTACTTTCATGTGTATATGTTCTGTATATCCCATAGAGCTCACGAGTTCTTCACGCTCTGTTGTGCATTTTACCCTACGAGGTCGAGCTCGTCGAGACGGAGTCGCCAGGGTTTGAGTTCGGCACCTCGATGGTTCGAACCATGGTGGCTTTCTCTCTCCTCTATCTCGTCGCATTAATGGCTGGATTAATTTTCCACATATGAGCATCTAAATGTGTCCAATCTGGCATTCATTTTTGCCCTGTGTTGGCCCACTTGTCTTGATTAATGCCATAAATGTCTTTACTCTACCTGCCATCTTACCACATGCCAATGCACATCGACCAAAGTACGGCTTGTCGCCAGTCACATCGGCAACGGCTAGTTTGTCCAGATTCCAGGCCTCCAATGGGACCTTGTCTTCTGCTTTTCCTTGTCACCGTGTCAGCACACTCCGGAATGCTAAGTCATGTTCATTTTAGATACTCTAGAACTTTTGATGTATGTACTAACGTTTGTTTGACAGGTGTGGGCTGGTGAAGAATTTCCCAGAGTTGTAATTCATGTTTATATATGTCCTAACGGTTCTTTGGTCTTACAGGCTGCAGATAAATAGATTGAAAATGTCTGACGATTTTGCACCTCCTGATAGCCCAGAGCTGCCCACCACCTCTACCCGGGCAGCCACAAAGTCAAAAATTGAAAGAATGTTGGCGAAGCTTCCTTTAACCTCCAAGTATCCTAAAGATGGAGGTGTTGCGGGGTCTAAGATAGACTCTAAAGTTCAGGAAATAACAGACCCAAACCTCGAAACTTGGGCCGAATTGCAAGGTTTAATCCAGGTCATTTACAGGTTAAAGGCCGAGGGAGACAAGATAGCCACTTGCCTAGCTGCCTCTGGCATCATAAAGGCCGCAAAATTTCCATGTGCGGTGCAGTCACTAGAACTAATCTGACAGCTAGCGGTATTGTAGAATACAGCCACTCGCTCAGTTATGCTCCCGGACCCCCAGCCACTACAATATCCCACCACAATTGTCACATTGGACGCTCCCAACTTTGCCTCCGGGTTGGGAATTCCGCAGTTCAAAGGGTCCCCCATCATCACCAGGGCCAACTCACTAAAGGAATTCGATGAAGCTGAAATCATTTCCCGACAACACCTCAACAGTCACTGGTTGAAGTCTCCAAAACGAGACTACAAGAGAATGAAATTGGAAATTCCTCACGGGGATTTCAAGGAGCCCATTCAAGCGGGCATCATATTTTTGTGCAGGATCTTCAGATGGCCCCATGCCTGGGAATTCTCAGCGTGGATGTATTATTTCCTATATTGCATTACAACACACAACAGGACCTTCAATTGGGCAGCCATTATATCTAATCATGTGGATACGCAAATGAGGACCGTCGCCCAGAATTCCCAGTTTTACATGACATCATATGTGCTGTGGGCATTAGCACAGCAAAGGCCGACTTTTCAAGGTCTGGGAACAGTTGGGGAACTCAAGAACGGTCTGGGACAAGTCACACCATGGGACCATTATCCCCAACTACAGTGGGAGCTCAGCTTCTAGAACTTCTGCCGGGTAAATGACACCTTCATTTACCATAGCATTCTAACACTTACCCAAGATTCCAGGTACCGCCTCTCACAGGCAGCAATGACACTGGTCAACTCATATGGCCAATATTTTATTCAGTTCCGGCATCACACTTACATCTGGGTGATAGGCTTCAATGGGAAGCCCTATCTTCTTCCCTGGTATTGTGGGGATAGAATTATTCTTTTAGTTTTGCAGGCAGATGATGGATCTGCATGCCTTCTTCACATTGAAGAAGGTCGTCAACGTCCCATTCCCCTTCTCTTGCGGTGATTACACATGCAACCTCACCGCGGCCCGAGAGGCAGATAACGAATTAAAAGGTTTAGAGCTAGTTGAATTCAACCATGCCCGGAGAAATTATGATCCCCACGGCAAGATTGCCACAGCACTACCCCGGGCATCCCCACCGCACGAAGAGGATGTTAAAGACTTTTGGGCAGACTGACGGGATAGTTTTGATCTCCGAGCTCGGCAACATACAAGGATGAGCAAAGGGCTCATGGAAGCGCTAGACCTTCAGACTTTCCCGAAGCGTCTCAAAGATGGCGGGTCGTTGGAGGATCCAGCATACAAGGGACAAGGGCTGGATAAATTTGACCTCCCTCCAGTGGATTAGGCCATTCTGGAGGATTTAACGATTGAAGGGGTATGCCACCCCATCCTAGAGGCAAGTCATAAATACTTTGCCAGGGTGTGCCCCAAGAGCACCCAAAAGAAACCAGCGGTCAAAAAGACCATTCCCTCTTCAGTCGGTGCCAGACCTTCTTCGTCTGCCGCGCTCACTGAAGCAAGTGTGAGTAAAGGGAAAGAAAAAGTGGGAGTCCTGGTGCCAAAGGCGCCTCCTCAGATTCCCACCTTTTTGATGGCCCAACTACACGAGAAAATGGAGTCGTCAAAGCTGACTAGTTAGCAATTAAGCATGCAGGTATCTACCGGTCTCCCAGTCACCCCAATGGCATCTGCTCGCCCAACGGGACCCCCTTCGTTGGCAGCGATGATGAACAAGAAGGCTTTCACTGAGGCAGAGTCTTCCAGCATTCTGGATACCGGAGCTTCACTCACCAGGAGAAAGAAAACAGCCAGGACCCCCGTACCAAGCGCCGCCCTTGGTATGCCCGAGAAGCCCCCAGTGGATGTAAGTTTGGATTCTCCCAAACTTGAGGATATTTTAGACTCCTCTGCCACACGACGATTTTGATCATACCTTCTTGGCGGAGGAACTTCTGGAGATACGGCAAGGTGTCAACCATGCAGTAGAACAAATTGAGGCTAAGGAGAAAGAAGTCACTGTAGAGAAAGAAATTCCCACAGAAAATGATATATCAGAGCAAGAGGCTCAGGAGGAAAATATAGAGCCTAAACAGGAAGGGTTACCGGTCCAGGGGTCTGCGGATTTGCCAAGGCAGCCCACAGACGAGAAACCAATGGAAGGAGAACCCAGACCCCAGGGAACAACCGTACCTCCAACCATCACGCTCCAGGTGCCTTTGGAAACTTTGGGTGACCAAGTGCCCCGAAGCACTTCTGGTGAGGTAGTGACGGTGGCTGCATTGTTAAAATTTGGCCAACGACCTCACCCACCTCCAAAAGATGTCTAGAGGAGGAGAATATTGAAGTAGATGAGGCCAATAAGGCCCAGAAATAGCAGCAGCAAATGGACCAAGAAGTCTCGGATGAAGAAAACGAAGAAGCTGCTAATGCCACCAGGGAAGATGAAGTCCCTGAAAATATAGAGACTAAGACTGGGGAAAAGATCCTGAGTAATATTGCAGAGGACGCTAGCATGGCGGAAAACATTGAGGGTTCCGGACAACAGGAAAAAAGAAAAGAAGAGGAACAAAAAGAACCGGAATAGGAGCAAGGAGAGGAGCCTGAGGATAATGTACACTCAGGGAATACGCTGCCAAATTTCGAAAGCGATCCTAATGAACAGGTATCGACAGCAATTCATCCCAGCCGCCCCAATGGATGGTAGAATCTAAGAAAAGGAAAGCCCCGGCGGCGGCCAAAAGCGCTCCACTCTCGTTCGCCAAGATGATGGCCAGGAAAGCCAAAGTGAAGAATCCCAAGAAGGTGCGGGTGGTCCATACTCTCCAGACCAATCCAACAGGCATTACTGTTGCGGTCATCGCAACACCCCCAACAAACACAGATGCAGCGGCTGTAAGGCCTGAAGATTACAATATAACGTAGGTAGAGTTGGGAAAAAGAGACGAGCAAGGAGAACTAGACTTGCTAAAAGAGGCTACCAGGGCAATAGAGGCCCAGTACATAAAGCAAGGCCAGAAGCTGCAAGAGGAAAGAGAAACAAACACTAATCTCCTCATGCTTTTGGCAGAATTAACAAAGCCTTTAGCCGAAGTCCACCCCGGAACCCCCTCTTCCAGATTGTCACTCGCACAAGGCGATGTGGACTCCTTGCGCATAATGAAAAAGAAGGTGCAAGCAGTGGATGGGTGGGCAGCTGAGCAAATAACAGCA
The DNA here is from genome assembly GCA_018584345.1 of Thuja plicata. Taxonomy (NCBI): domain Eukaryota; kingdom Viridiplantae; phylum Streptophyta; class Pinopsida; order Cupressales; family Cupressaceae; genus Thuja; species Thuja plicata. The sequence continues at coordinate 454,571 of MU228426.1, read as the reverse complement.
ATGAGAGAATTTCTAGCAATGTCTCTCCTGAACTTCTATAGGGTTGATCTCACCCTTAGCCATGCGAGAAGCTCCGCTCAAATATGGGAGCAAGACTTAGAAAAATATGAGAAGTGGAAAGATGGGTTGGAAGAGATCCGCAACCTAGGTGAGGAGGTTGCCACAAAGTCTGGCATTTTGGGAGAAGAATCATATGATTCCCTCTAGGTTCAGTACTCCAGACTTGCCCTCAAAATTGAGGTTTGCAAGGAACTGGTTAAGGCCTTAAAATAGAAGCTAACAGTAGCCCGGTATCCCTTGAGTTTATTCCAGGCATTCGTGGTTGAGGTATCACAAGTTGATCCCTTCACCACTGGAACATGTACCCTAGAGGACCATGTCCTCAGCAATTTCGACGAGCAGATGGAATCCCTATATCCGCCAGGCGGAGATTTTGACCAAGGCAGGTTGTCCAGATTGTCAAAGACCATGATTCGGTCACATGATGCCATCAAGATGGTGGACGAATTCCGGAGCCGGGCCGGAGAAGTTGATGATTCATTGGAGGCTATCCGCAACCGGTGGGATAACATCCAGAGTATAGACAAGGAGAGCATTAGCCAAGTGTTGGAAGCTTGGGAAGAATCATAAAGTAATAAAGTTCTCCAGATCCGGGAGAATCTAACCAGCACCGTGTTTTGCATTCTTTATTCTTTTGGAACACAAGTTCCTAGATCCTGGAGTTTTGGATCCCACAATTTTGAATTCTTCACTTGACCTGTGTCTTGGATCCCAAGGCTGACCGGTCACTTTCAGGACAGTAATAAAGGTTGTCAGAAGATGGGTAACTGCAACAAGGCACGTCAGCTCGATGAGAGGTTTCTGACAGATGGTCTTCCCAAGGCGTTGTTTCAACATTACACCTGGCACATCGGAGATAGGGTGTCACTTTCCCATTTATGAGGCATGTAGCCTCAATCCCCGGGGGTCGAATTTCTTCTTTCTCCTCTCGGCTCTCTTCTCGAGGCCGATTCTTCCACTCCATCTTTCTTGTCTTATTCTTCTGACATGTCAGGCCTTTTCCGTCTCGAGGTCTTTTGTAACGTGGTGCAGGTAGTACCGGCCACCGGATAATATATTATATTGTAAATCATAAAATAAGTTAGGGTTAGGTTTAGGTCAAAACATGTGTATAAATAATAAGTCCGACCTCATTCCAAGGGTCGGCAAAATTGATGATTTTGCAGTCCATAGTTAATAGCAATCTGGTTTTCTCATTTCTTAGTTGCAGAGCTCAATGCTACATAGTTTTAAGCTTTCAGTAGTTAAATGCTCCCTGGGAGTTACCATTGTACCATGCACCAGTGCTTGCTGGAAAGATGTTAATGAAGAAGGAAGGGTTCTCTCAATGATGTTGTTGGCACTCTGTCTTCTGGGTTAATGGTATTTTATGCTTAGTGTTCTTCATGTCCTTTGCTCTGATGCTTAAAGTAGATTAACGACCTCCTTTCTTTTACTACTAATAAAATATGAACTGATGGTTGTATATTTCTTCGGTATTTAGTGTAGTGTGTTAGAGCATTGTTGATGTTTTGAATTTTTGGCATAACTATAGGTAGATGAAATACTTCTCACCCTACAATATCTTTTTGAGTTTATTTGCTAAGTGAAAGCACGTTTGGAGGAAACCCCACTTACCTGAATCCCGAAAGTAGATGAGTTGAAGATAACCAGCTATCCCCCTCAAAAATAGTCACATCTCCCAACCGAGCCCCACAGTGTCGAGACCCTACTCTCACATGCTTGGAGGCCCGGGGAATCTCATTTCCCCCGAAAACCTTTACAGGCAAAGTTGACCAGTACCCCAGTACCCGGTGACAACTTACCTCTGTTGGCGGACCTGGTCACAAAGTCCCATCAACATAAACTGGGGCTAGAGGGAGGGCATGAACTCATCCCCCTCTCAGGATTCAGATTTTACACCGCTCGAGTGTTCCCCAAGCCATATTTTTAGGAGTCAAGCCTTCAGTGGGATTGGGTCATTCTCCCTAGCGAGATTCGAAAGAGTCCTTAGATCAGCCGCTAATCCTGAAAAGTTTGTCGAACTCGAGCCCCCTTCTCGAAAGAAACGGACCCTGAAAGTCAAACCAGCCACCATTGTCTGGGGCTCTAGCATCCCACAGAATACCCAAGCCTCCCAGACGATCCCAAGAATTAGAGTTCAACCTAGTCAAAATTCAACTTCCCCAATGGCTGCATATTTCAGAAATATCGGGTCCCCAATGGGAACTTTTTCGGGTGTAACCAACGATTTACCCTCGCACCCGAAAAAGATTTGTCCATGATATGAGAACCTAGGCTCACAAACCGCAGAGGAACACTTGTAGGCATACAAAAATGCCATGAACCGACACTGGATCCAACATGAAGACGTTGTGACCCAAATGTTCCCTCTGTCCCTGGGACACGGCGAATTGAACTAGTACCTTAACCTTCCCGCGAACTCCATCAATAGTTGGCAGGACATGGAGGACGCCTTCCTGGATGCCTTCCACGTACACGTGGACCCAGCTTGGTCCCATAGCCAGTTCATTTCCATAGGAAGGAACCAAATGAACCCCTTGCAGCATTTAATCACCGGTTCTAACGCGCCTTGAAGCGGTGCACGGGTCCTTTCATCCCATCCGCAGAAGTGACTATCTCGACCTATCTCAACGCGATGGACCCCTTCGTTGCCACTCTCCTCTGGAGAACTACCGCCCCGGGCGACTGGGATACTTTGGCAAAAGTTTACAACCTAGCCTTAGAACTGTCTCGTGGCCTCAACAAATCCCCGAGCGGGATTGGGCAGAGTATGCCATTCAACATGATCCCCGGTGGGACTCCTTATGTTGGGGGATATAACCCCAATCTGGCAATGGGTTCCCCCACAATGGCCATGAATCCCCTGCCACCGTCGATAGACCATCAGGCCCGATACGTATATCTATCACAGACTCAGATAATACCAGGTCTTGAATCTTTTCCTTGGAACTAGCCATAGCAGACACAACAACCACAAACACAACCATCCGGAGTGCCCTTCTTCCAGTCGTCTGCAGCTGGAGGATTGTCGCCCTCGACTCCAGCAAATACTGCTGCTTTCCCAGGGAGCCAACAACAACAACTGTCACATTGTGACGCGAACACTCAGTTGACCACCGAGGTTGAGTCCCTCCAGTGAATGTTGTCCACCCTGACTGTGGACATGGGCCAACTGAAGGCAGGGTCTTATGCACCCCAGAATTCTAATTCCCAGAGAGGGAATATTTTCTCCGACCAACGAAAAAACAATGTCAGAGGGAGAAATTTTAACAATGGGCCTCGGCCCAACAAACAGCAATGGAACAACAATGCAAACACCGAAGGTCCACCTCCGAACTAAAATGCCAATCAGAATGGTGTTGGGCCATCCCATTTTACGCTAGTCACAGACTTCCATCCCATGACCAATTGGTGTAGATTACATGACACAGGCTCCCACAATGAGGTAAACTATGCCACGCTGGAGAAGGTCATCATGATTTCCCAGCTGGACAGACATCAAGCGTCTGATCCTACTCCCCCAGAGCCTCCTGTGCAAGATCCCACTCACGGTGCATTCACATGTGAGACCGTCTTCTTCAGAACTGCCAAAGAAGATGAAGAAGAATTCAAACTGCAAGGGTTCTTTGACAAATCAATTATGGCCTTTGAGGCCAATGCCTTCACCAACCCATGGACTCCTTACAACACTCAAAGCCAAGCTAGTAAAGCACCAGTTTACACGCCAACACCTCCCAAGGACATTCCTCCCCGGGACAATACAACTGATCGGCCTGTCCCTCCAAAAGGTTCTAGCTCTAACCAAGCCAAGGACCCGGCCGAGGGAAGCCACCAATTCCCAAGAGGAAGGTTTGACATCACAAAGGTGTTAGAACAAACCACCACCTCCATGACCTTGATGGAGGTTTTACTAAACTGTCCCGAGTAGAAGAAGTCTCTTCTGAAGCTCTTGGGAAACTCGGAAGTTGTCAGTCGCCCACCCAAGACTGTCTCTTTTGAGGATGCCAACGCGACCGTCTTCCGGGGAAACACTGAAGATCCTCCATTCCTACTAGGCCTGAACATACAAGGCAAAAACATACACAATTGCCTAGTAGATTCCAGAGCTTCGGGCAACATCATGCCCCTATCCATATGCCAGAAGTTCAGATTCCGACCCACCCCATCTAATGGTGCAGTAATCCAATTGGATAAAACTGTTGTGAAAATGGTGGGTGAACTGAAGAATGTTCGCATACAACTCATCCAGGACCCTAGTATAGCCAACACAATCGGTATTCAAGTGGTGGACATCCCAGAGACTTATGGGATGTTATTAAGTCAGAATTGGTCTAAGTCCCTGAATGGATACTTTTTGACTGACTTCTCCCACTTATGGCTCCCCTGGGAAGGAGAATCAAACTAGATCCGAGTAGAAAGTGAGCCCCGGATGAAACAGGCCCTCACCAAAGTCAGAAGGGTTAACGAGGTCTTATTCTCTAAGACTTCCCCCGGGGTGTACCAACCCCTTGAAATCCTAGCATTTGATTTCACCCCCGGGGAGGATCCCATAGTTCTGCAGAGAACACATGACCTAGAAGAGAAAATGAGGCTGAGGTTAACTCTCAAGGTGCCACAGCGACCCCCACCACACTCTTATCTGGCACTTGGTGCCAGGTACATTACCAGAAACACTTAGAGCTAGAGTGTGAGCCTTTTCTTTCCGTCGCTACCTGGCACATTGACACCCTCCGGAACAAAGAGCATGCAGCTGATTCCCCAGAGCCCAGTATTCCTACTGGAAGCAATTCTTCGGTGCCATTTCTCTGGGGATCTCAACCCCAAATCCCTCCGGAGGTAGACCTCACCCATGTACCATCAGCATGGGAGGAAACTCCTCCCAAGTCTCCCAAAGATAATACAAAGACTGCTCCATCTCCCCAACTACAGATGACAAACGATGATTTGTGGACCCTTAAGTTCGATGGTAACCGATCCAAATAGGGTTGTGGGGCCGGAGTAGAATTAATCAACCCGTGGGGGAAATCCTTCCTCGCGTCCTACAGGCTGTAGTTCAACTGCACAAATAATGTCACAGAATACAAGGCCTTGGTCCTCGGGCTCCTATTTGCATTAAGGAAGGGAATCACTCACCTCTGGGCTTTGGATGATTCAGAGTTGATTGTCAAACAGGTCCGGAGTCAATACACGTGTCATGATAAGAGGCTGGCTACATACCGCAACCGGGCATGGAGCCTTATTAAAGATTTTGATGCCTTTGGCATTGATCTTATTCCCCGACGAAGGAACTATGTCCCAGATGCCCTTGATGTTTCTGCCAGCACACTTGAGCCCATGGCCGGCTCACAACTCCAGAGATTTTCCGTTGAGATGATCCCCAACCCATCTATTCCAGATAATGTCACCCACTTTCAGGTTTTTGAGGACGATCAACATATCTTGGCCTTCATGGCCAATGTTGGTGTCTTCAAGGACCAGATAGTGGAGGAATAAGACCACGATGACACTGGACATGATGATGAAGATGATGGGATCATGGACCTACCAACCAACACCATCCCGAAGGGGATGGTCGCACTTGAACAAATCTTTGACTTTGACCCTCGGGGCTGGGAAAAGATATCATCCTCCTCTGAGGGAGGAAAATTCAGAAAGTAAACATCGACAAGCCCGGTGAAGAGAAAATGATACACATCGGTATCCCTTGCTCCCCTGAGGAGAAGGAGAAGATTCTCACAGTTTTCCAAGAATACATAGACGTGATCGCATGGGGGTATGAGGATTTGAAGACATACAACACATCCATTATGACTCATACCATCCCACTCAAACCTGATGCTAAGCCTTTTCGGCAAAAGTAACGACCCATCAACCCACTGATCGAGCCTCTGATTTGTCAGGAGGTCCAAAAATTATTGTCAACCTGGATAATCTTTCCAATCCGGCATACTACGTGGGTTTCCAACCTGGTCCCTGTGAGAAAGAAGAGCGGTGAAATTCACCTTTGCGTGGATTTCCAAAATTTGAATAGGGCCTCCAAGAAAGACAACCACCCTCTCCCCTCATTGGATGAGGTGTTGCAGATAGTGAATGGATCCCAAATGATGTCTTTCTTAGATGGGTACTCCCGCTATAACCAAGTCATGGTTAAATACGAGGATAGAGACAAAATGATGTTCACCACCAAGTGGGGAACGTTCACATATCGGAGGATGCCCTTTGGCTTGATTAATGTAGGGACCACATTTCAGAAGGCCATGGACATTGCGTTTGAGGGCCTTGTGAACCGGTGCATAATCATATACATGGATGATTTGACCGTCTTTTCCCAGGACAAGCGTGATCATTCTGCCAACCTCGCCCAAATTTGTGAGAGATGTCACCGGTACAGAATATCCCTCAACCCCAAGAAGTGCATATTCAGGGTCACTGAAGGGAGGTTGCTAGGGCATATTGTCTCCGAGAAGGGTATATCCATTGACCCTGAGAGAGTTGAAGCGCTGCTAAACTTGCAAATTCCCGGTAGCAAGAAAGAGATGCAATCTTTCTTTGGAAAGATCAACTTTGTCCGGCGGTTCATCACTGGATTCGCCAAAATCGTGAAGCCACTCAATGAGATGATGAAGAAAGATACCAAAATTGAGTGGAGTCCTGAAGCAAAGTGGGCATTCGCCCAGATTAAACAGACAATAAAGGAGGCACCAGTCCTGGCTAGTCTAGACTACTCCCTCCCTTTCTACATTTACTCCTTTGCTTCGCCGCATTCTGCCACGGTAGTATTGACCCAAAAGGTCAAAGGGGAAGAATGACCAATAGCTTTTGTGATTTCCCCCTTCAAGACCGCCGAAGTCTGGTATTCATCATTGGAAAAGCATGCCTTTGCTCTTGTTCGCGCCGTGAAGAAATTCTGACATTACATTCTCCGGAGCAAGGTGCATGCTATTATCTCGGACTAGGCTATAAAATCTCTACTGATGCAGAGTGAATTGGGTGAAAGATGGGGGAAATGGATGACCATCCTCCAGGAATATGATTTAGAAATGCAACCCATGAAGATAGTCTGAGGCCAGGGACTAAGCAGAGCAATGGCAAAAAAGACTCCCCATATCGAATGTCAAACATACACAGTGGAGTCTATCACTCGAGACCCGTGGTACACAGATCTGGTGTACTTGTTGTTAAATAATAGATTTTTGGAGGGTTTTCCTCCCAACAGATGTCACGACCTACGATTGAAAAGCGCACATTACATGATCAAAAACTCTACACTTTTTCGTAGGAATTATGAGGGAGTGTACCTCCGGTAAATCGATAGGTTCCAAGCTGCAAAAATAATCAAAGAATTCCACGGGCAATTTGGGACCGGGCATGGCTCAGCTGACGCCACTACCCATCAGATCCTTTGGGCCAGATACTATTGGCCTTGTATCTTTAAAGATGTTTACACTCACATTCGGAAGTGCCATACTTGCCAAACCGCGGCACATCGTGAGCGTAAACCAGCTATGCCTCTGTAGCCAGTTTTTGAGGCTAGACCTTTGGCCCAAAGGGCATTTGACTTTATCAGGGAAATCAACCCCAACTTGTCTACCAACCACCAATACATCCTAACTGTAATCGATTACTACACCCGGTGGTCTAAAGCCATACCTTGATAAAACAACACGGCAGACATAGTTATCAAATTTTTGGAAGAAAACATCGTCACAAGATTCAGAATGCCCTTCGCTATAGTATGTGACAATGGTCCAAAATTTTCTTCGATGCAATTACTTGAGTGGACCTATGATTGGAAGATCACTCTGAAGTTCTCCAGCAACTATTACCCCTAGGGGAATGGTGTTGCTGAATCAACTAACAAAAATTTGCTTGAAGTGATCAACACATGTTAGAACAGAATCCCTGGGATTGGCACCAAAAGCTGAGATTCACCCTCTAGGCGGTTCACATTCGAATTAAGGCCGCCCTGGAAACATCCCCATTCCATCTGGTTTACGGCCAGAACCTAGTGTTCCCAATTAACTTACAGATCCCAGTTTTGTAGTTCATGCAGGAATTCGGCAACCGGGATAATATTATGGACGTTCAGCTCCTGAATCTGGTGTAGATGGAAGAACAACGAGACGCTTCCCTTGAACACTTTGCGCATCACCAAGCAGTGGTAAAATGATGGTTTGACCGAAGAGCCCAATACAAGGCCTTTCAGATTTCAGACTTGGTCCTTTTGTGGGATAAAGCCCGGGAAAAGAAAGGAAAGCACACCAAATTCCAATGGCTCTGGCTCGGACCATACTTGATCTCAGAGATCTACGGGGAAAATACCTATCGCCTTAGTACCATGACTGGAGAACCCGTCCCATTACCCGTCAATGGACAGTTTCTCAAACATGAGTTTGAATAAAGCAGGTTTGTCTAGAGTTGTATTATATGTAAATCTTCTTGCTTGTAAATATTTCTTTCCTAGTGTCTTCGTTTGGGGTGCCTTGTTTTGTAAATAGTTTTGTTGGCCATCCTCCGAGACCGCCCCTTTTTGTTTGTTTCATTTTTGGTTTTGTCCTATGTTCTTTTTGGTTTTTTTCTATGTTCTTTTTCAGGATTCTGGTGTTTTGCCCCCCTTTTGTAGACTGCTATGCTTCGCATAACATCTAGTCTCCTGGAGGGTGCCTCCTGCATTTGTGTTGAACTTAGAATCTATTGTTAGCATGGTGGAATTGGTCTGGTCTCCAGAGTTATTTTGCGAGTTTGGTAGCAAATTATGAGTAGTCTTCATCGGATTTATCTCCAAAAGTCTGGTAATCAGTTAAAGCAAAGTCAAGAGGAACAAGTAATCAGACACACCGAGGGTAGATCGGTTGCACTAGTTGGTTGACCCAAGTCTGAAGTTTTAAGATTCTTTTCAGATCTAGAGTTTTCCTTCCCCATTTAGCAAATTAAGGTGGGTGGAGGGGTGAAAGAAGTACCGCACTTAAATTTAGCTAAGCTTAAGCTTAATGGTGAAAGAAGTACCGCCCTCCCACCCAGAAGAAAATAAAATAACAAAGAAAAGAAAAGATGGGATGAAACTTTGGTATCCGGGAAAAATGAGAAAACTTGATGACTTTGGGTTGATATATTTAGTGCCTCTTCTCTGCTTCTCCCAGAGGTCATCGGCTTGATTTCCTTCCAAAGCACACACTTCATAACTGATGAAAGATCATGGATTGAATCGCGTATGGCCAGATTTTCTCAGACGTTTCACGCCTTGCAAGTAGGGTGCTCCAAGTAACAATTAGTTTTGGTTTTGCTAACCAGAGATTCTGTGATCCTCAAATTCTCTAAGGCATTCGTCCTAGATAGTCGCCATTTTTTATGCCTTGCATACCCGGACCTACATTTTGTGTGCAAAATGTTGAGTCCCCCTTTTTGCTTTTGTCTCTTGCCTTGTTTTTTTTGTCTTTGTTTGTTTTGTTTTCTTCTCTGGGTTTTTCTTCCCGTGAGGTTTATTTTGTTTTCGCTTTTGTCTGTCATGTCTCCAGGACCCGGTCCTGGAGTTGGTTGTTTCCTTTCCAGAAGCCGGATTTCAGACTCTGGGATTCTCTGCCACGATGTCTCCTTCTCGTAAGAAGACATGGTTGTTCGGAATCCCCAGGCTCGGAGTCTTGAAGATTGCCTGTTCTAAAGTTTGCTGGAAAGAGGGTAACTTGATTTTTACCTCGAGTATAAATAAGAATTACATGTCACTTTCACAGTTACCACGATTAAAAACATTTAGAGTTTTCAGAGCGATTCCTTGGCGATTTAAATGCGATTAAGTGTGAATTGCTCTGAGCTTAGTGGTAACTACGAATCAACTTTCGGTAGTTGTTCGTGAGCATTGGAGGTCGAAGCTATTGCAGAGTGGTCCTAGTGTATCCTCCCTTTGTCATTCTTTGGATTCACGGGTTGGTTTTCTGGTTCCTGCCTTCGCTTTGTTTGTTTTTGTTTCAGTTTTTGGGTTTGTTTTGTTCTGGTTTTATATTTTCTGTTGTTTGGTTTGCCACCCGTTGGTGGGTTGGCTCTGCCAGAGGGTTGTCTGCCCTCTGTGCAGTTGTAGAATTAGTGTACATTCTATATTTTGTTTTAGGGTAGCTTTTGTACATCATGTTTATGTTGTTTATGTTGTATATTGGTGTATATTTTTGTATATTGCGTGTGTATATGCTTCGGCCCTCGACCCTCCTATACTTTTATGTGTATATGTTCTATATATCCAACAGAGCTCGCGAGTTCTTCGTGCTCTATCATGCATTTTACCCTACGAGGTTGAGCTCATCGAGATGGAGTCACCACAGTTTGAACTCAGCACCTCGCTGGTTTGAACCATGGCAGCTTTCTCTCTCCTTTGTCTGGTCACATTAATGGCGGGATTAATTTCCCACATATGAGTATTTAAATGTGTCCAATTTGGCATTCATTTTTGCCCCGTGTCGGCCCACTTTTCTTGATTAATGTCATAAATGTCTTTACGTCGCCTGCCATCTTACCACGTGCCAACGCACGTCGACCAGAGTACGGCTTGTTGCCAGTCACATCGGCAACCACTAGTTTTTCCAGACTCCGGGCCTCTAGCGGGACCTTGTCTTCTGCTTTTCCTTATCACCGTGTCAGCACACTTTGGAATGCTAAGTTATGTTCATTTTAGATACTCTAGAACTTTTGATGTATGTACTAACATTTGTTTGATAGGTGCAGGTTGGTGAAGAATTTACCAGAGTTGTAATTCATGTTTATATATGTCCTGACGGTTCTCCGGTCTTGCAGGTTGCAGATAAATTGATTACAAATGTCTGACAATTTTGCACCTCCTGGTAGCCCGGAGCTGCCCACCACCTCTACCCGGGAAGCCACAAAGTCAAAAATCGAAAGAATGTTGGCGAAGCTGCCTTTAACCTCCAAGTATCCTAAAGATGGAGGTGTTGTGGGGTCCAAGATAGACTCTAAAGTTCAGGAAATAACAGACCCGGACCCCAGAACTTGGGCCAAATTGCAAGGTTTAATCCAGACCATTTACAGGTTAAAGGCCAAGGGAGACAAGATAGCCACTTGCCTAGCTGCCTCCGGCATCATAAAGGCCACAAACTTTCCATGTACGGTGCAGTCACCAGAACTAATCTGACAGCTAGCGGTATTATATAATGCAGCCACTCTCTCAGTTCTTCTCCCGAACCCCCGGCCACTACAATATCCCACCACAATTGTCACATTGGACGCTCCCACCTTTGCCTCTGGGTTGGGAATTCCGCAGTTCAAAGGGTCTGCCGTCATCACTAGGGCCAACTCACTAAAGGAATTCGGTGAAGCCGAAATCATTTCCCGGCAACACCTCAACAGTCACTGGTTGAAGTCTCCAAAGCGAGACTACAAGAGAATGAAATTGGAAATTCCCCGCGGGGATTTCAAGGAGCCCATTCAAGCGGGCATCATATTTTTGTGCAGGATCTTCGGATGGCCCCACGCCTAAGAATTCTCAGCGTGGATGTATTATTTCCTGTATTGCATTACAACACACAACAGGACCTTCAACTGGGCGGCCATTATATCTAATCATGTGGATACGCAAATGAGGACCGTCGCCCGGAATTCCCAGTTTTACATGACATCATATGTGTTGTGGGCATTAGCACAGCAAAGGCTGGCTTTTCAAGGTCTGGAAATAATCAGGGAACTCGGGAACGGTCCGGGACAGGTCACACCATGGGACCATTATCCCCAACTGCAGTGGGAGCTCAGCTTCCAGAACTTCTGTCGGGTAAATGATGCCTTCATTTACCATAGCATTCTAACACTTACCCGAGATTCTGGGTACCACCTCTCATAGGCGGCAATGACGCTGGTTAACTCATATGGCTAATATTTTATTAAGTTTCGACATCACACTTGCATCAGGGTGACAGGCTTCAATGGGAAGCCCTATCTTCTTCCCCGGTATTATGGGGATAGAATTCTTCTTTTAGAGTTTTGCAGGCAGATGATGGATCTGCACACCTTCTTCACATTGAAGAAGGTCGTCAACATCCCATTCCCCTTCTCTTGCGGGGATTACACATGTTGCCTCGCCACAGCCCGGGAGGCAGATAAAAAATTAAAAGGTTTGGGCCTGGTTGAATTCAACCATGCCTGGAGAAATTATGATCCCCACAGCAAGATTGCCACATCACTACCCCAGGCGTCCCCACCGCACGAGGAGGATGTTGAAGACTTCTGGGCAGACTGCCAGGATAGTTTTGATCTCCTAGCCCGGAAACATACAAGGATGAGAAAAGGGCTCATGGAAGCGTTGGACCTTCGGACTTTCCCGAAGGGTTTCAAATATGGCAGGCCGCTGGAGGATCCAACATACAAGGGACAGGGGCTGGATAAATTTGACCTCTTTCCAGTGGATTGGGCCACTCCGGAGGATTTAACGATTGAAGGGGTATGCCACCCCATCCTAGAGGCAAGTCACAAATACTTTACCCGGGTGTGCCCAAAGAGCACCCGAAAGAAAGCAGTGGTCAAAAAGACCATTCCCACTTTAGCCGACGCTGGACCTTCTTTGTCCACCGCACCCGCTGAAGCAAGTGTGAGTAAAGGGAAAGAAAAAGAGGGAGTCCCGGTGCCAAAGGCGCCTCCTCAGATTCCCACCCTTTTGATGGCCCAACTACACGAGAAAATGGAGTCGGCAAAGCTGACTAGTCAGCAATTAAGCATGCAGGTATCTGTCTGTCTCCCAGTCACCCCAATGGCATCTGCTTGCCTAACGGACCCCCTTCGTTGGCAGCGATGAACAAGCAGACTTTCACTGAGGCAGATTCTTCCAGCATTCTGGATACCAGGGCTTCACTCACTAGGAGAAAGAAAATAGTCGGGACCCCCGTACCAAGTGTCGCCCTTGGTAATGCCCGAGAAGCCCCCAGTGGATGTAAGTTTAGATTCTCCCAAACTTGAGGATATTTCAGACTCCTCTCCGCCACACGATGATTTTGATGATACCTTCTCGGAGGAGGAACTTCTGGAGATACGGCAAGGTGTCATCCATGCAGTAGAAGAAATTGTGGCTCAAGAGAAAGAAGAAGTCCCTGTAGAGAAAGAAATTCCCACAGAAAAGGATATATCAAAGCAAGAGGCTCGGGAGGAAAATATAGAGCCTGAACAGGAAGGGTTACCAGTCTAGGGGACCGCAGATTTGCCAAGGCAGCCCATAGACGAGCAACCGATGGAAGGAGAACCCACACCCCAGGGAACAACTGTACCTCCAACCATCATGCTCCAGGTGCCTTTGAAAACTTCGGGTGACCAAGTGCCCCGAAGCACTTTTGGTCAGGTAGTGACGGTGGCTGCATTGTTAAACTTTGGCCAACGACCTCACCCACCTCTAGAAGATGTCCCAGAGGAGGAGAAAATTGAAGTAGATGAGGCCAATAAGGCCTAGGGACAACAGCAGCAAATGGACCAAGAAGTCCCAGATGAAGAAAACAAAGAAGCTGCTAATGCCACCAGGGAAGATGAAGTCCCTGAAAATATAGAGACTGAGACCGAGTAAAAGATCCCGAGTAATACTATAAAGGACGCCAGCATGGCAGAAAGCATCGAGGGTTCCAGGGAACAAGAAACAAGAAAACAAGAGGAACAAAAAGAACCAGAACAGGAGTAAGGAGAGGAGCCCGAGGATAATGTACACTCAGGGAATACGTCGCCGAATTCTGAAAGGGATCCTAATGAACAGGTATCGGTAGCAAGGCCATTCCAGCCGCCCTAATAGCTGGTAGAATCTAAGAAAAGGAAAGCCCCGGCGGCGGCCACAAGCGCTCCACTATCGTTGGGTGAGATGATGGCCAGGAATGCCGAAGTGAAGAAACCCAAGAAGGCGCGGGTGGTCCATACTCTCCGGACCAACCCAATAGGCAGTACCGTTGTGGTCATCGCAACACCCCCAACAAACATAGACACAACGGCCGTAAGGCCTGAAGATTACAATATAACGGAGGTAGAGTTGGGAAAAAGAGACAAGCAAGGAGAACTAGACTTGCTAAAAGAGGCTACCAGGGCGATAGAGGCCTGGTACATAAAGCAAGGCCAGAAGCTACAAGAGGAAAGAGAAACAACTGCCAATCTCCTCGCGCTTCTGGCAGAATTAACATGGCCTTTAGCTGAATTCCACCCCGGAACCCTCTCTTCCAAATTGTCGCTCGCACAGGGCGATGTGGACTCCCTGTGCATAATGAGAAAAAAGGCGCAAGCAGTGGATGGGTGGGCAGCCGAGCAAATAACAGCAATGAGAGAATTTCTAGCGGTGTCCCTCCCGGACTTCTACAGGGTTGATCTCGCCCTTAGCCACGCCAGAAGCTCCGCTCAAATATGGGAGCAAGACTTAAGAAAATATGAGAAGTGGAAAGCCAGGTTGGAAGAGATCCGTAGCCTAGGTGAGGAGGTTGCCACAAATTCTGGCATTTTAGGAGAAGAATCATATGATTCCCTCCAGGTCCAATACTCTAGACATGCCTTCAAAATTGAGGTTTGCAAGGAACTGGTTAAGGCCTTAAAAGAGAAGCTGACATTAGACCAGTATCCCTTGGGTTTATTCCAGGCAATCATGGTTGGGGTATCACAAGTTGATCCCTTCACCACCATAACATGTACCCCGGAGGACCATTTCCTCAGCAAGTTCGATGAGCGGATGGAATCCCTATATCCACTAGGCAGAGATTTTGACCAAGGTAGGTTGTCCTGATTGTCAAAGACCATGATTTGGTCACATGATGCCATCAAGATGGTGGATGAATTCTGGAGCGGGGCCAGAGAAGTTGAGGATGCATTGGAGGTTGTTCGCAGCCGGTGGGATAGCATTCAGAGTATAGACGAGGAGAGAATTAGCCAAGTGTTGGAAGCTTGGGAAAAATCATAAAGTAATAAAGTTCTCTAGATCTGGGAGAATCTAACCAACACCATGTTTTGTATTCTTTATTCTTTTGGAATACAAGTTCCTGGATCCCAGAGTTTCGGATCCCATAATTTTGAATTCTTCACGTGACCCGTGTCTCGGATCCCAAGGTCGACCAGTCACTTTCAGGACAGTAATAAAGGTTGTCAGAAGATGGGTAACTGCAACAAGGCACGTCAGCTCGACGGGAGGTTTCTGACATATGGTCTTCCCAAGGCGCCGTTTCAACATTACACCTGGCGCATCGGAGACAGGGCGTCGCTTTCCCATTTATGAGGCATGTAGCCTCGATCCCCGGGGGATCAGATTTCTTCTTTCTCCTCCCGACTCTCTTCTCGAGGCCAATTCTTCCACTCCATCTTTCTTGTCTTATTCTTCTGACATGTCAGGCCTTTTCCATCTCGAGGTCTTTTGTAACATGATGTAGGTAGTACAAGCCACCAGATAATGTATTATATTGTAAAGTGTAAAATAAGTTAGGGTTAGGTTTAGGTCAAAAGATGTATATAAATAATAAGTCCGACCTCATTCCAAGGGTCGGCAAAATTGATGATTTTGCAGTCCATAGTTAATAGCAATCTAGTTTTCTCATTTCTTAGTTGCAGAGCTCAATGCTCCATAGTTTTAAGCTTTCAGTAGTTAAATGCTCCCTGGGAGTTACCATTGTACCACGCACCAGTGCTTGCTGGAAAGATGTTGATGAAGAAGGAAGGGTTCTCTCAATGATGTTGTTGGCACTCTGTCTTCTGGGTTAACGATATTTTATGCTTTGTGTTATTCATGTCCTTTGCTCTGATGCTTAAAGTATATTAACGACCTCCTTTCTTTTCCTACTGATAAAATATAAACTGAAGGTTGTATATTTCTTTGGTATTTAGTGTAGTGTGTTAGAGTATTGTTGATGTTTTGAATGTTTGGCATAACTATAGGTAGATGAAATACTTCTCACCCTACAATATATTTTTGGGTTTATTTGCTAAGTGAAAGCACGCTTGGAGGAAACCCCACTTACATGAATCCCCGGAGTAGATGAGCTGAACATAACCAGCTATCCCCCTCAAAAACAGTCACATCTCCCAACCAAGCCCTGCACTGTCGAGACCTGAATCTCACATGCTTGGAGGCCCAGGGAATCTCATTTCCCCGGACAACCTTTACAGGTGAAGTTGGCCGGTACCCTGGTACCCGGTGACAACTTACCTCTGTTGGCGGACCCGTCACAAAGTCCCGTCAATAGAATGGAGAAGTCACAAGGAACAAAGAAAGACTAGTATGCAAGGGGTATGCACAATAGGAAGGTATAGACTATGGAGAAACCTTTGACCCATTGCTAGGCTAGAAGGAGTAAGAATTCTACTTGCTTATGCTACATACAAAAGTTTCAAAGTATATCAAATGGATGTCAAGTCAGCATTCCTAAATGGAATACTTGAAGAAGAGGTACACATTGAGCAACCAGAAGGGTTTGTAGCTCCAGACAAGAGGAACATGGTATGTAGACTTCACAAAGCCTTGTATGGATTAAGACAAGCTCCCAGAGCCTAGTATGAACGACTTCATTCATATCTAATAAGTATTGGATTCATGAGGACTAGTGAAAACAATAATCTTTATTTGAAAGAAGATACTAATGCTAACACTTTGTTTGCTAAAATATTTGTTGATGACATCATATTTGGAGGCAATGATGTGCTATGCAAATAATTTTCTGATGAAATGAGCAAAGAATTTGAGATGTCTATGTTTGGAGAGATCAAGTTCTTTCTTGGTCTACAGATCACTCAACAAAGTGAAGGTATTTTCATTACACAGTCGAAATACATCAAAGAGGTGTTGAAAATACTCGAGATGGAAGATTCCAAACCTGTTGGAACATCGATGGCTACTGGATGCAAATTAACAAAGGAAGACAAGACAACAGAGGTAAATCAGACTCTGTACAGATCAATGATAGGAAAACTCATGTATGTTGTACACACTAGACCAGATATTGCACATGCAGTAGGAATTGTTGCTAGATTTTCTGCTAACCCCAGGGAATCACATATGACTGTTGTGAAAAGAATTTTAAGATATCTGAAGAATACTGAGGAATTTGGCTTATGGCATAGAAGAGAAGGCAAATTTGAACTAAAAGTGTTTACCGACGCTGATTGGGCTGAAAATCTTGATGACCGGAAGAGCACAACTGGAAGGGCATTCTTTATGGGTGACAGACTAGTCACATGGATTAGCAAGAAGCAAGGATGCATCTCTCAGTCTACTGCAGAAGAAGAATATGTTGCTACTGCTGCAAACTACTCAAATATTGCATGGATCAAACAGTTGTTGGAAGGTATGCATATGAAGATCACAGAACCAGTGATTATCTATTGTGATAACACCGGTGCAATAAACATTTCCAAGAATTCAGTCATGCATGCAAAGACTAAACACATTGCCATCAAGTATCATTATTTAAGAGAACAAGTTCAAGAAAAAGAGGTGATACTTGAATATGTGCAATCAAAAGA
>MU228426.1:387552-434840 GCA_018584345.1 Thuja plicata | reverse complement strand
TCAAGGCATGCATCTTGTAGGGACTTCATAATTTGAGGTGTATTGATTGGTGGATTAAAGTTTAAAGGATAAATTTTTAAGGCCATTGATTCACCCCACCCCCCCGCCCTCAGTTATTACTAACAACTTAGGTGTCTAAGAAGAGAGTCCTAGGTGATACAATCACAAAATGAATGCCCAGTATTCTAATTTTATTCTTTTCACTATTCAATTATGTTATTTTTAAATATAAATTATGATATATTTTATACTTTTTTTAAAAATGTCATTTACATTTTCAAAAATTTATTTAATTTTAATAAATTAATATTGAATTTCATACATATTCTAATTTTATTCTTTTCACTATTCAATTATGTTATTTTTAAATATAAATTATGATATATTTTATTCTTTTTTTTAAAATGTCAATTACATTTTCAAAATTTTATTTAATTTTAATAAATTAATATTGAATTTCATACATATATGAATGTCTAAACATAAATTTCAATGTCATGCATAGTTAGTTTTGTAGAAATATAAGTATTCCCCTTGCCTCAAAAAGGACCCCTAGACCACCATCCTTGAAGCGCAACATAGATTTACATACCATTATAATACCCACAAGATTGGGGGATATTGTTAATAACTTTCTCCTTTTGTTCTAGGATATAATACTACCCAATGAAACATAATGTCCTAGTTGATGTGTATAATTATATTTGAGAAAATATCTTTGTAGGATGTTAGAGCACTTGTTGATGCCCTCTTAGGCTTCAAAGTTTATTGACCATTCAAGCAACCATAAGAATAATGTGCTATTATGCAAGCAAATAAGTAATTTTTTAAAAGTGCTAGTTTTAACACTGTGAACCATTGATCTTGATACAGTCACATGTAGTTCTCCTCCCAAATTAATCTCTTAAGAAACCTACATTTAGATTTGTATATCCACAAGAAGTCTTCATGGACATAGTCCTTAAAGAAAAAGTTAATAGATTCAAGTTTTTCTTTTGTGAATCTAAGCATATCTATTAATTTGCACAAAGATTAGTCATCCCGAAAAAGACATAAAATCTTTAATAAGAAAATAATAGAATTCATGAAAATCTTACAAAAAATAAAGATAAACATCATTCAGTAAAGCAATAAAAAAACACTGATAAGTAGGACTTGAGTAGCGAGTTTTAATGAGCATCGGGTGGCAATGAGGAGTGCTCGTGAGGGGACAATGAGGATGGTGATGGTTAAGATTTTGATTCCGTTAGCTATGGAAATCCTCCAATTATAGAGGACACTAAATTGTTAAACCTTTGGTTGGATGTGTGTAGAAGAGTTGGCTCTTGGTTCTTCAAAAAAGTTTATGTATAGGAAGGAGTAATTGGGGTCTCTAAAGGAAGTGTTTTTAGGCTTCTTTGGCTCCTCTAGTTGGGGCCTTAAGAGAGGTTTCTCCCTCTTGTCTTTCCCTACAAATAAGAATTTTTTGTGTGATGTGGGTTTAGGATTTGTTTGGGTTCGTTGCCTTGGCTGCTCCTAGTGAGGCCCCTCATCTTCTAGTAGTGGAAAATGTTGGTGGCTTAGACTCAAGCTTCTCTATGGCTCAATATTTTGATGTTTCCTTATATTTATGGCTTTTGGAGGTCCTATAACTCCCTAGTCTCAAGGGAATGTGTCTCTCTCTGGCATTGTTCATTCTTCAATGCTTTCTCAAGGAGGAATATTAAAATTCCTAATAAGATTATTTAAGGTCAGCCTCCAAGTGGTGAATGTTCTTGTGGGGAAGTTTTTGGGTGTTAGGCCAAAATGGATAGTTTCAAATCTTAAGCAAGGAGGAAGTGAAAACAACACGTGCTAGAGATTGGTCTTCTTTCTTCTAGCTGCTTCATCATCTTTTTCTCTTATTGATGATTGTCTTCAAATCCTAAAGGTCGACCCTTAGTTTCTTGGTGATTTGTGACTCTTCCTCACAAAGTGGGAACTAAATTTTGAACTTAGTACCATTGGAGTATCAGTTGGCTGAAAATGTGTGGAGAACCATAGCTTGTTCTTTAGGTGATCTCATAAATGGTGAGTCCAAGTCAATCAATTATGAACAATATTTAATACGATGGTGTAGTGATCTTCATAAAATATTTATTTTTACAAACGAGCTATACCTTATTGATGGCGAGTGACCCATTTTTCTTAGAAGAGGTGTAGAAAGACAATTCCTTGACATCTAAAAGAAATTAGTTAATTATTAAATTTATTCAATTAATAATGTCTTGCAACTATTTTCTTACAATTCCTACATTTGTAAATGTTTATATGTTGTCAAAGTATTTTAAAATATTCATTAAAGTAACTCCATTCCAAGAAAAAGGAATAGCATTATATAGTAGCCCAACCCAAGTGCATATTCAATGAATATTAAGTATTTACCCCTAGAACATTACATAAGTCATATTGTCATATTGTTGTTGTGCCATGCATTGATATCATACAACCACAATTAATGATATGATATTGATGTAGTCCAAAGCAATAATTCTAATTAAAACACTTTTTCCATACAACCAACCATACTTAACTTTAACTTCTAAAATGAGCATTGGTAATACTCTAATGGGCTGAATTCTTAGCCAAGTACCAATAAGATTTTATTTATTAAATGGGGTATAACATATAGATCAAGATTATGACTAGAAATCTTCAAGTTCTAGTTGATCCATTGGCAAAAATGTTATCAAAATCAACAACATATTGAAAGATTGTACTTGCTTGAAAATTTAATCATCAATATATGTAGCTTCCTTGTTTCATTTGGTTTTTACTATAATGAACCACGCAAGTAACACATATTAAAGTTGCAATGAACATATATTGAAGTTGGAATGATTTGAATGATTGAGATTATAATGAGGCAAAATAAAAGGATTGAATAAATTGTCAAGAGCTAATTGTTCTAAAATATCCATCTCATACACTCATCACAACAACGCAATGAGGGAAAGGAAGGATAAATTAATGCTTTGAGTGAAAAGGATTAAGAAATCAGAGACAATATTTTAGATATCAAGCATTTATTTTTGGGAAAGGATATTGACATCAATGGTTTAGCCATTTTTTACATAATTATTTTATATGGTATGATTTTTTCATTTAGTCAAGTGGAAAAGTAAATTGAATAAGAACATTTAAAAACTCCATTTAAATCTATATAATTCATATACTACCACATACAATCCTCTAACACTAGTTGAAAGTAGGTAAATGAAATATTAATGGAGTCCATCACAACAATAAGGAGGATGAAAATAATGGAGAGGAAAAATATATTGAGTATACATACTTATACACAGCATGCAAAGAATTTATCAATAATACCAAGGCAAGTACAGCTCCTCATTGAGCATTAACACCAATTGAAAAATCTAATCACTCACATTGTGCACACTCACCAATGGTGGAAAGTGATACATCATCATTGGGCAATGACCACCAATGGTACAAACCAAACACACACATGCAAGATATACGGAGGAAAGGCATAAGCACATCCAAGCATGAAGAATACATGACATTCAAGAATACAAGAATGGAGTCAACACCATTAGGAAAGAAACAATGCATCTTTCAAGTGCTACTCAAACTACACTTGGACTAAATAGTAGAGAGCTACTTAGGGAGTGCCAACATGGAGCACAATGCATAGCTACCATGTGGAACCAAATACCTTCTCATCTAGATGAGGATGCTCAATCATACAAGTACCTTGCTACCAGAGTGATCCTATCTTCCCAAGTCATCCTTAGCCTTTGTAAGCACTTGAGGCATGCAAGGGGCAACCATTATCTTGGTTAATTAATTAACCATGTTTCATTAGTTTTTGCTTGATTCCACACATGGCCAGTTTGGGTCAACATCACGTTAGGAGCCACTCCCATAATCCTCTCTAATATCTATGTCCTAGGCTCATCACATTCACCAAAGAATGTGGCAATACAATCAAATAATGCAATTTCTCAAAGCTTCACTATTTTGTACACCACATTGACAAATTTCTCAAATCATGGAAATCATATTGGGCATAATCCAAATGAATCCAATTTCACATTTTACAAGGCATATCTATACCTCCACATAATAATCTGTCATTATTTTTTATCAAAATCTCATTTTTTAAATTTTCTCTACAATCCAAAAACCTATAATTTTCTTAAAACTTGATTTAAATACCTTCAAATTTATCAATTTAAATTTTCAAAAATAAAAAATCTGAAGGTACCCTTTGGTTCTCAAAATGTCCAACAATGCTCTTTTAACATAAAATCTACATTTTCATCATTCCACAAAAAAAGGGCATGGTAACCCTATATTTTAAAAAATTTATAAAAAAAATCTCAATGCAAATCAAATACTCTACCAAATACAAAACTTTGAATACAAGAAATGCTTCTTCTAATGAATTAAACCGTTTGCAAACAATTAGAAACAATAAAGAAGAGAAATGGAGAAGAAATGGGGTTCCTGCCTCAAACTTGGCTCAAAGTTCAATCTTCAAACTCTCCAAGCACGCCAAAGGAAAACACAAATTCAAATTCAATGAGCAGCAAGAAACTTGTCTCATTCCTATTCTTTTATAACAAATTTCACTCCAATCCCTCTATAGAAGACTTCACAATCAAAAATTCATATTTCAAGCAAGAAAAGGGCTTTCTTGCACACAATTTCTTTGAAAATGGCTAAGTAAAAAAATAAACCTTTTTTGTTTTACAAAACCCAATTCATTTTTCCCTTTTTAAAGAATCGGTAATTAAATAGAATATTTTTTATTTCCAAATACGTATATGTTAGCCTAATTATGCAAATCATTTAATATGAATATACATAAGCAATCTTTTGATTTTCAAGCATTAAATTACCATTTGAAATTAAATAATTAAAATAATTTTTTTCACCCAAGTTTCATCCTTGAACCCAAAATTGGTATTTAAAACTTTTTTTTTTTGCAATGACATTTAATCCATTAAACACATATAAGCCCTTGTTAATATTAAATTGCGAAAAATGTCTTAAACTATAAAAATCAATTTAAAATTTAAAATTCACGTGGAATATAAACTAGCACCATAACACTCAAGCACTCTTTACTAGGCACCCACATAGGGGTTAGAGTTATTAAATGTTATCAACCATGGTGTGGGGTAATTACTTAATACAATAATAGGGAATTGTACTCAAACTAATTTGGATGGGTTAGGGCTAATAGTTACGACCAATGTGACATCTCTCATACAACCACCGTTGGGGTATGCTAAGACTTATGGAGCTAGGTGAACCCAGTACCTTGTACATGTTCATAATAGTTGAGGCATATCAAAATCATCCAACGGGGTCAAATATCATCTATATAATTTCATTTCATCTAACTGACCTAAAACACATTATCATTTCATTTCTACATCAATATTCATATCGGCTCACATATATCACATGAACTATCATCATGAAAAAATATGCCAAGCCCTCACAAGGAACTTGGCACAAAAATATGCATATCTCAATGTAGAACATAGAATAACCACTCGGAAGGAAAATACAATCACAACCTATACATCCCTAGATACATAGTTTTACCATGTTGAGGTCAACGTATCTCCAAATTGGAAACTAGAAGGGCATTATAGAATGCATATGACTAGATCAAGACAACCTACTAACATTTGCTACCTTGATCAAAGACTTCATAACAATTTAATTTGTATTGAAGTCTCTTTTTTTTATCATAAGTAGGATGTCTTAGGGACAAGAAAATGAATTGTACATCATGGGAGGATGTTGGTGGATGGGGATAGAAAACATAATAGACTTAAATTACAGTCATCGCAAGGCTATTAAGAAAAATCTAATGATGACAAGAAACAATTACATGCAAACGGATACAACCCTACACTAGTACAAACCTACTACAAGAAGAGAACGTGGAGAAAAATGAGAGAAGATAAAGTGGAATAGAGTATAATGATGTAATATAAAATATTATACAAATATATCGTACAAAGTGTGTATGATATGAAAATGAGTAGAGTGACCTCATGAAGTCTATAGATGTGAAAAAAATTAATGTTATATGTGTTATTTACCAAACTATATCTAATTAACTTCTTATCTTGTTACCTTAAACTTAATTTCTCTTATGTAAATAATTGAGACCTTAGGACTTTCTTTATTGTCAATAGTGGATAATAAAGTTCCAACAAACTAAAAAAGGTTGTAGTAGAAGAAAAGTGTTGCAATAGTAGCAACCAAATGGAATAAGGGAGAGTACTTTAGGATGGTACAAGGAGTGGAGATTGCAAAGATTGAACCAAAGGTGTTTGCAAAGGTAAGTATTTAGGTTTTTATATCTAATGTAGATGAGAACATTGTTATTTTGAGGACAACAAGAGAACTATGAGAAATGACATACAAAAAGCATCAATATACAACCACTACCAAGAAAGATGGAGAAGAGGAATGTGTGGAAGAAGTGATGTGTGTAGAAGTGTACAAGAAAATAGAGAAAAAAAAAATGTCCATAATAGTATTGTGTTTATTTGTGTGCAAGGTAATAATGGGTGAAAAATAGAGAAAAGGATTTTAGTGGAGGAGAACAAACAGTGTTAACTCCCACAAGAGAATAGGAGAGAAGTATTAGGTGAAGGTGGATGGTTAGTGGTGGGTTAATTGAGAGGAAGAAAGTGAAGAAGTTTTTAGAGGAATATGGGATGGTGGGAAAAAGGTCACAATAGAATTGGAAGCTAATGGCCATATTTGGTGAAACGGGGTAATTTTTTATGTAAGTGCAAGGTGTGGTAAATGAAGAAATCTTCCAATATACCTATTATAGTAATAGACGATGAAATTAATACTCTTTAAAGGGTAGTTCTACCACTCAATTCCATTTTATGAGCATTATGCTCACAATTTTTTTCTCTGCATCTCTAATGCAACAACAATTGGGTTTATAAACAAGAATGTCTCACCAAAAACAATATTAGGTTATTTTTTCAAACATTTTTTTGTATCTTGAGTTGTTGACAACAAGATTTCTTTCTTACTTTCTTGGAAGGTTGTTGCAAGAATGACAATTTTGATATCAAATAGATTATTACTATGCTACAAGACACCCACGAGTTTATAAGCTTAAGTCAATTTGCTACAAGATAATATCTTATGTAAATGTACTAACTCGAAAATATGACAAGGAATATGTATTATGCTACAAGGGTTGAATGCATTTTTCAAATGTAATGACTTCGTAAGTGTCAAGATTGTGATTAGACCTATGGCTAAATTATATTCTAGACTAATTTGATATAGTAGTTATCATTTTCTATAATTTAATCAATTAAAAGTAGATATTGTCATCATATTTTTTAAATGTTAGTTGTCTTTCTAAAATCAAATGACATTTTGTACTTTCTATGACAGTTAATATTCTAGACTAATTTGATATGGTGATTATCATTTTCTATAATTTAATTAATTAAAAGTAGATATTGTCATGATATTTTGTAAATGTTAGTTGTTGTCTTTCTAAATTCAAATTAAATTTTGTAATTTCTATTCTTGATTGTAATAGTTTGATTTTCTCATGCAATTAATATTGCTATGCAACTATTTGTGATGAATTCTTTTAAACATGATAACTGATTGTGAAAGTCAATATTTTTATTTTCCCTTCATAGTTGGTAATCTTCCTTCCCATGACTTCTTAATTTCCCCTTACATTTGTAAAAATCAAAATAAAACCCATATGAATATTATATATGTGTATATAGATCATCCCTTGTCTATTGGCACTTCACTTTGATCAATACCATTTTTTGTTTCTAGGATTCCCATCTGTCACATCCGCGGGGTAGTCTCAATCGAAATAAATGCCTTCGAGCCAGCCTTATCTCCGAATTGAAAAAGTTATTCTAGCACCTCTCAAGCGTTCGACAATTATTTTGGGTAGCGTGGCATTGTTCTACCTTCTTTCAAGACTATACATGCAGGAAATCACAACTTCGGATTATTTGAGTATCTCGGCAGTGTCGATGGTAGTTTACGGGGAGAAAACTAAATGAACAAAGTATTTTTACCAGTCTATACATTTAAATCTGGCTGTGAGCAGGGAGTGCACACAAACCTGACAGCTTCCTTCCAAGTTTGAACATTTGACCTCAGCAACAAGTGTCCCAACTTATCTCTACCAAGCCCTTAAGGGACTAGTTTATCGACAATTTTAGAAACGTGTGATTCGATTAACTGTATAAAATAAATCTAGTTATGAAATGTATGTCCCATGCAAAAGCCCAGTTACTCAGATATTTTGCATCGTTCCTAGGAGTTTCCTGACGGGGGATGGTTGTCACAGGGTCGGGTTTCAGGGACAGGGACCATGGGCATAAATTTGGGGATGGCGGCAGAGCAGTGGAGGGGCAACGCTGATATACATATTGAGGTGAGCTGAGTTCTTCAAGACAAAATCTGCAATATATCATTTCTACGAGTGCCCCAAGAAAGGCAAACTAGTTTTCACAGTCAAAGGTTGACATCAGTATGTATGCCATGTGCCATATAGCATGCAACCCAGCCGCATCCGTGGCAGAGGTGGCGCTGCTGGGGGACGTTTCCCCCAGTCCCCAAGTCTTGGAACATCCCCATTTTTTAAAAAAAAAAATTTGAAGAATATTGATATTATGCAATGTAGATTCTTCAATTGAATTACGAACTGAATAAAACACCACTCTTTAACAACAATAAAATTCATGAATTGTATGTGGTTCTATGGCAATGTCGTTATGCAGTCGTCCAAAGTTCAAACCTTAACAGCAGTGTTCACAGATGAGAAAAATTCGACAAACTATCACACCTGTAAAAACCTAAATATTTATGTGTACATAGTTAAAACTTAAAACTAATTAAACACTTAAAACATTTTAATGGCCTTCAAATAGAATATTATAATGATCTCACAGTATGTGCTTAACCAAACAAGCAGTTGACCCACGTATAATGTATACTAAGCAAAAAACAGATACAACACAATATAGATTTAGATTCACTCCCAAAGTGATTTAGACCAAATCTCCACAATTCCATATCGTGAAATTTTGTGCCACTGACGGGGTCAAAAAGAAGTGTTGTGGCGTACTTAAACTGCTATGAGATGAGTCTTCCACGGGGCAAGATTGGCCAGCAGTAAAAACACACTTTTCAGGAATAATTATATCTAGTCGTCAGAAAATCTCAACGAAAACAAAAAAACATATTTGGTTGTTGGTTGTATTTTACTTGGTCTTGATTTACTATTTGAATTCTAAGCACCATATTCTCTACTTTCGTGACAGAAATATAAAGGTTAGAACAAAACTAATTTTCATAATCTCATAAATAACATCAAAGCTGAAAACTTCGACGCTGACTGGGAATTTTTGAGCTAGAATTCGTTGACAAAAGAGAGAAAAAGTAGCTCAAGTAATTATGCGAATATGTAAAAAAATATCAATGACCAGAGTGATGATAATTTACAAAACATTTGGGACCATATTGATAAATATCCCAAATATTATTACCTGCTCTTTGAACTCAACTGTGCTTCCTTTTTAGAGCTGCTCGCTAAAATGAGCAAGCATTCATCATAGACAACAAAAAGATTTACATTAAAAATGCAGGGCTCCAAGGAAAACCCAACAACTCTTCAGTTATTCCTACAAATAAACTATAATCTACACTCGCATTATTTAGGTTGGAACCAAGTTTGGCACACTACGGGACTGTGCAAATAAAAGAATGGCAACACAAAACAAAATTAACTGAATGAAAGAGAATAAACTAGATCTGCACACTTTGTTGTGTAATGTGATAACCTCTTCCACTTCTAACAAACTCCCGCAAGCATCTTCCAATTCTGTTAATTGGTCCTTCAAAGAGAGTGCACGACCTTCGGCATGTTTAAGCTTTGAAGCAGTTTGAAGTTGTTTGATGACCAGATCTTTCTGTTCCTGCAAAAGAGATGTTTCATTTTCCACCAAAGTAATGCTTCTTGTGGCTGCATTATTTAAAATTAGAAATTCTATCTCAGCTTGCATATTCTCTTTATATTGTTCTTCCAACTCCCTTTCCATTTCTTTGCACTTTTCTTGCAAAGATTGCAATTCACTCGCAGAACCCTCACTTGGCAGTTTGGTTTCCTTCTGTTTAATTTCTTGATCCTTGAAAAGAATTTCAAGCTCCTTCGCTTTTATTCGTTCTGATGATGTTCTTTTGTTTGCTGCTTCAAGTTCCTTCTGTAGTAATTCCAGCATTTCATTCATCTTACTGAGTTGGTTTCCCTCCAAAGCCCTCTCTCTCTCAGCTTTTTCCTCCACATGAGAACCATTAGGGACATTAGGTGAATCATACTCGTGAAGATTCTTACTTAAACTATCACTGTCAGAACATATGCCATGTTCAGAACCCTTCATCTGCACAGAACATGTTCCATTATCTGCCAAAGAAACGCTTCTTGTGGCGGCATTATTTAACATCAGATATTCTATCTCAGCTTGCGTATTCTCTTTAAATTGCTCTTCCAACTCCCTTTCCATTTCTTTGCATTTTTCTTGCAACAATTGTAATTCAGTCACAGCCCCCTCACTTGGCAGCTTGGTTTCCCTGTGTTTAATTTCTCGATCCTTGCTTGGGACTTCAGATTCATTCACTTTTGTTTGCTCTGAAAATGCTCTCTTTTTTGCTGCTTCAAGCTCTTTCTGTAATAATTTCACCTTTTCATTCATCTTATCGAGTTGACTTCCTGGGAAAGGCCATTCTCTCTCAGCCATTTCTACCACATGAGAACCATTAGCTACATCAGGCTCATCATGCTTGTGCAGACGCTTGTTTACACTATCACTGTCTGAACATATCCCATGGTCAGAATTCTTCATCTGGAATTGTTCAATTAGTTTTCCTAGATCTTTCATCTGTTGAACTTCTGCAGAAACAAAACAACATAATTTAGTCTCTCAAGTAAATGACAAAGTAGTTTAGTATTACTATTTTGCATGTTATTGTTTTTTCTTGAGAATGGCAATGAGCTCATTGATTGTAATGCATGTCCCTACTGAAATTAAATCACTATTTTAACCGCAAGTGACAATTCAAATGGTGACGAGGGTAACACTGATGCTTGACAATCTGCCCTGTTTAATAGAGAAGAAAGGATAAAATGCCAAGATGCAAACTCAACCTTTGGTCAATATAGCAGAACCATGATTTAAAATAAATTAAAAATTATTAAGGTTTATCAAAAAGCAAATACACATGAAAAAACATCGTCATACACAAATATGTATAAAAATACAGAAATTTATCTTCCCAGAAGAGGTCACGGCCATAAAGTATGCCCTTAATTTGTAGCCCGAAAGTAAAATTTATATCTATTACTTTTAACTTATTTGGTTCACATGTTTCTGAATAGTTTTGGGCTTTAGATTTACAATTTAAAACATAAGTATATTACAACCAGAATGGTGCAGTGCTGCCAAAAAATCCAATTCTGACTAAAGCTTATCCAGGTTGAATCAAACCACCAGGCAATGTGCAACAAAACAGTGAAGAAGCTGTCTACTGTACAATCAAATCAAAATACTCATCATGGAAAGAAATAAGGTTCTAGTCATGCTTCAAGATACATGAGAAAAAATGCAGTTCAATGGTATATATTCATTCAATTTAGACAGACAGTTTGCACATATCGTTTAATCTATCTAGTATATGGAACAGAGATAGCTTTGGTTATAGATAGTTTATGCCATTATAGAAACCTACCGACTCGAGTCAAAATGCATCCTCGATTTCTTTTATGTTTTTCCTTCAACTCTAGCCATCAACATATATCCCAAAAGTTTTCACACAATCATCATGCTTTCTAGTGTGATAAATGTACCAATTTGATAGCAGATCACTGCTGAACCTTCTTGATTGTCTTGTTATATAGTTAGCAGATCCAGCCAAACCCAAACGAGGTTCAGTCCAAACCAAATCTTTTCAGCTGGACTTAATAGTAAATAGTGCAGTCCTTCCTTTTCCTAAATCACTAAACTTATTCTACTAGACTGAGCTGTCCAGACCTTTCTTTTGCCAAATTTAACTTTGTTTCAGACTTGAATTCGTTACTCATTGCAAATGCAAAGACAATATAGAATTGAATGAACAAACATCCTTCAATATTTTCCTCTTCTTTATTGGACACTGACCATCCTTACATAGCTCAAAATTAGCACACAAACACCTTTTTTTATAGTACCACACTGCTGAAGCTGCTTCATTTTTTTGTTACATAGTTAACAGGGTACAGCCAAACCCATAAAGGTTCAGACCAAACAAAACATTTTAAGCTGGGATTAACAGTACAGTCCTTCCATTAAATCATCAAACTTCTTCAGCTGGACTGAGCCATCAAGAACTTTCTTTTTCATTAATCAAGCAATGTTTCAAAGTCAAGTTTATGACTCATTGCAAATGCAAAGATATATACAAAGCCAATTACCCTCATACACCAATCTTTTCTTGAAATCCAGAAAGATAAGTACAGAAGATAATTTAAGAGATCTCTTCCAAGCAGAAAATGCATGATTTGATTATGTGAAAACTAACATACATCACCACAACATAAGGTATGAGGTATCCACTTTAGGACTCATGCTGAACATTATCATAGAAATATCAAATGTTTCCACCTTCATTGATGTACATGTTGAGAAAAAACAAAAAACAACTCAATTGACTTATTTTATTCAAATTGCACGAGTTTCTTAAAAAACAGAAAAGATATGCATACATGGCTGTCTGACATGAAGAACGAACAAAAGTGAACTTGGGATATCATGCAAATCATTATAAAATTAAAAAAAAAAACTACTAATTTGAATGAGCATCAAAAAAACATTCACACATATGGTACTACACAACATATGTATTTTGCTGAGCTTGGGATATCATGCAAATCATTTTTAAAAAAACTACTAATTCAAATGAACATCAAAAAAACACACACACACATATGGCATTGCACAACATATGTATTTTTCTATTCATCTTAAACACATACCACTTCCTCCTTTCCCTATCAATTTCAGTAAATTTTGATGCAAAATCCATAATAGTGTTTCGTTAATCATTATTGACTTAGACTGGCAGTATAATGGGAATTCAATTACTCAGAAAACTAAAGAACCATTTTCCACACGGGGATGGCAGATAGAGGGACACCAGGGACAAGTTTCAGGAAAGAGGGACCATTAAGACAAATTTGGAGATGGTGAGAGTACAGCAGCTGGCAGTAATATTTATATAGTTATACATACATGTATATTTTTAATATGTGTGTATAGTAAACATGAAGGCCCAAAACATATTTCATATTTCTGTTTTAAACCAGAATGGGATATGAGGGCCAATCATACCCACACAGACCTTCATGTCACATGTTCTATTTCATAATTTTATCGCTATGTATGTCCAACAGCAAAACCTCTTTATTTCTCACTAAATATTCATTCTTTAGAGTTTAGAGTACCAACAATGAAGCTTGGGAATCTCAACTGTCTAAATGATGATGACTGTGCAGTTGAAGAGACGAATATTATCATTCTTGAATTTTTCTGTTTTAACATTTTAGAAACTCCTTTCAGCAGTCAGCAGAAACTCACAAATATTTATTAAAACTAGATAACATCTGTTGAAATTTAAGATCAGATTTGGTATATGTATATTTTAAAATTATCCTCTCAAGTCTTTATTTTCTTGCAGTAATTATATATGTTGAATTACTGTTTACACTTAACACAAATAATTCTTAGAATTATTGTCTTCCTCTTAAAATTATAAATGCAAAGACTAGGATATTATACGGACTGTATCCGTATGGCAGAGAGTTTCCTTAATACACCGAAAGAATGATTAAACACTTGAAACTATGGATTGTATGTATCGCTGTGTATTATCATTCTCGGTCTGCATAGATATAAATATGGGTGCCCGAATGCGTGGAGTTATGTCCACGATGGAACATGACTCTACTGAGTTTCCTTAATATAAACATCACCGAAAGAATGATTAAACACTTGAAACTATGGATTGTATGTATCACTGTGTATTATCATTCTCGGTCTGCATAGATATAAATATGGGTGCCCGAATGCGTGGAGTTATGTCCACGATGGAACAAATGGAACATGACTCTACGTGGAGTCATGTTTCATCGTGGACATGACTCCACGTTTGTATAAATCTTCTAAGGTTTATTAAACTAACCAACTGTTGGTCGATTCAGACTTTATGCAGTCGGTCAGCAATATTTAATATGTTTTAATAATAAGCAGTCGGTTAATATTAATCTCAGCATTATTTAATATGTTTAATAATAAAGTGTGTATATATATATATATATATATTTCTTCTCATATCTATAAGATACAATAAACATGTTAATGATTAATAAAGTAAATATTTAATTTCTCAATAATTATATATATATATATATATATACAATCATTAATTACATTATTAATTTGATAATCTATCTCATAGACTTTATCCGACTGAAGCTACAAACCATCAACACTCCCTCTCAAATAGGGAGGATAAAGAGTATGGTAACACAAAGTATGAAAAGAGATATTACCTCGATGTAATATCAAATTGAATGACGTGATCACGGATATCATAGATATCCACCATAATGATATCATCTCATGATATCAGGAGTTATGGCCTACAAATATCAAGTCTCATGATATTCACCAAGTACTCAGAGTAATGGCCTACAAATATCAAGTCTCATGGTATTCACCAAGTACTCACAATGTCCGTAAGGTATGTGCACAAGTATCACCCATGTGATACCTACCATAGGGACATCATATTCATGGTTTGTTTACAGATGTTAATCCACCATGACATATCTATACAATGCAACTTGAGGATATCAATCTCTCAGTTGATATTGATTTATAAGATATAATCTATCATGATCTGCTTAGATATCAACCATATAATATCCATCATGATAGAAGGTCGAGTTATCGTAAGATCCTCACCTTGCAATAACTGCCAGAAGTACAAGCAATAATCATTCAGAAGTTTGTCACTTCTTAATGATGTACACATGCCCATAAAGTCATGAAACAACACTCATGATTATAAATATAGAAACATTTTATTAGTACAACGATTCAAAGATGTTAAGACTCATTCTCAGTAATTACAACCATACCAAGCTTACCTCTGAAGTATTCTACCTTCGTTTTTGTAAGAGCTTTGGTGAGAATGTTTGTTGTCTTATTATCTGTATTGATATACCTCAACTCAACTACATTTTTCTCCACCATGTCTCTAATGTAGTGATAAGGTATCTCAATGTGTTTAGATTTGTTATGAAATATTGAGTCCAAGGAGAGTTTTATGCAACTCTGGTTGTCACAGTGGATGATGGTAGGTTCTAGTGGCTTCCCGAATAATCCAACTAGAAGTTTCCTCAACCATATTGCTTCTCGTGCTCCCATAGATGTTGCAATGTACTCCGCTTCTGTGGAGCTCTGAGCAACTGAAGATATTTTTCTACTAAACCAGGATATCATAGTTGATCCTAAACTGAAGCAACATCCTGAGGTGCTTTTCCGATCCACAATATTTCCAGCCCAATCTGAGTCAATGTACCCATGCAAGTTAAGATCTACATCTTTATATCTTAACCCATATCTGATTGTCCCACGGAGATACCTTAAGATGTGTTTAGCTGCTACTAAGTGTAATTGCTTTGGTTCACACATGACATGACTAAGTGCATTCACAGTATAACAAATATCTGGTCTATTGTTGACCAAGTACATCAGAGATCCAATTATCTGTGTAGAGGGTAGGATCTGAATTTTTTGAGTCAGCTTCTTTTAGGTTGTGCAGATTTGTTTCCATCGGAGTAGATACAGGCTTGCAATCCATCATCCTGAATCTTTTCAGGATGTCAAAGTATACTTCCCTTGATTTGGAATAATGTCATTTGCCTATTGCCATACTTCTAAACCTAGGAAGTAGTGAAGAATTCCTAAGTCCTTCATGTCAAAATCAGATGCAAGATCTTGTTTGCACTTAGAGAAGAGATGATCTTCTCCTATGATTAATGAATCGTCAACATAAAGAATCAAAATCAACATGTCTTCATTTATTACCATGAAGTAGAGATTTGGGTCTGCATCATTCTTGGAGAAACCAAGTTTTGATAGATAATGATCTATCCTTTCATACCACATACCAAGCTCAAGGAGCTTGCTTGAGACCATATAGTGCTTTCTTCAATCTGCAGACATTAGATTGTTTCTCATGCACTACAAATCCTTCAGGTTGTTCTATATATACTTCTTCTTCAATCACACCATTTAGGAAAACATTTTTTACATCCATTTGATGAATTTTCCATCTTTAAGCTGCAACAATAGCAATTACAACCCTGACAAAGGTATACCTGGCAACTAGAGCAAATGTTTCTTCATAGTCAATACCTTCTTTCTGAGAGAAACCTCTTGCAACAAACCTAGTCTTGTGTTTTTCAATGCTTCCATCTGCTGCATGTTTGATTTTAAATAATCACTTGGAGGAGACCACTGATTTGTCTTTGGGTATGGGTACAATATCCCAGACATCATTCTTGAGAATGGATTTATACTATTTTGTCATGGCATCCTTCCAAGTTTGATGTTTAAAGGCTTCCTCTACATTTGAAGGTTCAGAATTTACAAGTTCAGTCATGGGTGCAACATAACTAGAAAATCTATTTCGTCTTTTCGTTTCTTTGAAAGTTCCTGGAGGAGCTGCATATTTTCCTACTTCAATCAGATTTGTCAGAGATATCCATGGGTTCAATGAAATTATTGTCTTCTATGATTTCTTGAGCCTCCCTCTGAATCTCAGGAGAGGGATCCTTCTGAGAATCTCCATCATTTATTTCATTTTCATCCTTGGATCTTTTAAATGCAATATCTTTTTCAAATATCACATCTCTACTTAGTTCAATGTGTCTTTGCCCTGGAATGTAAACTTTGTAGACTTTAGAAGTTTTACTATACCCAACAAGAATTCCCTTCTTCCCGGAAGGTTCTAATTTAGATGTTTTCTCTTTAGGAATGTGAATGTAAAGTGGACAGCCAAATATTCTTAGGTGACTTATATTAGGTTTAATTCGAGTGAATGCTTCTTCAGGGGTTTTGTTTTCTAGATGGGAGTGTGGGCATCTATTATGGATGTATACGGCAGTACTAGAAGCTTCAGCCCAAAGATAAGTTTCTAGGTTTTGATCATGCATCATGGCTTTTGCAGCCTCAACAATAGTTTTGTTCTTTTGTCCTACAACTCCGTTTGTTGAGGGTTGTAGGGAACAGTGAACTCCATCTCAATCCCAACATTTTTACAAAAGTTTTGAAAAATTTCTAAAGTGCATTCCCTCACATTGTCTGTTCTTAGTATTTTAATTTTCTTCCCTGATATATTTTCTACTAGAGCCTTAAATTCTTTAAACCTCATAAGAATTGCTTCAGACCCTTTACATTTAGAAAGTATATCCACGGCTTCCTAGAGTAGTCATCTACAAAGATAATATAATACAAAATTCCTCCTATGGAGAGAACAAACAAAGGTCCACATAAATCAGAATGAACAGGTTAAAGTACAAATTTAGATTTACTTTCACTATTGTGAAAGGTGCTTTTGGTGTTCTTCCCTAATGCACAACCTTTGCAGGCCCCTTCATGTTCAGGTTTGAGCTTAGGTAGTCTTGTTACCATCTTCTCTAAAGAGGGTAAGCCACGAAAAATGAAAATGTCCTAGTCTCTTGTGCCAAATTTCACTTGCATTGGTTGACTCGTGGATTAAGGCTTGAGAGAGTGAAGTACATAGCTTGTAGAGGCATCCATGCCTTCTTCCAATGGTAGGAGCATTCTTGATGTTTGAGTTCTTGGGCCAAGCTAGTACTTTCCCTTCCATGAAAGTAATTATGTACCCTTTGTCTTTGAGTGCTGAAATAGAGACTAGATTTCTTTTGATCCCGGGTAGAAATAGTACACTTGTTAGTTGGAGATGCTTGTTTTGAGGTTGATGGAGCAGGTCCCAATTCCCTTTACTGGATAATTTGTATCGTCTCCAATAGTTACTTCTTCATCAGAATTTTCATCTATGGAATCTAGATGTTCTCTAAAGCTTGTTATGTGCCAGGAAGCCCCACTGTCTATCACCCAGGTGTTTAAGTTGTTTGAAACTTGCCTAGATAGGGCGGAGTAAAACACAAGTTTCTCTGAATCCATATCCATGCTTGTTTTACTAACTTCAGCAAAGGAAGCTTGGGGTTTAGGTCTATCAGGACACTTCACTACAAGATGACCATATTTATCACATCTATAGCATTGCACTTTAGATAGGTCCCTCCTTTTCTTGAATGATTGTTTCCCACTTGTGTCCTAGTCCTTTTTCCTTTTGAGGTTAGTCTTCTTCCCTCTTTTGTGAGATTGAGTGGTTAGAATCTAAATGTCTTCTTTTGTGGAATTCATACTGATCCCTCTAGTCATTAATCTAAACTCTTTTCAATGCAATTTGTTTTCAATCGGTCAAACTTAGGGAGTTTGGAGCGAGGACTTACTCATTGAATAAATGATTTCCATGAGACAGGTAGTCCATTTAGATTCATCATTGTTAGTTCCATAGTTGCAAGACTCGCCGAGTTTCCTGGCTCGCCAAGAAAAACTCGCAGAGAAAACTCGCTTGAGTTTTTCCCAAAAACTCGACAAGTTTTTTCACGCATTTTCATTCCCAATGTAAAAGGCAAAAAATGGCAGTTTGATGCTCATTTTCTTATTTGCTGCAGTTGGATTTGGGAGTGAGGGACTTTGTTGGGCTTCCAAGCCCTTGCTAGGTGATTACAAAGTATTTCAACCGAATTTTCAAGAAAAATCACACTCCCAGGTAGGTTTGCTGAGTTTGTTTTTATCTTTTTTAAAAACATTCTATTCTTTTTTTGTTGCTTCTAAATGAATACAAAATCATTCCTAAGTAGTTAGAAATGATTTTAAATCGTTAGAAGAAGATTCAACACTAAATTTGACAAGTTTTGTTGAATCTATCATTATTATTTTTTTAAGAATATCTAGATTCAAGATTGTTTTAAAATATCAAACCCTAGCAGTTTGTTTAGTTTTTTTAAACTTTGAATGATGTCTAAAAATATTGAAAGTTTGAAAGTTGAAACTAATTTAGATAGATTCTAACTTTGTTTAATTGTTTAACTAAAATATTTATTTTGTGTTTTTAATTTCTATGTGTAGGGCAGCAGTTAACCATTAAATCAACATGGCAAATTCACAGGAAGTGTGGCCACTAACACCATGCCCTTCTGGATATATAAGCACCCGGCCTAAAAATGCTAGAGATAAGACATGGAGGTATGCCTATGAAGCACCAAATGAGCCTGGGAAGGTGATTTGCATAAGATGTGAGAGAGTAATTTCTGGAGGCATAAACCGCCTCAAATACCACCTTGCAGGCATTAGGAAGCATGATGCAAATCAATGTGACAAAAATACAGAAGAGATAAAAAGATTTGTTAATTCCATACTTGCAGTCGGGGAAGAGAAAAAATTGCATAGGGAGGGGGAAAGATTAGTTGTGAGGGCAGCCATAGCTGAAACTCAAGGTGCCGCTATTGACATTGAAGAAGAAACAACACTTGAGATCATAGTAGGCTCTTTTCGTGCCCCGCGCATCCGCAAACAGAGTGCCTCCTCTTTTACTGCTTCTGCTTCCTCTAGTAGAATGTCTGCTTCTTCACCATCATCAGCATCAGGGATAGGCAATTATTTTGTGCACAGGAATACACCTAGAGCACAACCATCATTAGAGGCCACTGAATGGAACAAGGAGGCACATGAGAAAACAGATATTGCTATTGCTGATTTTTGGTATTTCAACATCTCATTGCATGTGGTTGAGAGTCCCTATTGGCTAGATATGGTGACCGCAATGACAGTTTTAGGAAAAGGGTACAAGGCCCCTTATCGCAATGATTTGAGTGAGAGGTTAGTAAATAATCAGAATCCACTTGATTTCATTTTTAAATTTTAATTGTTTTTTCTTGTTTATTAAATGAAAAGCAAAATTGTGTACTAAGACTTGATTTCACTTTGATTTTGTAGATTGCTTGTAAATGTTGTTGATAGGGCAAGATAAGTGGTGGAAGACCAAAAAAAATGGAGTAAATTTGGGTGCACCATTCTTTTGATGGGTGGACAGATGGAAAAAACCGAACCATTATTATTTATTATTATGCCTCCAACAAGATAAAAATATGCAGAAGCATTGACATTAATGTCGGAGAATGTTGTCATTGAGGTGGGAATAGAGAATGTGGTGCAAATCATCACAGATAATGCGGCAGCATATGTGTCAGCAAGTAATTTTATGTTGCATATGATTAAATATTAATAAGTGATATTTAATTTAGTTTTGAGGTGAAATATGGAAACTAATTATTGATTATTTTTACTAATATGCCGGGTAAATCCTCCAGGAGAAGCACCCCACTCTTTTTTGGACACCTTGTGCAGCACATGTCCTTGACCTTCTTTTGGAGGACACAGGAAAACTTGATTGGGTGACTCGAATTGTGGAAGATGCAAGACGGATCACAAAGTATATCTACAATCACCCTTGGGTTCTGAGTTTGATGAGAGAGCACACTAATGGGAGAGATTTGGTCAGACCCGCTATCACAAGGTTTGCAACAATTTTCTTGACGTTGCAAAGCATTCTTGGTACATTGGCTTCTTTGAAACAAATGTTTGTGAGTCAACGATGGCTTGACTCAAATTATTCAAAGAAGGCTGAAGGAGAGTTGTCGCGCGCATAGTCTTTGACCACAATTTTTTGCAAAAGGCTTCTGAGATTGTGAAGGTAACTTCAAATTTTGAATTTTGAATTATTCTTGATTTAAGTCTCTCATTATTAATTTGTAACTTACTAAGTTGGTAACTTCATTAATTAATCTTTTTGTAAACTATTTTGTATTTTTCAAATTTCAATTGTAGGTGTCTGAGCCCCTGGTTAGAGTTTTGCGCTTGGTTGATGGGGATCAAACCCCAATCGGGTATCTTTATGAGGTCATGGATAGGGCCAAAGAGTCTATAAAAATTACTACAAGGGGGATAGACTCAAATATGATCCCATTTGGGAAATTATTGATAAGAGGTGGAACAATCAACTCCACCAACCCATTCATGCAGCAGGGTACTTCCTCAACCCTCGTTTCAGGTACGATGATTCTTATTCAGGTTTTACTAAGACTTGATTTCACTTTGTTTTTGTAGGTTGTGTACTAAGACTTGATTTCACTTTGTATTTGTTTCAACTTTCAGGAACGATGATTCTTTTTCAGATCCTAATGGAGAGGTCATGGAGGGCCTCTCTCTATGCATTCAGAGGATGATACCCGATGTTGCGGAGAGAGGCCATGTTGTGACCGAACAACAAATGTATGTGGAATCAAGGGGTAATTTATTCTCTTCAAAATTGACAAAGAGAGCAAGAGGCATTCAAACCTAGGTAAAACATTTGCAATTTTGTCATTTAATAAATTACATTTTCGCTTTTCTCTTTGCTTTCTAACTTCTCAATATTTTATTTTGCAGATGCTTGGTGGCAAAGTTGGGGTGGAAATACCCCACATCTAAAGAAATTTGCTCTCAGAATCTTATGCCAGTCTTGTAGCTCATCCCATTGTAAGCGCAATTGGAGCTATTTGAGTCCATCCACACAAAGAAGAGAAACAAAGTGTCCCAAAAACGCCTCAATGACCTTGTCTATGTGCAATATAATCTTAATTTGCGCATAAGAAAGGCACAAGAAGCACCAGTTGGTCCAATTGATTTGGACAATATAGATCCTTACAGTGATTGGACGGCATAGGAGCAGCCTCCATTGTTTACAGAGTATGACATCACAGATTTGGAGAGGCAGGCTATGGAGGAGGTTGGATTTGGTTTCACATTGGATGACATTGAGGAGTCAGATGAGGACTCAGATGAGTCATTGCCAGTACGAGGAGCTACATCCAGGATGGAGAGCGAGCCACACACATCATCAAAGATACCAAGCGAGGCACAATCACGCCCAGTGCAGGGTTCTACTTCTACTACTAGGACTAGACCCTCTAGCTCCTCTCCCACATTTGCTAGTAGAGCTGGAAAGAGGAAGATTTAGTTGTAATGATGTATTTACTTCTAGTTTTACAGAAACTATTTAGTACTATTTTGTTCCTAGGCTTCTAGCCATCAGCATTCTATACACACTTTGCATTTATATATATATATAAACTCAACTTGTTTCTTTTGTATTCTCATTAATTAACTCATTGGATGCATCTTCTCATTGAATTTTGCAAAAAAAAGGCATTTCTAATTAAAATTAAGCTGTTTTTTAAGTTCCCAAGCTTTTCGCCGAGTTTTTCCCATTTGTTTTTTTGGGCCATGTTGAGTTTTTGCCGAGTCCGAGTTTTGCAACCTTGGTTAGTTCCTTGTTATCAAACGTATGGCCAATTGTGGAGAGTTGATTTCTCAAATCTGTCATCCTCATAAATATGAGGTGATAGTCTCTCCCTGATTCATATTCATGTGGTGAAGTTGATTTTTAAGAGCAAGAACCCTACTAGTGTTGTTGATCTCAAACATGTCTTCTAGGGCTTTGCACATAGCATATGCTGAGTCTAATTTGTGATAATAGGTACTATGTGATCTTTCACTCCGTCTACCAATAATTTCATTGCTTTGGTGTTTTGCTTTTCCCATTGAATCTTTTCATCTTTCCCACAAGGTTCAGGGTCTGCATTTTCCACCATAGTGTTAAACTCATGTTCTTTTAACGTAAGCATCATCCAAAATTTCCATGCTACAAAATTTGAGGCACCCTCAAATCTATCTTCAAGTCTAGCTCCATTCACCATTTTGTCAAATATAATATTTTCCAAAAATATGGTAGTTAGATTGCTTTATTGAAAATCTGATCTGATCTTTTTCCTATACCTGCTCTAATACCATGTTGAAATTTAAGATCAGATTTGGTATATGTATATTTTAAAATTATCCTCTGATTTTATCCTCTCAAGTCTTTATTTTCTTGCAGTAATTATATATGTTGAATTACTGTTTACAATTAACACAAAAAATTCTTAGAAATATTGTCTTCC
The DNA here is from genome assembly GCA_018584345.1 of Thuja plicata. Classification (NCBI taxonomy): domain Eukaryota; kingdom Viridiplantae; phylum Streptophyta; class Pinopsida; order Cupressales; family Cupressaceae; genus Thuja; species Thuja plicata. The sequence continues at coordinate 411,586 of MU228426.1, read as the reverse complement.
TCTTAAACTTATACATGCAAAGGCTAGGATATTATATGGACTGTATCCGTATGGCAGAGAGTTTCCTTAATATAAACTTCACCGAAAGAATGATTAAACACTTGAAACTATGGATTGTATGTATGGCTGTGTATTATCATTCTCGGTCTACATAGATATAAATATGGTTGCCCGAATGCATGGAGTTATGTCCACGATGGAACATGACTCTACGTGGAGTCATGTTTCATCGTGGACATGACTCCACGTTTATATTAATCTTCTAAGGTTTATTAAACTAATCGACTATTAATCGATTCAGACTTTATGCAGTCGGTCAGCAATATTTAATATGTTTTAATAATAAGCAGTCGGTCAATTAATCTAAGCATTATTTAATATGTTTAATAATAAAGTGTGTGTGTGTGTGTGTGTGTGTATATTTCTTATCATATCTATAAGATACAATAAACATATTAATGATTAATAAAGTAAATATTTAATTTCTCAATAATTAAATATTTATATATATATGTAATCATATATATATATATATACACAATAATTAATTACATTATAAATTTGATAATCTATCTCATAGACTTTATCTGACTGAAGCTACAAAACATCAACAACATCCACCACTATTCCAACCTCGTCACTTCCTACACAAATTAAGAATTATTTGAACACCAGATTTTAAGAGAGATGCATTGAAGTGAACAAAAATATCGAAGCTGCTTCAATAGTCTATTTTATATATCCCTGTTTCTGAACATCTACATTTTCAAGGTTGGGGGGGGGGGGGGGGGGGCCCCANGGGTGTCCCCAAGGAACTATAGGCTGGAATATTCATCATAAAAGGAAAAAAACTGTCTTTGAATAAACAAGAAAGTCACCCATCAATCGCCAAAAATATGCACGCGATTAAGAAAACATCAATAAGCTTTCGGTTTTTTCACTGAAAACCCCGATTCCTTCAAAAAATCAATATAGTGATATGAATCAGAATGGTACCATCAGAATCAATGATAAATCATTATTTGTTGGTGATTTTTGATAATATGGAGAAATAATTAGGACTTCGTGTTGTTACCATTTTTTGAGTACAAAAACACTGCTTAGTGATTTTAAAGGCATTCCACGAATTAAAACTAAAGGTGCTCATTATAAATAGATTGACAGGGAGAAAGGGACCCATTATCAGTCACCATTGGGTTCCTTATGTGCTTCACAATAGATTTTGCATTTACACGAGATTAATATTATAGTATTGTTTTCCAATATTATTAGTCATGACATCCTGTAGAATGATGCAACACAGTTTATTTATAGTATTTTGTCAGAATGCTAATATACAAGAAAAGGCATTACAGTTAAACAAGTCTTTTTGGAATATGGGAAGCTTTATGTTTGGGCCATGTCTTGGAAGCAAAAACTAACCCCTGTGAAGTTACTGTTTATACAACACACAGATGCCGTGAGGTGCAAAAGATTCCTCCTCAGTTGTGGTGATTAACCACTTGCTTTGAAAGCATTGGGTTAGGTTTTACAAATAGAAGAAACAAGATTTACACTGCCTCACCAATATGCTAAGATTCTAATTTCTGTAAAATCGGAGGATTTCATCCCAGAAGTTTTATGCTTTTAGTTTGAATATAAGGTTGTTCAATGAAATAATTCAATTGGGAAGCTTGAATCCCTGTGTTCTTCGTAAAATAATATGACCATCAAAAAAATTATTGTCCTATATTTGGCATGTAACTTCAAATTTTTGTCCATGAAGCTTTCCCTTCTAGAGATGACAATTCTGATTTTTGTCAGGGATAATAAAAAAGTGAAAGAGACTGAGACTGTGGAAGAATTCCATGTAGCAAAAATGATTCCATTTCCTCATTAGTGTTAGAAATAAGCGACATCTGAACCAAAGAAGGGCAGGTCCTATAAGGGGCCAGTAGCTCAGTGGTAGAGTACTCCAGCAGCAAATGGAAGGTCCTAGGTTCGAATCCTGGCTGGTCAAGCAAGCTCAACATAAGTTCTCAAGTACTTCATAGAGAACTATTACTTCTGTTAAGCAACCTGAACAAATTCAGGTTGTTTTCATTGGAGGCTCTAGACTACAGAAAACCTACTTTTAGGGGAATTTTGAGAACAAAATTTCCCCATTAAATGTGTTGATAATGGAGATTATTGGAATGATGATTAATCCTTAGAGGGGATATCAGATGAGACTAAAAAAACAGTGTTACCCCGAGATTCCAGGACGGGGACGGCAGGGGACGGGTTTTTGGGATGGCAAATTCTTTTGCCAATTTTGGGGACGGCAAGGGACGTCTATATAAATAAGGAAATTTGCAGATATACATTACATTCATATGAAAATATGGACAAGGCATGCCATTTAAACATCATAGAACCTTAATATACAACATTTCAATGCCATTTAGTAAATAGTAACCGATTCAATACTCAATATGTATTAACTATAGTCTATTATGCATAGTACCGGGGTGGGGACGTCCCCCAGCCGTCCCCCCATCCCGGAAACATCCCCATTCCGGAAATGGGGGGTTTTAGGCCGGGGACGCGTCCCTGGGTAACACTGTAAAAAAACAAAGAAACGATCTGAATGTAACACTTGTAAACTTAAATGAAAATCTGATTATAGAAAGTAAAGAGTAAATAATAGTACAATTTTATAAGAGACATAGGCCATATTCCAACCCCTGCTGCTTCCATCTTGCCCCATGAAGATAAATTGTGTTAGTCGGATTCTGGAAAGTCAGAGACCTTCGAGGCCTCTAACAGTCAATCTACCAACAGCTCGGATTGTGTTATGCTTCAAGAGGTAAAAATTGTCGCTTTAGCTTGGAATGTGTTTGGAAATTTATTTGGAAAATGCCATTTTTTTCTCAACAAGACGTGATAAATGGAAGGGAAACTCTGCTATTTTGTTGTCCACAAAGTGGTCTTCGTGGGTTGTTGATTCAAGCTGCACACCTTAACACTATTGTGTGGGTTACTATTGATTGTTAAGAATCAAGATAATAAGTTTGGAAATGGAGGACCCCAGTAAATTTGTCATAATCTTTTTGGAAATGGAGGACCCCAATAAATTCGTCATAATCTTGCCTTGACACTTTCATTGAGTGAAGCATGGGATTGGGTTTTACAAAATCTTGAAAAGAAGTTTCATGAATGGCAAGGTGATTTGTTCTGTATACTTTATTCCTTAAACTTCTACTATGTTTCTTCCTAGTTATTTGGTAGTACTTAAGTTGAGAAGTGGCACAAACTCTCAGCAATTTCCTTTAATAGGATGGCAAAGAGAATTGAAAGAAGGCGTGATCTTTCTTAAAACTAATGTTGCCTCCCTAAACAATGTGGTGAAATGGGACTTAAAAGATTTGAAGTTTCAAGGTTTAACATTGACTCGAAAATGGATTATGAAGGCCTTCGAGAGCATTGAAAAATTAAACTAATTTTTAGAAATAATATAAACTTTCCAATACCCAAGAAGAAAAACAATTGGACGGGTCCTCATCCATGTGACTTAGGGTGGGGTCCCATGGAAGGGCTTAAGCTTCTATTTTCAAGGAAGAAGAGGTCCCATGAAGAAGAAAACAAATTACTACAGGAACATTTGGAATCTTCTCCCAGAAAATAGGAGCCTCTACAGTTCAGGGCTGCATATTTGAGCAGAAAAAAAATGGCGGGGCTAGAATTTGCTTCACCAGCTTAGGAAAAATATTTCTGAAAATTTAGATTCAGAAAAACAAGTTTGCCTATTTCTTCTCCATGCAAAAATTAAATACAAAAATATATCTTGAATACATTTTTCTTTATTTATAGGTATTAGAAGAAAATTCATACAACCCCAAGACCCCCAACTTCCTTAAATTTTGGAGCTTAAACTTTTAAGCTGGGGTGTATTAGAAATTCATGGGACCACCAGGTTTAAACTATTCCTAAAAGATCTCTGCAGCACCCAATGAAATTGTTTAGGAAGCCCCCTCCATGAGACCCCACCCTTAGGTTTCGGTAAATAGTAAATTCTTAATCAAGCTGATAGGATTAGCATCTTTCGGTAGCATTTGGAAGGCTTGGGAATCAGTGAAATAGCTCTCTGATCATAATGCTTATTCTAGAAAGGATAGCAAGTTTTTCAATTTTAGGTCCATCTGTTGGAATTTCTCTTGCAATAATAAGCCTTCTCTCTGACTAGAGGTTGTTCAGCAAAGTCTTGAATCTTCAAGGGTTAAACAATTTTGGTGACATCTTCACACTGGACACTTGGTAACCTGGAATGAGGTTAAAAGTTGGTTTTCTATTCCAAACCCCAAAAAAAATTATTCTATGGCTGTTAAAGTTGCCAGTGGTATTGATCTACTTGCAAATCTGGCTTCCAGTAGCAAAATTCAGGACAACATAAAATGGAAAGATGGATCCCTTCTTACTAAAGTTGCTATAAAAAAAGACACATTTGACGCTTTTAAACACCCAACACCTGATGGGCACTTTGAACTTTGAATAATAAATGTTGCCTTGGTCTTTCTTCCCAGGACTCGAATTTTGTTTAGAATCATATTTGGTCTTCTTGGATTTAACCCAAGAAAACTTGCTTTAAATAGCTGCTATTGTTATAAAAACTGGTTGTCTATGTTACCGGATTCCTCTATTTGGGCCCGGATCCTGATTCCGGTACGATCCGGATCCGGGTTGTGCCTAGATTCCGCCAGGGTTTTGCCGAATCCCCGAACCCGAATCCGAATCAGAACCAGGATCGGCTACTTAGCTGGTTGTTCGCTCTCGCCTTAAAATTGTTGGTTTTACTGGGTTGTATATTTTTTTGTAATGTGTGAGTTTTTTCTTCATTTATTTTTTGATGGGTCATATGCAAAGAATATTTGGAATATATTTTTTGGTATTAAGTTTGGGCAGAATACTAAGCAGAGTTCAACCTGGAAGAAATTTTGTTTGGGTATTGTTAGGGGTTTTAATTGAAAAATTAAGTTTTGGTTGATGTCATCAACTGAGATTTCATTTAATGATTCTTATAGAGAGCTAGAAATTACCAAAGTTGCCGATTCGAGTGCGGATGCGGGATGCAGGTGCACGGATGCGTGAATTTTTTTTTTGGGGGATGCAGATGCATTTGGATGCGTTTATATATATATATTTTATCATTGATCAATATAATACTTGACGACATATAATAAATATTATATACACTAATAATAATACAAAAGGATGAAGTTCGACTAGCTAAAAAATTCAACATTAAATTTGCCCTTTATACATTTATTTCTTTCAAAATAATACATAATAAATTGAAAAAATTAAAACAATATTAAGTAAATTTTGAAAAACTTTCAAATATTGTAATTTAAATATGTTTAGAAATTGAATTTAAGTATTGATATAATTAAAATATATCTTAAAATTGATATATTAAATAATAATGAATACAAAATAATAATTAAAAATCTAATTATAATATTTTATTTAAATTAAAATATTTTTAATATATTAAAGAAAGATAATATTAAAATTAATGTATTATACTTAAAAATCTAATTGAAATATTTTAAAATATTAAATTGTAACTTTAATAAAAAATAAAATTAAAAAACAAACTATTTAACAAGCAAAATATAAATATGTTAAATTTATAAAGTAAAAACAAAGCTTAAACTCTGATCGCAATGTGAAATCTCGGGCACTTCGGATTGCGTGGGTGGAAGAGCAGGCTTGAATCCAACATGTTTGAATCATCTGCATCTTCTTTGTGGATTCCTGCTGGAAGCTCATCCCAGGCATCCCCACGCATCAGGATGCCTGGGATGAGCTTCTGGCAGGCACCCACCTCTGGATCCGCATCCGCAGGCATCCGCTCCAGCACCAGGCCTTTACCAGCCCGCATCGGTATCTTAGGAAATAACAATAATTTTAGGACAAAAGGAGGTACCGTACTGGCTCATGAACTTAAGTCACCTTCAGTCTCGTTGTTGTGCAGGTAACAATCATTGCGGATGTCCCTAAAGACAAAGTCCCCTAGCTAATGAGCTGGAGAGTTATTATTCCTCATAAGTCTGACATAATAAATGCTGAATGGCGATCAGATATTGAAAAGAATGGTGGACGGCCTGAATATTCCACTGAAAATGATGAAAACCCTCTACTGTACTAACAAACCACAGTTATGTTGACAGTGCTTTTGATAATACAGTAAGAGTACTTAAAATGCCAACAATGTTGATCAGGAGAAGCAAATTGTTGATTTAGCTCCTAATCTTCATGATGGGGCAAATGTAGATGAAAATGTGGAGAGAGATTCAGTACTCATGATAATCAGTGATGTTGATCCTTGGCACAGTTTAACATAAAAACATCTTAGCTCATCTGTTATTTGATAGACTGAGCAATGCTCTATGTATACCTATCTAAAATGTTAAAATCTTGACACTGTAGTAGCGCTTGTTCAACCCAAGGATGTATAATTAATCCTAAACGAGTTTTGTTTTTTGGTCAGGAAGTCAAACAAGTGGTTTCATATTTTGTTTTTGGCTTGTTGAGTTCATATTGTAACCTGTTTTGTTCTCTATTATGCAATATAGAAAAATCATAGAATTAATCAATGACCCTATCCAGCACTTTGCCCATAAAGGTCTTGAAGATCTTGATAATTCAAAATTTACATAAGACTCAATAATGCTTAAATACTTGGATCTCAGAATACCCCAACTAAGTACCTCTTCGTTCTCCAGATATTCAAGTGCCATTCATGACTTCATCTTTACAATTATATGTTATTGGGTTCTCTGAAATGAGCTCTTGCATTGCAAAAATATGTTGAAAATGTTTTTTACAATGCTGAAAAACATATCGATTTCACAAGGTGGAGAGATTCCTTTAGGGATTGGAATGTTTGAATATATCTATGTCATGTCCCCTTCTTGAAATAGGATTAAATAATAAACAATTATAATTAAATTAAAAATATAAAAATGATTAACAATAATAATTATATTAAAAATATAAAAGAATATAATTAAAACATAATTAAATATCAGTTAAGTTAAACAAATGTTCAAAAGGCATAAATGTAAAAGTTGTGTCTCCCTAAAATGAGAGGTACAAAAGGGAGAGAAGAGAACTTCATTTGAAGGGGAGAGGGAAGGAGGAAGAAGAGTGAATCATAAGAATTAACAAAGGATTAAGGGGAGAAGAAAGGAAAGGGAAGAAAACAAGGAAGTGACTTTCAAAAGGTGAACTGTTGTGACTCTTTCGAGGGGTGGTAATTGTGAAAGGGTGTGACCATTCCAATGGGCAGACATGATAAAGAGGTATGACCCTTCCTCACAAAAGATATAAAGGAAGAAGGTTTCATTTGAGAAGGGCATCCAACGGAGACCAAGTTGAGATATAATATATTATTCTCAAAGGCAACATTGGAAAGTGATGACTCAATTCTTATGAAAGGTGGTGAACCTTTACCACTAATGTGTAAAGGAGAAATCATTAAAAGCACTCAAGGATCACTTATATATCATCACTCACCAATACATCAAACCAACACTCAATCATCACTCATCGCCCTATGAATTCCACATTTATTCAATCATGATTCACTAATATATCAAATCATTGTATCAAAGGAAATCATTTAATCATCCATCAAACATCAATTGGGAATCAGGCAAACAAATCAGAAATCAACTCTTCCATCAATTCAATCAGTCTTTGTTAATCATACAATCATCAAACCAATCAGATCTGCCATGCCCCGTGACAGCAAAACCATGCTATGAAATTGTCTTACAGATGTAAGACTTCACAATTTCAATAATTGTGCTTCTTGCCCCAATTGCATCATACAGAAGATTGTATTACATGTATGATTGGATCATTCCCAAGTCGGTTGGCAAAAAGAAAATAACTTGTTAAAGGAGTAAACAAATTAAACCACGTCAGGAAAAGGTGCAGAACCACCAAACAAATATCAACTCAATTTAAATATAGGCTAAGTATTGTATAAAACAATTTGCTAATATATGTTTGAAAGATTGATATCCTTTATATGCTGCGGTGAATAACAAAAAGGTGGCGATTACATAAGATAAAGATAGTAATTAAAGATATTAAAATATTGTAATGTTTCTTTAATGGTCATCTTAGCTGCTTTAGGAAGTTTCTTTTTCTTTCTTCAATTCACGACTATTTCATTTAGAAACATCGTCTTTGTAAATCTATTTAAAGAGCCTTCATCTCCTTTGTTTAATACATCGATTTACCATAACATGGTATCAGAACGGGTCAATGGGGTACTTTAAGATTTTCATATCTTTTACCAAGATTTTTTATGAAAATTTGTGTTTTTGAAACCTAGGGTTTTTGGGTAATTTTTCCTCTGTAATTCATGTTTTTCTTTCTAAAATTCACGTGACGCTTTCTATGCATTCGTGATGTTTCTAGTTTGTAGTGCAAAATCGAGGGTTTATGTGATTCGTAGATTCGAGGGCATTTTGTGTTGGTGGGTTTTTCGTGCTTGTGAATATTGTCGATTTCATGGGTGTTTGCGTGTTCGTGTGTCTGTGTTCGTACGCAAAATCCCTACAAACCTGTGTTTTCGTTTTTATGCTTCTTGATGCAACTTTGTTCTTACCTGAGCATTGTTTCTAGGGCTTATGGCACTGCTTTTTGAAGATCATGTTGATTCTAAGTTGTTTTGATCGTGCATCGCATTCTTCTTGAGGAGCTGTGTATTTCAAAGCGTCTGTGTTTTTTATCAAGCATGTCTGTGTTTTTCGTGCTTGTGAATATTGTCGAATTCATGCGTGTTCGTGTGTCTGTGTTCGTGCGCAAAATCCCTACAAACCGGTATTTTTGTTTTTGTGCTTCTTGATGCAACTTTGTTCTTACCTGAGCATCGTTTCTAGGGCTTATGACACCGCTTTTTGAAGATCGTGTCGATTCTAAGTTGTTTTGATCGTGCATCGCATTCTTCCTGTGCAGCAGTGTTTTTCAAAGCGTCTATGTTTTTTATCAAGCGTCTATGTTTTCTTCTACGAACTCTACATTTCAGGAGGGCTTTATGCGTCTTTCTCCTACACCTGAGACGTGTGTGTTTAATAGTCCCATGGCCTCGACTTCCATGGTCATGTTTTTTTTTCCTAAGTTAGCCTTTTGAGAATCCACGCGACCCTTTGCTTGAGCGGTGTAATGTCCCGTCAATGGTTCTCTAGGATTTCGGAACTCATTTCTCAATTTTAATTATGAAAGACTTCTTTCTAGTCAATGACTTCACTTATAGCGTAATGTCCTTGTAAATATTCCCTAATGATAGTTGAGATAACTTATGCTTTACCATTGATTATCTTTAGAAGGCCCAATCCACACCACTTTTTACTTCGATAATCTTATAAGCCTATTGCCTTTCTATCTAAGAACTCCATGGTGCTCCTTTCTCAGACCAGTGAGTCAGTGATTAACTCATCTTGATGAGTCATCGATGAGTAATCACTCTCTTTGGACTTCTTTCCTTAATAGTATGGAACTGCTGATAAATAATGAATCTTCTATGTATTGTTTTGCTCTCAATGATGGTCTGCTGCCGCTTTTATAGTTGAGTTGTTTATTAGTGGTTGTTCAATGTATTATGTTTTTATAACTGTTGTTTGTGTTTCCTATTAATTGGCTAAGTAGATATGTTGGGATTTATTCATGCTTGTTGACTGTGCATTCTCTTCCTACTTTGACTAATCTAAGACGGTATGGGTATTTAAATCTTTTATGTTTAGTTAAGTTTCTAAACATATTTTGTATTTATATGTTTGTTATTGGATCTTTAACATTATTATATCAATAAATGATATATTATTAATATTATATGTTGTTGAATATTAATATATTAAATTATAATATATCAATAACATATTATTAATTTTTACTATATAATATATTATTAATTATTATTATATAATAATATTATATTATTATTTTTTTGTTGATTGTTACTATATCAATTATATTATTACTATTTTATCATTTATAGTTAAATTCTTATTTGAGAAAAGGGAATATTACAGAATATAATTAAAATATAATTATATAATTATATTTAATAATAGATTATATTTTCTATTATTATATTATTGTATTCATATAATATAATATTATATATATTGATTATATTCTTTCGTTATATAATGGATTGTAGTATTATTTATTTATTTATTTTTATTATTTCTTATCAAATTTTATTCTAGAAAGGGGATATTACAAGTTGTCTACGATTCATGGTCATTTTGTGATTTGGCATCAAGGGTTTTCTAATTTTTTGTCAAGGTTTTTCTAATTTGACCATAAAAAAATTAGTGTTGGTATTTCTAATTTTTCTCCATAAAAAAATAGTGGTGGTTTTTTATAATTTTTCCCCAAAAAATTATTCTGGATTTTTATAAATTTTCTCAAAAAATTCTGAGAGGTTTGATACAAGTGTGGTTGTCGTTGCCTCAAAAGATCAACCTGTCAATGTTCGATACAACCACTAGACTTATAGAATCCACAAGGAGGCGGTTCTTCCCTTGTCACGAATCCCGAGGGGAGCGCTGACCATTTTGCCAACAATCTCCCCCTCAGCGTTACCCGAGGGGATTCAAACCTATGACCAAGCTCTGATGCCACTTGTTACAAGTCTGGTTGTCGTTGCACCAAAAGATCGACCTATCAATGTTCGATACAACCACTAGACTTATAGAATCTACATGAGGCAGTTAGTCTGTTGTCACGAATCCCGAGGGGAGAGATGACCATTTTGCCAACAAGGTTTTATAATTTTTCTCCTTAAAAAAATTTGAGTGGGTTTTATAATTTTTTCCTCAAAAAATTGATGTTTCATAGGTGATCTCAACATCACATCAAGGGTTTGGCGATTTTCTCCACAAAAATCATGCTTCTTGCAATTAGTTTTTGGGTGTAGTACTCATCTGCAAGGTGGTTGTTTTTCAGAAGTAGTGGAAGGTTTGACGATTTTCTCCTCAAAATTGTTGTTTCAATTTAGTAAGTTGTTCGTATCTCTAGCTACAGGGAAGGACAGTTTTGTTTCCCAACATCGGGTTGGATGGATTTTGGTTATCTTGCCCATTTCCAGAAGTTCTACAGATTCAGGGAGGGTCTCAATAGCAGGCTCATTTTGCAGAACATTCTGAAGAGAAGGGAAAAGCTTTCTCTATGCATTTGTGACCAAAAGGGAGTTGTCTTCTATGCATTCATGACCACAAGGCCTTCTATAGGGTAGTTTGAATAACGACCATTAAGGGAGGGTATTAAAATATTGTAACGTTTCTTTAACAGTCATCTTAGTTGCTTTAGGAGGTTTCCTTTTCTATCTTCAGTTCATGACTTTCATTTAGAAACATCGTCTTTCTAAATCTATTTAAGGAGCCTTCGTCTCCTTTGTTTAATACATTGATTTACCATAACATAATAAGGTTGTGGGATCCTCTAAGAGACATATATTCCAGAGGGTGTGTTCTGAAAAGTCAACAATTAGTTTAAGATTGTGATATGAAAAGACCTTACTTGTTCCATTTAAAAGATGCGACTATTCAAGAGATGACAAGATATAAAAGAAAATGAGTAGACCAAAGAAGAGGAATATGGTAATAAGAAAAACATATAGCAATTCATTTATATAACCTGTAATTTCCGGTATGAGTATCTCGATACATATACAAGGCATAGTGAATCTATTTATGATTGTTCAATAATGAATTATTTGTATACAGTTTAATACTTATATATGACTGCTCTCTATTGAATTATGTATACAATTCAGGAATATGATATTCGTATGTGATTTTGTGTGTGTATGTACACCCACACACATATATTTGCATACCTATGATTCAATATGCATTTCAATGCTAACTCCGAAATATTTAGATATAGGATTTATTGTGTGAAATACCATGTGTGCTTTTTGACTGTTGTAACTAGCCATGGTAGGGGAAATGAGAGATCATAGGTGGTAAATAGTGATGAGGTCACCTTCTAAGCACACCACCTCATGGTATATGACTAGAGAGTCCCATGTGTTGAACAGGTCGAATAACTGAGAGGGGATGAATCAGTTATTCAAACGCATTTTATAAAACATTTACTTTGTCAGTAAACAATTAAATAATAGCAATAACTTATGATCTATTGGTTAAGTGCACATTAAACATTCAGTTTAGATGTAAACATGAAAGAACAGAAACACCGACACAGAGAACACCAAGATTTACATGGAAACCCAAACTGGAAAAAACCACGAAGAAGCTAATTCTCATGAAATAAACACCTGTTAGGGTGACACCGTTTAAGGTGATTTTTACAAAGGCTCACTGTCAGTTAGGCTAACTAACCTTACAAATGAATATGGCTAACTGACAATACAAATATCACTAACAAAAGATGAACTGATAGAATTGCATCTTGCTATGCATGAAACAATTCAACAATTAAGCTCTGTTACTGTTACCACCAGTAGATCTGAATGAACTCTTCTCTGTATGTAACTGTTTGATCCACTACTATCGATACGTAAGCCTCTACTTGATGCTGCTTCACAAAAACTCTGCTCACATACACTACTGCTATAGATTCGCACTATACTTCACGCATACACATCCATACACTCAGATACAAAAGATCTCCTTTATTTATATAGGTATCGGATCATACATATGTTGGCTCGCACCAAACATGTGTGATGGTCCCAAATACTAAAGATATTACAATTATACTAAATGCACTACCCTAGGTCCTAAATCTAGGACACTTAAGGAAACATTACAACATGCTACACCAAGACCAAATATAGGTCACACATAAGATGTTTATACTGCACGTTACATTTACCGATATTGTAGGAACGCCACAACCAAGACCATGTCTTGATTACCAAAACATCTAACCAACCAATAAGTGAAACAGGATAGAACGGGTCCAGATAAAGATACCAAAATCAATCTGATGAACAACACCATTGTCCAGCTGACAGAAACAACTGGAAGAACATAGCAATCACTAGAAACCGACACGCAACTCCATACAAAAAATGATCACCAAGAAAACATACAAGTGTATCGAAGCATGTAAGCCATGAGTATAACCAAGTACACCTGCCATACCTCATCAAAACTATCCATAACCGAAACCTCTGTTATATAACCGACAGACATCCGATGCATATCCAAAATTGTCAACAACCAACCAATACCACCAGAGTGTTGGTATGAAGGTTTTGACATCAATGTCAGCAACAACTCAATTAGTCTACACCATGGGCCAAAGGGGGATAAAGGGGACTACCTTTGGGCTTAGGAAGGATGGACTATCTAGGCACTCTGCTGTGAATGTCCCTCGTGACCTCTATCATGGTCAACAAATGCATAAGGATGTCCAATCATTGGAAGTAAGATAGAAGTGGCAAGATTGAGGAAAACAGTGCCAGGGCACCAAACTAGGTACTCCACCTCATATGGATGGCACGGACCATATGAGGCCTAGAGGGATGGTATATCCGCTCTTGGGCCTAAGGTAGGGGGTCAATAAGACACCTTATCAAGTCACCCTACCTTACCACTTCTATGGTTGAGACATCTTAAAATTGATTCAAGAAATCTATTGATTTTATCTACATTTCCAATATATGCTTATTTCTAACTTAAGAGGTCTAATTATGAATTATAACTATAAATGATTCCTAACTTGTTTGCAGGGTCTCAATCAAAGTGAAAAGGTATGTCTAAACCCTACTTGCTCCAATAAAAAAAAATGTAACCTAGGGCAAAAAATTGGGTACTCATAAATTGGGGACATTACAATTTCTGTTGAGTCTAACTCCAAAACCAGAGTCCTTGTCTTCGTACAGTTCAATATACAAATGTAATCATTACAAGAGGCTTTAATTTTTCACATTTGTGTTAAGTAGTGCACATAGGAAAACTTTCCATTCCCACTCGTTTCACAGCATTAGATATACAAATGTAATCATTACAAGAGGCTTTAATTTTTCACATTTGTGCTAAGTAGTGCACATAAGAAAACTTTCCATTCCCACTCGTTTCACAGTATTAGAAATCTCATAATCCGTTGTAAGCACTGCTACAACAAGCTGAAATAAACATCATCAAATAAGTCCACAGGAATTAGAAAAGTGCATATTAAGTAAAACAAGATTTAGTCCATTAGACACATCTTACAAGTATTATTTCTCAGCTTAAAAAATATAAAGCTTATCCCTGAAACAAGACATGACTTTCATTTCATTTGGACAGCAAAATTCAAACAAGAAACAGGAGGTTTGATTTTAGTGGTATTAAAACGGCTCTTCCATACACCCTAAAAAATGTACTTGGATTATATACATAATGGTAGTTGTATCAACACCCCTCCGAAAGGTTCCTGGATTCTGAGGCCCATATGCACAAACAGTTGTGAAAATAACTCAACAGAAAAAACATAGAAAATTAGAAAAATCAAACAATAATAATTGTTAATGATATGTTTGAGATATCACTGTTTTAGACCACATTTTTGTGGTCCACCACCAAGACAACCTGGCTCCTTCTGTATTAACCAGACTTTACACACACAGAGGATTTACAATATTAATTAATAATTAATACTAAATAACAATATTAAATCTTTATCAACAAAAAAATAAATAACTATCAACTCATATCAATTAATCATTTGCATAAATTATAAACATAATTAAAATGAGTTAATAATTTTTTAATAAATTCTGGACACTTTATTAATATTGTTATTTAGTCTATTAATATTGTTAGCTGTCTCTCCCTTTTGTTGTAAGTCAGGTTTTCTGGTATAAGGAACCCTAAATTGCAATCCTATCATTTAGACCAGAAAGTGTAGTCCAATATGTTAATCTCTTAAACTTGTTTGCATTTTCCCTGAAGAAATGTCATATTTTTGCATTTTCCCTGAAGAAATGTCATATTTAATACTACAGAGCATAGAAACTTGAAATCCCTCCTAATAATAATCATGTTCATGAATCATGTGTACAGGGACAACGTAGAAGGCACAGTGCTCAACTGCCCAGGATCTAACTTCTGGTTTCTTTTTGGCATCTACCAATTCTAATAGTAATTGTAATTGGAGAACAATGATGCGTGTAGAAGAAGTCAATACTCCAGATTTGCACATCTCTAACTACTTTGCACTAGAAAACCAACCAATGTGAAAAGATCACCATTATGTCTAATGACATGTACAACTTTTGATGGCTGAATGGGATAAACAGTAATAAACTCAAACCTTCTCCTGCACTAAATATTTGGATCTGAAAAGCGGTCAACATCCCCTTACATTGACAAATGGATGCATGCAAAAAACCATGTAAACAGCTACATAGATGTAATAACTTAACAGTTGACTTGATTTTGATGCCAAGAGCTTGTTAAATTATATTATAAGGTTTGTTTTTGTGTCCAATTTTGATGAAGAAAAATTTCTGGACATATTCATCATGTTGGCTATCAAAAATGTTTATCCACAAATCTTAATGACTCACATCAAAACCCAAGGGTAGACAATGTGCCAATAAAGGTGGAGGCTTCTACTCAAACAGCAGCGTGAATAAGCCAATTCTAGTGAGTGAGTATACCCACCTACAGCTTTATTCTAGTGAGTATACCACCTACAGCTTTGGCCTCAATTAGACCGAGGAGGGTGTTCCTAAAGGTATCCTGAATCGAGCAAATCAATCACAATGATGAAACAATATTAAAACATTCAGCAACTATACCTAGTAAGTAATAGGCCCCAGAACTTGTAACTAAGCCTATAACACATTAGTTGCTTGTAAGACCTCTTTTCAAACTGATAATGGCATTCATATACATATATCTAAAAATAGCAGTAACATGTGTGCTCTTATGTGCATCTTCCCCTAACCATATACATGTAATAGAATGAAGACTTGCTCACCGAGTCAGAAGTTCTCTGACAGTTCAAAAAATCTTAGCTCAATGAAATATGACAGCAGTGATATCAATGGAATATGTGAACAAATTGGATCCTAACCCAAAACTGAAAGTAATAAGTCAAGGTTCGAGACTGGGAAATTACATGTTGAGGTCAAGGGGGGGGAGACAGAAACTCAAAAGCCTAGGCCCTAAAGTGAAGGCAGCGGGAACTGGAGTAAACATATGTGCGGTATACTAGGGTCATAGAAAACAAAATACCAAGGAGATAACCAATGAAAATGTTGAAAAATCTAAAAAAATGCTAGAATAGGACAAGGACAAGATGAAGTTTCGGGGTGCAGGGGCAAGGATGAAGTGTAGGGTCACAAGGAAAGGAATGAAAGAATACTACTAGGCAAATGCTTGAAACCCCAACAAGTGAGAAAAGACATGGTGGAGATCGAGAAAAGGGATTCCTTCCAAATGGGCACTAAAGTAAAGAAAATCCCAAACCTTCAACAGTGAACACAAGGTAGGGTTTCAAGGAATGGTGAAATAGAGAAAATGTAGAAAGGGGAGGTAAAACCTAAAAACCCAACAGAGACCAAAAATAGATTTAAAAAACCTCCATGCTTTAAAAATATATATTTACAAGTTGGCCATATGTCCAACATTGACTTGGTGGTCAGCACCTCCTTGGAGATTTGTGACATGGCTTAAACGCCTCTTGTGGGTCAGGTTAAATCTGGGATTTGTATCTAGCATTGACAGTTAGAGCTTTTGGTGCAACGGCAAATGATTCCAACAATTGGTATCAGAGCCTTGGGTCATGGGTTCGAGTCTCCCTTCAGTGGGTGCTTAAGGCTCAGTCAGTGTTGAGGGGGAGATTATTGACTTGGTGGTCAACACCTCCTTGGGGATTCGTGACATGGCTTAACCGCCTCCCACGGATCACGTTAAATCTGGCATTTGTATCAGGCATTGACAGTTCGAGCTTTTGGTGCAATGGCAAATGATTCCAACAATTGGTATCAGAGCCTTGGGTCACGGGTTCGAGTCTCCCTTCAGTGGGTGTTGAGGGGGAAATTGTTGACTTGGTGGTCAGCACCTCCTTGGAGATTCGTGACATCGCTTAACCGCCTCATGTGGGTCGGGTTAAATCTGGCATTTGTATCGGGCATTGATAGTTCGAGCTTTTGGTGCAACGACAAATGATTCCAACAACCAAAACATGAGGTGTGATGCAAAGCACAACACTTGAGCACAAGTTTGACTAAGGCGACCCATTCAAAAAAACCTATGATTGGATATTATAGAAAGGAAACTGTTAGAAGCCATAATGAATGAGTGTAAAAGTGAATCTGCAACTTGACTACAGATCCCTCCAAAAGATTTAATCAAAAAGACGACTTCAGGAGAGGGATCTTTTGGGGCAGTGTACGAGGGTTCATGGCTAGGGCATAAGGTTGTTGTAAAAGACATTGATATCGATGCTCGTGACATGTTTGATACAGAGATTGCAGTTATGGCCAAGCTACAGAGCCCTTTCATTCTCCACTTGATAGGCACATGTATTGAGGGAAGCCATTGCTCTATTGTAATGAAAACGGTCAAGATATTGGCCAAGGCAACACAAGACTAAAAAGATATTCCAATTTTTGAAGTAATCTCCTCTTTAGAAGGAACCGACTACTTATTCCTCCTTGCTTTCCTCCTTTGTCACCTACAAGCCCATTACATGCTATCACTGGATCAAGATTGTCACTATAGCATGCCCTACCAATGCTCAAATGTCCCCAATGCTCAAATGTCCTTGGGGAGTGTTGAACCTTGGTCTCCAACAAGAGAACAAAGTGGTCCTACCAACTTGCTACAACCCCTTTGACCATCAACAAAAGACTATCATTGATGATGTCACAACTCAAAATCAACAAAAGCTTTCCCTAGCCAAAATTTTGACAAACTCAAGGCTCACAAAGAACTTAACATAATAAAA
Source organism: Thuja plicata (assembly GCA_018584345.1). Classification (NCBI taxonomy): domain Eukaryota; kingdom Viridiplantae; phylum Streptophyta; class Pinopsida; order Cupressales; family Cupressaceae; genus Thuja; species Thuja plicata. The sequence goes on along the minus strand of MU228426.1, from coordinate 393,628 downwards.
ATACATAATTCAAAAAATAAAGTTAAATAATATGCAAACTAGAATTAAAAAATGAATTTCATTCTTGTGTAGCTAGGAAAATTGTTAAAAACCATTTCAATGGAAAAAATAATTGAAACAAAAATTAAAAAGCGAGAAAATCTTTCTCCTAGCAAGATATAGAGTAAGAAGCTTGCCTATGATACTTTTAAAATCTCAATGGTAAGTTATTCGTTAAGCAATTTACCTAATGATTTTGACCTATGAGTTCTCTTGAATTGGCAAATTATTCATTATGTTTTAAATTATGGTTGATGACCTCTAAGTTGGGAACTTTTAAGAACATTATTGGATTGCACATAGTTACAAAATAAAGCTAAACAAAGAATGGTATAATGTTGGCTCTAAAATGAAGTTACATGTTATCCATGTATAATGCAACAAAAACTAATGCTCATAATCCAATTGAAAAGTGAGCTGTTTGATAGAAACCTCTTAGTTTGACCAATAATCAAACATAATCACAGAAAGCATGTCCAGAGTTCAAACTTCCATGTATAATGGCCCTTATATAATTAGACAAAGGGGCTCACTAACGTCCTCATGAAACATACAATCAATGAACCAGGCAGCCAACTTCACGATCTACCCCCTAAGAATAAGAAGATGTCTTCTTTAAATGAAGGAAAAATGGAATGCACAAAATCCATGAACCACATACCCAACTTCTGGATCTATATTTAAATTAAGAGGAAGACAATATTTTCCTTATCTGCAAAAGTAATAGGGCAAGCAAAATAAACCTGATGCCTGCCAGGTCGTGATCTAATAGTGTGATGGGACACCTTTTGCAACAGTGAACCTAGTTCATGACCTTGAGAGGATGTCCCTATTATATGTAGTGGAGGAGTGGAGCTTTCAATGGGTTCAGAATCAGCCATGAAAAGTTATATGACTTCTCAGCTAAATGTGAAATAGGGCAACCAACACCCAAATAACTAACTTGTATATTCTGTTTTATTTAAAGTCCACTCCAGTAATGTGATTACTTCCTTATGTTAATTTGAAACATGTTGCGAATTTTGCTCCCTAAGCATTTTTTTTCATAATCAACGAGTGGACATAAAATACCTTGATCTGAATTAAAAGACATAAATGAATGCTGTCAAGAACACAAATGTCTGTCTACAAAGGACTTGAGATTGTAAAAATCTTCTTGAAACAGAAAATAAAGGATAGAAAACGTACGAAATATGATGCTAGCTGTGCTTTACTCGTTATTTTGGCCAGGAAGGTAATTAGGACTGCACAAGATATAAGTAACTATACAAGTGTACAAACCTGGTCAAAACCAGTTAATGGAACTCAAAAGTGCAAAACGTTACAATATAAATGAGTGCTGAAAGGAACTCTAAGAATCAGAAGTACAGAATCTAAACAAACACCAGGAGGCAAAAGCCATATCAGACAAAACCATAGCATGGTGCCACAATGCATAAAGATTAAAATAAACACAAGTACAAAAACTGATTTTTCCAACTTTTTTTGTTTCAAATTTGGAATTCTTTAGAGTCTTACCTTGCTGTAGCGCCTCTTCAGCAGTCTTAAGTTGTGTCATTGCTTGAACCAAACAAACTGATTCCCCAGGTTGAAGATGTGTACCATTTCCATGTGTTTGCAAGTCTGGTTTCTTTTCCATCTCTTTTGCACCAGCAGTAAATGCATATGCAAAACTCTCTTCACTGTGTGCAACTGCATCACACGTCAGTACTGGATTTTCCCTAATATCTTCGCCTTCTGTACATCCACCGTCACTGCCATTTAATGTCACAGACTCTAAAATCTGATCTTCCTCACTGTCTTGTCTCTCAAACGAGCTATTTTCAGGTTCAAAGTTTTCACACCAAAGTTTAAATTCTTCTGTAGTCCATTTCCCATTGCCAAGGTTTGTGTTACTGCCACTCTTAGCCATGACTGCCTTGCTATGGCGTGAAGCTCTAACTACTGAGGTTCCTAAATTATTTACTCTACTACAGGAACTCTCACCGAGATCATCTAGACTCTCGTGTTTGTTGCTGCCCACTAAATTTTTGCCACTCTTAGTCATCACTGCATTTATATGACCTGAGGTACTATCTGCTAAGATTCCAATATCATTTGCCGTGCTGCAAGAACTTTCCCCAAGGTCATCCAAGTTCTGATTGTCACCATCCCAGATATAGGTGGCAGGAAAATTTTCAATATGGTTTTTGCAAATATCTTCACATTTGTGTATAATTCTCCCTGTACTGATGCTACTGTCATCGTGTTCGTGAACGGAATCTTCAGAATTGAGATTACTCTCAAATTTTTCTGCCCTCGCCTTTTTTGTTGGTCCTGCAGGTCTCTTCATATCCCCAGACCCAAATGCCCTCCCGCCAATGGGGGGCTCAATTCCATCCCCATAAAGTGGTGGATAGTTCATTTCTTCCCTATTATCAAACAATCCAAAGTCAATATCATTCAGAAGCTCTTCTGTTGTTAAGTTTTCAGCCATACCTTTTGGAAAGCTGGTAGAGCTCTGGTCTTCGCTACAGCCAATGGGAAATACATTTAAGATAGCATAACACGACCCTGAATCCGAATCTCGGTCCAGATGAGTGAATCCCGCAATAGATGATGATGCGGCAATATTATTGCCAACGGAAGACTCAGACTCGATTGTCTCATTTTTCTGCTTGCTTCCACTAGACGCTCCCTTGGATGTATCTAATTGTCCTGCATGAGGATTAACTCTCTTATGAAGCATCCTCTGTGGCTCCTGAACATGTCCAGCATCCTTACTAGTCTCTCGCCGCCTCCTCTTCCATTTCTTCAGCCCTTTCCCCTTAGTCTTTTCAACCTGATCTGGACAAACCTTATTTGTTATTATGCTTTCCTCCTTCAATTTAGCCATTTCCTCCACTTTCTCACACTTCTCCCCCACCTCCACATTATTTTCCTCATTGCCAGATCCAGAATTCCCATCCCCCAAGTCCATCATCCCAAAATCAACCACCAGACCGAAGCACCCTTACCCTGCAAAGCTACAGTAGCATTAACTCAATAGCAATTTATGGCTCAAATCCAACCTGCATTGAATTCTGCGCCAGCCACTCAAAAGTCACAGCTCACCCAAAAAATCTCTACTGAACCGGCCAATCAATAAATGCAACCCATGGAGCGAATCCTACAGCCCAAATCATGAATCTTTATTTGGTCTGATATCAATTCACTAGGGAAATCCATCACCCCACCTCTTCTCTCTATTAAAGATTCCAAACATTCATCTAGCAAATAAAAAGCCTGTATATGCTCTGACAACTACTAATTCAAGGATCATCTTCAACATTCCACTCAAAAACTCCTCCGCCGTATGCCATTCACTCGGTAAAAATTTGACGAAACCAACCCAAGCGTCTATCTGAAAAAATCTTTACTAGGTCTTCCAATCACCTGGCAGCAATCCTGCGGCATATTGTAACGAATCTGTAAGCCTCTGTAACTTAAATGCTCCGTAAAATTAAACGCATTCCCATTTAAACTTACTTACTAGCTTAATGCAATGATAACCCAATAGACAAAATCTTAAATCAAAACAATTGGAAAAAAACATGTATTTTTTAAACCAGACACATTTTTACAAGTAAAAGCACCTGAATATATATGAGCGAGCAATTTTGGTAACCCACCTGAACACCTGTCTTAAGTCTACTAATCACTCAATATATCAGATCCCGTTGTTTATCCAACAACCCAACTCCTAAATTTCAATCAGGTATAGAACTTCCCAATCAGGTTTTTACAAGCCCAATTTTCACTGTAACGGCCGAAAAATTCTAGCTTTCAAGGACAAGGGCTCTTGGACAGCTGTTGCAAAGCTTCAGCAAGCAATTCAGACCTGGACCATCAAACCCACAACTACTAAATACGAAACCCTCCATTGGGTCCTCAGATCATGGATCCCCGAGAACACCCACTGTCGAAACCCCCACTGTGTCCTCAAATCCACGGCACCCACAAGTAAAATTCCCCGCAGAAGTCAAGAATCCTAAGAAGCGGAAAAAGGTAAAGAATATCTGACAATCGGCAGCTAGGCTACACCGTAGAGACTTCAGGCATGTGTATACTAAATAAATTGTTCTCATCAAATGGTTTGGCAAACAACAAAGCACTGACCCAAACAAGATTTTCTTACCTGTCAATGTTGGGTGAAGCTTACCCACGTGTCCTTCCGCCCACAGTACACTCAAAACCACCATCCTTGATAAAAGAAAGCCTCTTAGAAATTCGAGGAATATCTATATACCGAGCTCCATTTCAGCCTTTGATTAAAAACAAAATTATTTTAAAAAAAAAGCTCTTAGGTGAGTGGCCCTAAAAGATGAGGTTATAAATTGGGCACTTCAGTTTTAGCCTACTCATCGGAATTAAAAAAGCTTATTAAGCCTAATTTTGCGCAATGTAAGAATCCATCTATCTATCCATGAGAAAATCAAGACAACGGTGAAATTTTAAGATAAATTGAAGAGTACCTATTTCTAAACCCTACCTGGAGAATTGTGAGGAAGCTCTTTATAAGGAGGAAGAATTTACAAAGTAAAGCAAGAGCCCTGCTTTGGAATAAATCAGTGAAGGGAAAAACTAAAATAAACGAGAATTATTTGAAGTAAAGTGAAAAACACAAAGGGAAAAGAAAACCCAAATTAATGGAAAGAATGAAAAAAGTAGGTGGCCCTTGGCTTCTTGCTCAGAGGGACCCGCAAGTGAATTTTTGTTACAGAGTTTACCAACTACCGTATCACTTTCATTTGTTGTCCAATTTTGTCTTTGCCATCCTTGGATGTTGCGGGACCCAACCAAGTGTGATACTGGTTGTGGGTTTGATGTTAGAATATATGCCCTATTCTTCCGTATTGTAAGTATACATGGCGCCTCAAGAAAATGCCACATTATCAGCATTTCAGAACTTAAATTTGTTCAGGATAATGCATAGTAAATTTGTTAAGCTTAGAAAGAGCTATCCTGGTCGCCATCATCGAGGTGGATAGAATTCGGTGTGTCCCAAATAATTCAGTACTAGGGGTCTTTTGCAGGAGATAGAGAAGCATAAAACAAAATTGATGAGGTAATGGTTCGGAGAGCTACTTTTCTCGTATTGTGTACCCAGTGGCGGCCTTACTGTGAAGCGTTCACACTGACGGGAGGAGCTCGCATACGACGTACAAGGTACAACTCATTCCACCCAGTTTGGATGTACAGCCTAACAGGAAATTCTACAGTGTTTTTTAAAGCTATTTTTTGAGTCTCTTGATGGATGACAGTGTGACTGGAAAAATATTGATATTTTGTAAAAGTAAAGCATTTATCAATTGGAAATGTTGATATTTTACAGTCTCTTGATGGATGACAGTGTGACTGGAAAAATGTTGATATTTTGTAAAAGTAAAGCATTGATCAATTGGAAATGTTCATATTTTACAGTGTGACTGGAGACGTAGATATTTTACGAAAAGTAAAGCATTTCTCAAAAAAAAAAAAAAATTATGTAAGTCTAAAAAAGATTTTAGAGTTTCTTGATGGATGACAAAAAAGGATTGGAAATGTTGATATTTTACAAAAAGTAAACCATTTGTCATGGTGCAATCAAAAAACACATTATGTAATTCTAAAAAGGAAGGAGTTCACGTCTTTTTTTAAAACGACAAACCTTAAGGCCCTGTTTGGTAGCGGGAATCTGTTGTATGCCAGTGCAAAATGAAAATATAATAGGGAAATGTGTATGTTCATTTTGACCCGAAATGAGCATACACATCTTCCACTTGAAAAGGTGGAATTGGAATTTGAGGGCCAAATTCCACTTTTCTCAATCCCCATTTTGAAACCATTTCAGGTATGCGTGCAAACATAATACATTTTGGGGTCCACGTTCAAAAAGGTTTTAGGGCATTCACATCAGTTTCCCCAACATTTTTGTGGGCGACGAAGAACAGGGTTTCTTTCACTGCTCTTTGCGAGCGACAAAGAACAGGGTTTGAGTTCACTGCGAGCTACTTTGGTTGTGCGAGCTGCTCTGTTG